>OW240919.1:56027219-56045861 GCA_933207985.1 Pelobates cultripes
ACTAGCTCTAGTGAAAGAGCTAGCAAGAATTCATCATACAGTATTTGCAACACTGAATTAAAGCTACATTTCATTATTTCATGTTTTTCTTTATAATGACATACATCCATACTTCCAGAATATAACAGTATGCTCCTTCTACATGTTATTTCTTTGCACAGAGCGCATATTGTTTTCATAGTAAATAGTACGATGTGTAAAATGATAAAGAATAATGGCAGTAAATGTAAGAAAGGAACAAACATAATGTAATACTGCAGATAAAATATTTAATTTAGGATGGACACGGTTATGGAACATATCACCAGATCACTAATAGTGATGACCCAGACTCACACTTTAGTTCTTGATTGCGCTTGGAATTAATTAAAATAGGCTAGCGCCTCAATATAGTCTATTAAAATAATCCTTCAGTCTCATCCAATAAAACAGTAATCAACACATTTTAAAAAGTCAGTACTCCTTTCCTTTTAAGATAAGTGATGCCATTATTGTGTATTCATAAGGAGCAATGTTTCTACTCTATGTGGGGGTCTTCATCAACCTTGATAAAGACCCACACAGACAGCTGACATTTAAAGCTTAGAAGAATCAGCAAGGGGGATCTTGTTTCTAAATCAGGCGTGCTGGACTCACTTTAAGTTAGCTTTTAAAGAAAATCTAACTGTTCTTGCATCAGTGGGATCACAAAAGCAAAAAGGGTGCAGCAAGGCTTGATTTTTTTAAAAAATGTATTCGGTAGGAGAAATGGGAAGGTGCCATTAAAGTATATTAGCGAGAGAGTAGGAATTTTCTAATACTGCTGCTCATTTTTTATTTATTTTTAAGAATCTTTTTTCCATCATAGAAGTGAACAGTGTTCCAGCTTCAGGAACATCCAAGTGACATGAGATGTATATATAAGTGGTATCTGATGACAGATGAATATTAAACACACATTCACATTTACATATGTGTAAAATTTACATTAAACTCGATAAAGAATTCTTAAACATACAATCTCTACACACAGTAAATACCAATAATTTGAAGGTGATCTGCCATATACATTTTGAATAAAATATGCACTGCTTTTTATTTCTCTGTAAATATAAATTTGTATATATATTTATATAATTTTGAACATTTAAGTAAAATTATTGATAATACAAACTTTCTCTCGCAAAAATATACATTTAAAGTGTTTACATTTTTTTTTATCCAACCCATATTTAAACTCTCCATTTTCGAGAATTCTAGAAAATGAGATGGACTGTGTTGGAGGGTTGTGGGGGAGAAGGGATTTATACAGGGGGTGTTAAAATTCACAGTAATTGAATAAAAACAAAAACAAAACAGACAATCTTACAGAGTAACATTAACCTTAACCAATTTAAATATAATCTTTATATATCCTGTAGTAAAATAAAGCTATAAGAATGGTATAGAACAGGGATAGGCAACCTTCGGCTTCCTATCCCTCCAGATGTTTTTTACTACATTTCCCATAATGCTATTACATCCATAATGCTGGCAAAGCATAATGGGAGATGTAGTCAGCAACATCTGGAGTGCCGAAGGTTGCCAACCACTGGTATAGAATCAGGTCTTCTTTGAAGACATTTTAAAAAAGTTTTCTTTTCTTTTTTTGTTTTTTCATTTTTGTACAAAGATTTTGCTTGTAAAATACATTCAGTTGCTTCTTAGGCAAAGCGCTTGATTGTCCAAAACACAGGTAGCTTATAACTAATCCTTTGACTTCCTCTGGGGAGGGTAACTACAATCAAACCAAATGATTTCCCCTCTGGAAGCTAAAGGGCAAGCTTTTATTTTGTCTGATTTCTTAAAGATAAGACCAAATAACACTGTCATTCCATGGAATTGGACTACAGACTGGTTAGGCGGTTGGTCACACCAGCCTCCCGCCTCAAAATACATTGAAGCAATTTATTTGAGCATCAAAATGCTTGGTAAATACCCCAGGCAAAACCTAACAAGCCGTGGCTGAATACGTACTGAGAAAAGAACCACTAAAAGCAGTAACTCAACACTTGTTCCGGCGACCCAGTTCTTACGCAATAAACTTAGCAGACTATTCATAATAACCAGAATAATTTATAGTATTATACACTGGGTCGCTTTGTTCAAAGTATATTTCTTAATGTCCACTTGATATTTACAAATGTGATCACAAACTAAAACTCTTGGAAGGCTTTGTGGAATGGGTAAGAATTTCCAATGGTACACTGATTATTTAAGTAACCGTTTGCTATGGTAATCACCATTATATCTGATGAATTTCTACTCCCCAGGGCTAAATTTTCACTTGCATATATTACGTATAACATAATAGTGTACACTTATTTCTGAACTGGAAAACCAGCCAGTTCAGGGTGCAAAAAGAGCTGTACACCATATACTACAAAGTTTTGCTTTTGGACCTTCAATGATGTACATCTTCGTCATGCCTCCAAACAACCCTGAACAAGTTACCCTACTATTAGTGGGTAGTTTTGATCTCAGGTGAACTAACATGGTAGGTGATTCAACAATTGGTGATGGAGATTGATTTTGGTAAAGACTGCTTGTCATGCCATGGTGTAAGATCTAAGCCCCAGAGGCCCAGCAACGAGACAGTAAACATGTTGTAGAACTGTGGTTGGAAGGTCTCTTTCAGGGAAACTGGATTAGCTCATCCTGTTTCTGAGGTTCAGAACTTTCTACCTGCCTTATAATTGGGTCTGTAAAATAAAACTAGCCTTTAGTTGCAATTCTGGTTTGTTCCCAGTCACATATCCTGGTCAGTGAAACATCTTTTAACAGTAATACCCTATTACCCGTTCCAGGCAATAGAAAATACAGCTGTGTTAAGTAAGCCACAGGGGATCTGAATGGATCACACCAGTCAAGCTTGTCTCGGGTCACTTTCAAGGCAGCATGTGTTTTGCATGTCACAAACAAGATGAGTCTTTTCAAACTTGATCTTGACAGCAAACATTGCACAATGCCAAATGCTGCAGTCTAAAATTCCATGTTCCTCCTGCTAGACTCAAAACCAAATGAAAACTTCTATAAATTCCTCAGTTAAAAGTAACAGTTTTACAGCAGACTTGGTGATCACAAAGTGCAAATGTAAATGCAATTGAAAAAAATAATACTTTGAACAATAAAATGCAAATGGTGCTCATATTTAACTCCCTTTGGTGCTAATTCTGAACAGCCAAGGTGCACAGATTTTACAAATACAGTCTGTAGAATCTGTTTGGGTTCTCAGCTGCAGGCCATATCTGGGTTACCAGAATGACGTTTTTTTTTTTTTCAGTATTGTCATCGAACGGAGATATATGTATGCTAATGTAAAATACTCAATTTTGTCTGATTAGAGATGCACCAGATGTTTCAATAACATTAATAGATTTTAGCAATAGAACATAAATGTAGAAATGTCACATTCCTTCAAATATGGGATTTAAATACCTGTTCACACACACAACATAATACATTGGCTTTTAACTATATTTCAAAACGTAAACCTTGTTGTGTGTACGCTTTTAATTTGTTTATGTTTAGATATAGGTACTCGCCTAGTTTTTCCTTAATGGTATCCCATTAATGATGAAAATAATGTGAAATATTCCTTATAAAACATACACAATCCTAAATGTTTCTCATTTTAGTGACCATAAGAATTCACCAAGGGGAAGAAAACACTGGTTAAAAGTTGGTGAAACCCTATATACACTTAAGAGTCCTCTTACCCTTCCAAATATCCTATAAAGATTCTCTTGTTCCAAACAAAATAAAAAAAGTAAAAGAATCTGAGAATTATTTCACCAACATTCCAGGTTCTATTTATACATTCAAACCAGCCCTTGCTGTAGGTACTTTTAAATACCCCCAATCAGTCTAGCTAATAATTTGGAGTATGCAACTTATGGTTCTGCATAAGACTGCATCCTCCTCTGAATAAAATAAAAGAATAATGAAAAATAAAAAAAGGCTTTTAGACTTTGAATTGCCCCACTTTGAAATTGAAAATCGTCCAAAAGGTCATAAGTGGAGATGATTTTGTTCTCCGCTGCCCTGAATCACTATAAGAAGAACGGAGTAGAGGAGACTTGGAAATCTCCTGCGAAGAGTCACTTGGACAGCAAAGTGTTTTTCCAAGTGCACGAGGCAGACACATTAAGCAGAGTTGTATCTATGCGGGACTGTCTCTAAATTAATAATAAGACATAATATACTGGATGTGAGTTCAAAGCAGGCAGATGTTCAGAGTCAAATCAAAGGGCAATATTAGCCATTGCGACAGAAACAATGATGGTAACAAAGCAACACAGAGACACGCCAGTCGCACATAAAATACAGAGACAGCTTTCAAAGCACGTTACAGACAGAAAGTGCTATATTGTAGTGGCTAGATATTTTATATTGTATTGTAGGTTCCATGGCAGCTTAATGCACCCAGTTCTACTTATAATAGCATTTATTTTTATCACAAACATAACTTTTGTGTATACAAACGTATGTATACACAGGCACACAAGCCGAAGGACCCTAAATACAAGATGAAAGAATGATATAAAAGCAGCATTCTTAAAACTGGCACACATTTCACATTGAGAGCTAAGGCACTCTTACTGCAGATTCATCAACTGCATAATTAGTAGTTTTACCACTCTTTTGGCATGGCTGCCTTAAACCAAAAGAAAAAAAGAAAAAAACAGGAGATATTACACTGAGATCCCTTTTCCCTTTCAGAAAGGAACCAAATGATTCCTTTAGCTAGAGAGCTAACGTCAACAAACAGCGACTTTAAACCTCTGCCCTACACGTTGATCTTCGGTTTTCCTGTGGCTTTGGTTAGGTGGTGCTGTTACTGGAACAGGGGGTGCTTTGTGTGCTTCCAATACTGTGTGCCGCGCTGCTGTTTTCTGAAGCTGGTGGTGTTGTGGGGACCTGCTGCCGTCCTGCCGTATCACCTAGAAAAAAAATCAAAATCAAAGATATTTTACTTATTAGTTTTCACGTGCTGTTCTAGGGATGAATGAGTCCAACAACAGACCATTTACTGTATGTCAGGAAAGCAGGCCACTGGGCAGTTACACATTTCCATTAAATATGTGCAAACAGAATGTTTAACAAGCAAGCATCTATTCCCATTTGTATGTGTAGTTAAATATTTGGCGGGGGAAGAATTTATCAAAGTTTCGTTATGTAGCTTTTCTCCCTGTGTTAAAAAAAAAAAAAGACACCTGGCAAAAACCTGTACGAAGGTAAAATGAATTCATATTAATATAGTTCTTGAATTCTTTGCAAAGGATTTAAATCTGTATTAAAGAGACAATCAATTGCCTTTTTATGAAACTGCATTAATCATAACCTATTTGAGTGTTGGCAGTGTTTGCAATCATGTTTTCGCATGTTTTTCTTTTCTTACCAATTTCTCAAGTAGTACAAAAATATGTTTGTTCCTGTACAATGTTGATCGGGATTCCAGCAGAAATTAAGGCAGCAATATACACATGCGCACTTTTAGTATATATTAGTGGGACACATTTGTGAAAAAACATTCGTTGGTATTATGTCCTGAACAACACTGGGTTAATAAAACATATATATCAAAGAAGATATAGTTAAGCGTTATATGTTTTAGTTCCAGCTGTGAATACCATAAAACTTTATTTCGTTTTCAGATTTTTTTTCTTCTACATGCTGAGGTTTATTCACTAAACTGGTAATAGTTGAAAACTGTTAACATATTTGCAAAATACTCAAATTGCAAAAACTCTCCAGATCAGCCATATTTACATTAAAGCTATTATGGCTTAAAGGGACACTCCAGACTTCTAAAATACTTCAGCTTGCTTAAGTGCTTTATGTGTGCCTTTTTCAGATTACAAAAATATTTCAATATAAATTAGCATTTTTATAAATTAACATTGTTACACCCCCCTGTCAATCAGACAGCTGGTCCTGTTACTTCCTGGTTTGGTTGACACAGTGGAGCTAAACTTAAGAGGCAGCCAATTGCCCAGAGCACCTGCCTTGCATCGAGCTGCATTGGGAAGTCTGTGATTGGACCGACACAGAAAGTCTGGGCTGGGGATGAAGGGGATAACTTGCAAAGGCAGCAGACAAAAGATCTATCCCAATAAAAAAAAATGCTAAATTAATTCCATGTTTTTTCATTTGGGCTATATCTTCTAAACAGTGTTTCTTGTTGTTTTTTTTTTATTATTTGGACAGTGGAATGTCCCTTTGAGACAAAAAAGGTTCTACATGGGCATCTGCCTTCTAGGCACCCCTAGCTTAAAGTGACACTACAGGCACCTAGTCCACTTTTCATTGAAGTGGTCAAGGGGCACTGACCCTTTCACTTAAATCCTGCAGCTGAGAACATTGCAATTCTAGAGAAACTGTCTAGAGGTGCTTACTGATGGTTGACTGAGTTTAACTCTGTGAAATGATGATTTGCATGAGGACATCTAGCATCTTTTTAATTGCCATAGGAAAGCAAAGAGTCAGTGCTTTCCCATGGGGAAGGCATAATGAGCAACAAATGCAAAATAAGAACATCAGACTCATAAAAAAACACATGCTAATATTTATTTAAGCCATATGTTACAATTAAAACATTTTTTGTTACCATATATTTAACCAAAAGCTGTGCATTAATAGCACTAGAGATATACACACTTCCCAGAAGGTCTAGCATATAAAGGTTACCCGTATGGCTTCTTAAGACAAACATAAGTACATACTGATATTTGCAAGTAAAACACGTCTTCGAATATTCATAAACTCTTTCATCAGTTCAGTGTAAAACCTTAATTCTTTTTTAAACCTCTAGACTCTGACGTGACACTAAGTTCACATTCGAAATCCTCTGCACAATACTTTTGGGATAAGAGACCCCGATCTATATGTGCTTATGAGAGTTTTTCTAAGTACAGGAAGACATTTAGATAACTGATAGCAAACCAAGTTCTTCTTCATCAAGACTGTCAGTGGTGGAATGGCCTCTGGTGCATTGCTCCATGACAAAATGTATAGGAAGATGTTATTACCATCTAAATACAAGAACTGCAATGAGTTTCATTCCCCCTTTTAGGGCCCCTGAACGTTCTGTGCCAAGAAAGCAGAATGTAGAACTGGATGAAATTCTTTTTAGGAAGGTCTTATTACACAATTACTGTCACCCATTGTAAAAACCAGGCAATTACGCCAGGCGTTCTACACTCCACAGGCTCAAACAAAGTCAATGAAAAACTAGACAGACAACACAAAATGTCTCAAAAAAAAAAAAAAAAGAGAATGCAGGATACGTTTATCTCACCTCAAACACTTTCTCTGAATCTCTACCATTATAACGTAAATGTAAACTGTATTCCTAATGCTGTAGCGTCCCCTGACAATGACTAAAGGTCCACCCACCCCGTTTATAAAGTGTTTAAAAATCAATTTTGTTTTTACTTACCTCATTTCAGTGCCGAGGTCCTGCGGCGCTGGCTCCATCTGCCCCTCCTCCAGCGTCATGTTGATGGGGAACCGAATGCATCAGTCTGAATTCTCCCAAGATCAACACGCTATTTTTATAAATGACCATTTATCAACAATAGTATATAATATCTTTGCTTCTTTAAAAGAGCGTCTCACTAGACTTCTTATAATTTTGTATCATTCTATAAAGTCTCTCTGACATAAATTTTTTAGAAAGCAGTGTGCATCCAGCGAAAAAATCATTTTAAAAATGTATTAGATTTTAATTTTATAGAATGTTGTTGACCAGCCTCCTGCCTTGTCTTGTCAAAATAAAGGATAAGCAGCAAGACATAAAGATGTACTATTTCTTATTGAGTTCCAAAGAATATTGTTTCTGTGTCATACATAGTTTTATGTCTGTCTCATATATATTTAGATCATTGAAAGCAGTTTTTAAAGGAGGTTGTTGCATCTCTATTTGCAACACTTGGTTGTTCTTGTTAAAGGGACACTATAGTCAGAGAAAAGGCAATATTTACATTACAGCCTAGGAAAAACCTCCAGTGGCTGTCACTCAGATGGCTACTAGAGGTTTTTCCTTGGTCAGTGCTGCACACAGGGCCGGATTAACATAGGGGCTGATGGAGCTGCAGCTCCAGGCCCAGGCCCATGGAATAGGCCCATTTAAAAAAAAAAAAATAATTTTTTTTTTTTTACATACTACTCTTAGGTTTGCCACCTGACTGGTATTTTAATGGCACAGACGGTATTTGAGGCTGCCTGGCCTTGCCAGTATTGCAGTAATACCAGAAATACAAATGCAGGTATTTTTCTCAGAATAAATGGAAATTACTCTGCAATACCAGCACCGGCCAGTAGGGGTCACTGTGTGTGGAAAGAGGCAGGGATAGGAAGTTACAGCATATCACTCCCTGCCTCTCTCTGCTACTCACTGATCCGCGGGGGAGCAGCTACACAGCACAGAGAGTCCAGACAGCAGCTCTACAGCTCAGGTAAGTGAGGGATCGGGGGAAAGGCAGCAGGGAGACATGGGGACACTGAGACACTAGGGGACATATGGGGACACTGAGACACTTGGGGACACATGGGGACACAGACACTAGGGGACACTGAGACACTAGGGGACACTGAGACACTAGGGGACACATGGGGACACAGACACTAGGGGACACTGAGACACTAGGGGACACTGAGACACTAGGGGACACATGGGGACACAGACACCAGGGGACACTGAGACACTAGGGGACACAGACACTAGGGGACACATGATGACACATACACTAGGGGACACTGAGACACTAGGACACAGACACTGGGAGACCTGGGAACACTGAGACACTTGGGGACACTGGAAAACATGGGGACACTTGGGGACATATGGGAACACAGACACTAGGGGACACTGAGAGACACTAGGACACACATGGGGACACTGCCACTAGGGGACACTGAGACACTAGGACACATGGGGACACAGACACTGGGAGACCTGGGGACACTGAGACACTAGGGGACACTGAGACACATGGTGATGCTGAGACACATGGGGACGCTGTGAGACATAGGGACATTGGGAGACATTGGGACATGGAGACACTATGTCCCCCAGCCAGTGTCCCTAGTGTCTCAGTGTCCCCAATTCTCCCAGTGTCTGTGTCCCATGTCTCTCAGTGTGCCTAGTGTCCCCATGTGTCCCAGTGTCCCCATGTCCATGTCCACAACTGTCCCCATGTCTCCCCAAGTGTCTGTCTCCCAACCAGTGTCCCTTAGTCTCCCAGTGTCCCTTAGTCTCCCAGTGTCCCCTAGTCTCCCAGTATCCCCTAGTCTCCCGGTGTCCCCTAGTCTCCCAGTGTCTGTGTCCCTAGTGTCTTAGTGTCCCCATATGTTTCAGTGTCTCCATGTCTCCCAGTGTGTTCCTAGTGTCTCAGTGTGCCTGGTGTCCCCATGTCTCCCAGTGTCCCTATATGTCCCAGTGTCCACATGTCTATGTCCACAACTGTCCCCATGTCTCCCAGTGTCCCCAAGTGTCTGTCTCCCAGCCAGTGTCCCCTAGTCTCCCAGTGTCCCCTAGTCTCCCAGTGTCTGTGTTCCCATGTCTGTGTCCCTAGTGTCTTAGTGTCCCCAAATGTTTCAGTGTCCCCATGTCTCCCAGTGTCTGTGTCCCTAATGTCTCAGTGTCCCCATTTCTCCCAGTTTCCCTAAATGTCTCAGTGTCCCTGGGTCTCTCAGTGTCCCCAGTATCCTAGTGACATGGGGACACACTGAGACACTGGGAGAAATGGGGACACAGACTCTGGGAGACTAGGGGACTGGGCGACACAGGGACACTGACACTGTGATACATAGGGACACTGAGACACTGGGTGACTTGCGAGACTGAGACACTGGGAGACAGGGAGACACTGGGAGCAATCCATCTATACAGCAGAATCAAACTGTGAGTAGTTTGGTGATTTTATAGAATTTTCTCTGATGTCACTCCTTGTAATTTACATCATGTGATGTCACGCATAACTAATTATACAAATTATTAAGGCTGGTATTTTTTTCCAAGAAAGGTGGCAACCTTAACTACTCTTCAAGTACTCTGGCTTAAAGAAGCACTATAGGGTCAGGAACACAATCATGTATTTCTGACCCTATTATGTTAAAACCACCACCCTGGCCCCTTCTTGCCTCCCTAAATATAGTAAAATATTACTTGTATTAAATTCTGCAGCTGCTGGCTCAGAAAGTGGTGGTCTGAGCAAATTACAATACTTCCCCATAGGACTGGCTGAGACTGTCAACTAGGCAGATCAGGGGCAGAGCCAGCACGAGTCCAACATAGCCCTGGCCAATCAGCATCTCCTCATAAAGATAAGTTGAATCAATGCATCTCTATGAGGAAAGTTCAGTGTCTACATGCAGAGGGTGGAGACACTGAATGGCAGTGCTGCACACTAGGCAGTACTGCCCCAGGGAGCACCTCTAGCAGCCATCTAAGGAGCAGCCGGTGGAGTTATTTTCTCTGAAAAGACAGTTTTTATTGCAAAAAGCCTGAATGAAATTATTCTACTTACCAGAACAAATACAATAAGCTGTAGTTGTTCTGGTGACTATAGTGTCCCTTTAAGTTTGGAAGCTTAAGAGGGATGTATTGGAACAAAACTTGTGTGCACTTGCTGACATTAAAGTTAGTTTAGGTAATGCAGATGTTGGTCTCTCTAACACTGTGGCATGTCCCCTTTCTTCTACACTCACTACAGACATCTTTTCTCTGTCTCAGACTATATACCAGGAACTTCTGCCTGCTAGTAAGAAGGTAAGGAGACAAGTGGACCAGCGAGTGCTATGGGACAGTCCTTTGAAAGAATGGAATGAGCGCATCATTAGACACATTTATGTCAAGCTCAAGGTGCTGCCTGCATAGTATGCCCTTAGTTGGACAGCCTGCAGGATTGGCAGGCAGCCTGACATGCATTCATACCAGGCTGACCTTCCAATTCTTTGGACAAACATTCCCCTTTTTGGGCATGTTCACCCCTTTTGGCAGGTCTTTTCACGTGATTCGTGTCAGTGGCCCACCCTTTTACACCGTCCATTGACTTCCTGCTTCGCTGGACACTGCTGTTAGGGTTATGGATTTACTTGAAAGATGAAAGTATAAATTAGAGAGGGATTAGCATAGAGTATGTGTTTTCTTATAGCTGCATCCTATGAGTTTCCCTCCAGCACCATCTCCATCAGATACATGACGTTTGGGAGGTATGATTGTTTTAGTGTTTTTGGTCAATAAGATTCCGTAATTAGGCCCATCATAATTGTCAGCACCAGGCCCACTGTGCTCTTAATCCGGCCCTGGCTGCACACTGAAAGTCCCTCATAGATATTCATTGACTCAATGCATCTCTATGAGGAGATGCTGATTGGTGTAGCGTGGCATTTAGCTGTGCATGCACAATAGTCTCCCAATGCTTTCCTATAGAAAAGCATTAGATTGGCTGAAATCATCAAGACTGATGATCTCAGCCAAGGAAGCAGATTGGGGGTGGAGCGAGCCTCGGGCACCATACTGAAGAAAGGGGCCAGATACCTAAGTCACTGTTCCACTTTAAAGGAACAGCGTAGTGGTGACAGGAGTGCCTAGTCCCCCTAATGTAAATATTTAAACTGTTTGGTGGTGTTGGTCACTTCCACAATTCAAAGACAGAAGCTCATGCATGGAGCTTCCATTAGGTCTCCAAAGCAGTTCTTCATCTATTTTTTTTGTAACTGTTGCAGGAATTCTTCTGTTCATAAAACACACATGAAAAACAATTCAGTGTTTCATAAATCACTGGTTTTGACGAGAGTAACTCATTCTAAGTTGATTTCCCCCAAAACAAACAAAAAAAAACTAAAACTTACCTCTGGTTCATCTCTGATTCCAAGTTCCTGAGGGGAGGAAAGGGGAGGCCTGTGCCGCCATAAGCTGTCTGGCGCCAGCATTCAATTTTGCACAGAATAGACAATAGCCAGTCCGGAACTTTGCTCTGAGCTGGCTAATGACACTGACAGATGTGGAGTTAAACCTCCAGCAGCCAAGGGTTTAATCTCTGTATATACTGATTTTAAATATAAATTGCTGTACATAAAACGCCTGGCAATCTTACCACTTCAAATCACCAAAGTGGTCATGGTGCATGGAGTAACCCTTCAATTTATAAAACAAAATCTAGATTTTAAAAGATAATATAATAAGAAAAACATATATAAATTATGCCTCATTACAGCCAATCCTATTAATAGGCCATATCAATATATCATTCTGACACTAAGGTCTGGCATGTGTACAATACTTTCACATTTTTGCAATCTTACAAAGTCAGGAACCACAAAGCCTCATAGTACATCCATATAAACTAATGAAAAGCATCATGTAACATGGACAGCTGGAGGCAAATATTAACTGGGACATAGGGTTTGAAGACAGACAGACATTTCCAATAACTGTGGACATGTGCTAATGCTGAATAGTTGATGCCTTCTGGTTTTGAAAGTTATATTTTCATGTCAGGCTTCAATTATTCCTGATTTCAGTATTGCAGTACAAATGTGCTCCCAAAAGGATGTGAAAAGAGTGCCCCAGTCAGCTTTTACACAAATTAATTGCTTAACGTCTTTAAGATTAACTTCTAAAGCTAAGGGTGGTCTAAATGTAAACCTCCATGGTGCTTTGCCAGTCTTAAAGAGGCACTATAGGCACCCAGACCACTTCAGCTCATTGATGTGGTCTGGGTACAGTGTTCCTATTGCCCTTAGTCCTGCAAAGTAAAACATTTCAGTTTTAATGCCCACCAGACAGCCACTATAGGGGCTTCCGTGAGTTTACCGAACTCTAGGTCACCTAACAGAACATCCAACATCATGAACCAATGCTTTCCTATGGAGATGGCCTAATGAGCTTACAGCTTGCAGATGATGTTGGAGGAGGCAGAGCACCGACCCAGCGTCAAGGAACATTGGTGCTTGAGTCGGGTAAGCTAATAAAGGGTTCTTAAGCCTTTAATGGCAGGGGGAGCTGCAGAGGGAACTATAGTGTTAGGAATGCAGATTTCTATGCCTAACACTATAGTATCCCTTTAAGGAGCTTCATGAGAGCTGTAGGTCTCCTTTAACAGCTGGGGATGTACCTTTTTGCCACCTCCATTCTAAGCTAAATATTCTAAGCAGAAAAATGTGTTTTCGTTATAACAGATCCTTCATTGGTACAATTGGCTTTTGTGTTCATGGACTACAGAGGAAATACAATTTGGGAGTAATGAGTACACTAGTTTAAAGTCGATAATTTATATAGTTTTTTTTTAGTTTTTACCAGTTAAATGTTCAACCTTCTTTTAAGTCTGTCGGGACTAGTTTATTTCTTTAGAATCATTTTACTATTTGTAGGTGGTAAGTGTACTGTCCTATCACCCACCTCCAGTGATGGATTAAATATATCAATTCCGCAATCGGAATAACTTAAACCATTAGAAGGCTCAGGTGTGCTTGCTGTAAAAATGTTCTATCATTCAAACTCTGAGCCAGTAGAGTTGTGAGACATTACTCCAGTAAGATGAGCATGTCCCTTATATGGTCTGTAAACAAGCGGGACGCGACGGCGTGTACTTTATTATTCACAGTTTGGCATTTTTCCTATGTTACTCCCTGTCCAGGAAGTCTGAAAGCTTGCTTTTATATCTATTTGCCAAATGCAGTTTGTTGCCATTTCAGTTTATTTTAATCAGGTTTAATAAAACTTTCTGGACAGTGTCAGACTTCTGGAAAATGTCACTTAATTGTTAAGCACTGTCGCATGAATCCGATAATTTAACAAGGACAAGGAAGCCAATACTAATTTTACTGCACTCAATGTCCTGTTCTTCATCCTCTATAAAGTAATGCCTTAAATTTATATCTTTATTAGACTTAAAGGACCCGTAAAACATCAAAATAACTCAATGTGACAGTATCAGTAGCATTGGCTCATATATGTTTAAACTTTTAAACAATTTCTAAAAATAAGATTTGCAAAAAAACGTATTAATCACCAGAAACGGCCAAGTGTAAAAAAACAAAAACAACTTTTAAATGGGGGAGGTACAGTCAAGCTGCCTACCCCAATACCTCCAATCAGCAGATAGACTATACAAGTATAATTGGCCAGTAGAATTCTTCTATTTCTAAATCACTCTGTGTACAACACCAGTGAAAGCTGGGAGTACTTGGATCTTTAAGACAGAACGGGTTATATCTCACAGTATTCCTGGAAATCTATTTGACCACATATGTTCTTAGATAAAGAACTGATGAAATTCCAAGCTGCAAGAGTAGACAAAAAATTGATAACTGAAAGATTCAAAGTAGACCTTATCTCCTGTAAAGTTGTATTTCTGGATTAATAAACTGACATTTCAGAGTTGTTATGGCATGGTTTACACCAATATATGAATTTGCTATTATTAAAAAATACATATTTTTACGAGTGAAAATTTAGCAATTTATAAAGGAAGAATAAAGGAACTATGTAATAATAGAAAAACATATATGCTAATTTACAACAGATTACGGTTTACACTTCTCTTTATAAATGATTCCAGATGTGAAAGTGGTCAATATTATCTTGCTCCACAATTACATTCCCAAGAACCCATACCAAGTAAATACCAGATGACATACTCAGTTAGATGTTTTAACGCATTACCTGGAAATCTGCCGGCAAACTTTGTTGTGATTACTCAAATAATTGCAAAACTGAATGTTGGACAACAAAATGTAGTTGTATTTTTTGGGGGGGGAAGAGGAGATGCGAAAATAAGAGCCCTTGGAAAATCTGAACTTGAAATATGTTTAATTAACCAACTGATTGATTAAACAATTAATTGCCCTCGATACTGACCGGTGTGCCTCTTACTGTAATTTTCTTTATTCGGTAACGTGCCCTAAGCAAGGTACAATACAAAATAGTAGAAAAGTGTACAGATCAGCAGTGTTACTATGAAACAGTGTGTCATGAGCACAGTATAATATAAAAAACAGTGTCATGAACTGTATAATCAGACAGTGTCATATCATTATGAGTATTAGATGGCTTAGGAAGCTCAGCATTACAAGCACTATATAATATAAATAGAGAATGTGCCATAAACATTGCTTTATAATAGAATGTGCCATCCCATAAGCACTGCATAATATGAAATATAGAATCTGCAATAAACATTGCATGATATCAAACAGAGGATGTCCCATAAGAACTGCATTAGATGAAATCATAATGTAGGCACTGTATACTATGCAATAGAAATGGTATAATGTAATTATGGGAAAGACAGTATCATAAGTACTGTATAATATGAAATAAGGGGTGGTGTACGCACTGCGTCGTGTTAAAGTGAGGCCTCAGCAAATGACAAATGACATGAAATACATGTGTTAAAGTGTTATTAACACTTTGTTATATGAAAGAGCACCTTGTTCCCACCACATAATGCAGTAGAGAGAAAATCAGAAGCACTGTGAAACAGGAGATGGAGACATCTTGGGCATCATTCATTGTCTGAGTGACAGCTGTCACTCAAAGCCAATTAATTGAGACCCAAATAGGAACAAACTATTATTGGTAAAGTGGAAAGGGGAACTGGTACCACAGAAGATCAGAAGGACCACTGGTGCCTTGATGACCCAGGTGAGCGTCAAACTGTTTAAAAACATTTTGATTTCTTATCATAAGATTGCCCCCAGAGGCACCAAAAACATTTTGATTTCTAATCATAAGATTGCACCCAGAGGCACCATTAACCCCAAAGTGTACTGTAGCTCATATGATGTTAGAGTTTCCCTTTAAGAGAAATGAAACTAAGCTGATAGCAGATACTGCCATTTTCTGAAAGGAGTTATTAACATGACCATGGCTCCAGTTCATTGCCTGTTAGCTGATAATTAACCTGTTAGAATAGATAGGTATATGCATAGTATGTAGTTGCCCAGCATGGTATAGGTACTTGAACTGGCAAAAAAAAAACATTGGCTTCTTCCTATGACACCATATCTGTGAATGAGAAGATGGCCTTCAAGCTGCAAAGAGTTCTGCAAATTGCTGCATTTATAAAACACCAAGTGCTGGGTGGAAACAGTAATTTGGGAATTGCTTACACTAGAAGCTTAGAAAAAAGCCTAGACTGCTATGGAGCTTGCCCTGTCTACCTAATGTGTCTTAAGTGGGGTGTATTATTAGTGATATGAATTGACGTACCCACTTTATTAAGAATAAAAACAAATATTGCACAACCTTCAGTCAGTATTACTGTTTGATCCAGCACGTTGAACTGTATAGCACGGAGGACAAATAAGTAACGTATTACCGGTCCTTAGAATGGCCGGATTTAACATCCATAGAATAGTCAAATATACTAGCCGAGGTCAGGGAACACAGAAAGGGATGCAGCGATGAGGAAAGCCAGGAGTCAGGATACAAGAATATAGAGAAGTCAATAAACAAAGCCAAAGTCAAAAACCAGGTAGAAAACTGTAAACAGGAACGCGCTCTTGGACAACCACAAGGGAAACCACGACAGGACACTGAGCAGGATGAGAACTGGGCCTAAATACCCCTCCTATAGATCTGATAGGCTGTAACCGGCCTTTGACCCCAAAGTCAGTTACCAGGTTCCATTTGCATAATTGCTGCTCAGCATTAACCCTTCTGTGGATTAGGTTGCTGCTCGGCACAACTTTTCCTGTGTGGACAGTAAATGTCATTAACCACATTTTTATAAGCGGATGAATATGTGACACCTTCACTGCAAAATTCCAGTATCTCGCTAGATAAGCAATTTCTCCGACCAGTTAATGAGTCTGGCCTCCTTTAAATACGCATATAGCTTCACTTACATCTGTTGGATCTGTACAAATCCATAAATTCATTTTACATAAGTCAGCAATAAGTGCATAAATAAATCACACAGATGGCTATATAAGCCTAATAAATTTTAGTGTAATGTTTAACTCAAACTGAAGCTCCACGCTAGAGATGATGCTGCGTTTTAAAGCAGGGAAGTGTTTTAAAATACACACATCAGTCTCTAAGTGGAAATTACCAAGATAATATATGTAATTAAATCCTGCACAGTGACATGATAAAGAAAATGACTGTTTTTTAACTGTTCCATGTGAAGTTTTCAATGCATTTGGGTGCTTCTAGAGTGGGGACAGGACTAGAAAAAAAAAATCACAATTTTGACAATTGTATGCAATACAAAACTTACCACTCAAATAATGACATCTCAAATTTGGGAGGGGAGACAATTTGGCATTTCTGTACCTGAAAGCAATTTTCCCCTGTCCACATGAGCTCTCTCTATGTAGGCTTTTCCTCTGTGTTTCCTCTGTGTTTAAGCTTGATTTGCTCTAATTTAGATCCATTCTGTTCCTCTGTGTCCCCACACCCACTCATGTTGTCCCCTTCTTACTAATGATGTCCCACTCATGGATGTAATACCCTACCTAGAATGAAGATGTCAGGCTATCTGATGATGTCGTGGCACATATAGTGCTTTGACAAGGAGCATTTAACTGGGCCACCAGGATTGACGATAACCTTCTAGAACAGAGAATCATGTGGCTTGTAGTTCAGCAACATCAGGTTGAGAGAGCGGAGCTTTAGATGCCCGCTCTAGAAAGACACTGATTGCTATGTTTGAGGCCTATAAGAACCATTAGAGGCACCAATGCCATGTGCTTGTCATCAAATGTTTCACAGCACAACTACTTCCTCATTTAAGTATACGTCAGAACATAGGTTCCAAATATGTGGAAGAATGGCATTGAGAGACAAGCATCTTACTGTGTTTATATTTTTAGAATGCATGTAATTATGATGTACATAATAGGAATAGTATGATGCGCCTAAGGTACTGAAGTCTGAAACATATTTTAAACAGGTTGTTTGTGATAGTTATGAAAAGCTGCTTTACAGTCATGTGGAATGTTTATTTGGAAACAAAAAAACAAATTCAGACTTCCAACTTTATAAACAGTACATTTTACCTCTTGCTGATTTTAAAGTACCCAATTGGCAAGGAAATCCAAGCATATTAGGTAATTTGTTATGTTATCTACTGAACCTTTTGCTATTTGGATATAATCCATATGCCGTTCTTTCGTTTATGGTAGATCATCCAATTCATTTGCACTTCAGACACTATGAAATATTTCACATTTGCACTGGAGGTCACAATACGTTTTTAGATAAAGATGAAAACAAATATTGAGCTGTTATTGTTCATTTAGGGAGTCTGGCTAACAACATTCCAAGTCGTGAAGGGAGTTCATCAACACAAACACTCATCCAACTGGCTGCAAATTATGTGTACACGGGCAGAGCCTGCAGACAGTCAGGTTTCAAAAAAGTTTGCACACGTGGCTGTGCACTGAAAAATCTGACTCACGTATCGGTGCATAAACTATTCACAGTGTTTAGCAACTGCAAACAAACGTCTGGCTAAACAGAAACAACATATTAAAATGCGCATTACTGTGCAACCCATAAGCAAAGCACATCCGATGTGCAAGCATGCTTTTTCTTTTCATTCCTCATCCATTCTGATGTTTTTACATAATGCATGTATTTAAAAACTGCCAAAAAAATAAGAATAT
>OW240919.1:56048920-56064862 GCA_933207985.1 Pelobates cultripes
AGTTGAGTTTGAACCCATTCTAAGGGGAGGGGGCAAGGCACCTAAATGGTGGTTTTAACACTATAGGGTCAGGAATATATGTTTGACACACAGGCAGATACACATACTGATAACATACAGATAAATACATTGCCAACATACAGATACACGGAAATACACAGTAACAACATACAGCCACACAGATACACATAAACACATTGACTCACTTGCAGATACACACACACACACGTATATACACACTGACACATACACACAGACATGCTAACACACACAGATATATGCTGACATACATACTTATACAGACACATACTAACACACACACAGACATATTGAAAGACATGCTGACACATTCACTGACACACACACACTGACACAAATTCACAGACACACACTGACAAACATACTGACGAGCATATTGACACACATTTACAGACACAGACACAGGCATACTGACATACAGACATATACTGATATAGATCCAATGTGATCTTTGGTATATTCAAGGGAGCCCAAATTTTTATTATTTCAAGTGCACTTGGAGGAGCGTGAATTCAGACACCAGACACCTGTTGGTATTCAAAATAAGCCTCTGACCTTTATTTTGTCAGTTGTGTTTTTATACCTTAATACACCCGGGAGCTTGTTAAACCCTATTAACACTTGGTAACAATTCTAACTGCAGTTTTCTAATTGTTTGTCTGGGTGTCCACAGTTCGCATGAATGACCACGAAGTGGTGGCCATCTTGTTCACATGAACGTAGGCAGCGGTGTTTGGTCGTCGAGTTCATGGAACTGAAAACGGACACTGAAACCCCCGAACACCGCTGGACTTCCATGATCGCCTGCGTTTGGTTCTACACAACTTAGAAGTGAACTGTTCGGTGGAATCGTTTGTCTGGATGAAGGGAACAAGCTCCAGGGTAAGACTATTGACTATTTTTGATAGTCGGTTCAGTTTTTAAACTACCGAACTAGACTGACTGCAAGCCTTGATTCTCTGGAACTGTTTTGGGTAGGATCCTCGTGTCAAATTATGACTTCCATGGAAATCCTGAACCGATCTAGGTAATTTTTGGATATGTTGGTCCCCTAGATCGGGGCTATCAGGGGATATGACTTTTGTGGGGTTTCCATGTGTTTTGGGGGCACTTTCAGGGTGTTGTAAAATGTATGTTTTCTGTGCCTGGAGATAAGTGAGTTTGATACAGTTTCTGACTCAGTTATCTCTCAGGCACAAGGGAGGGATTATCCTGTTTTGTGTGGGAATGTCCTGGACCTGAGAGCCAATGTAATTACAGAGTGTACTTTGCCATAGTCCCCTCTCAGGTCCAGTGGGGAATGCCCCTGGAATTTGTAATGGTAAACCCCTTGCATTGGAACTTGCATATAAACCGGCCAGTTGGCCTGAATAAATTCATTCCTGTTGTTCCCTTCATCTAGTCTAGGCTGATGTTTGGGTATATGTCTTATTGCTTGGGGAAATTACTTGGATACTGCATTTTTTTTCTGGAGAACGTTCAAATCAACACCCGAGCTGTGAGCTATAATCACTCAGCCTTTAGGAACCAAAAACAAACGGGAATCTGAAATAACATTAATAAACTAACCCACAAAGGTTTACCATTATTTAAATACGATATTAATCACTGTATTAACCTGCCTCAAACTCTCAGGCACTGTCTGTCAACTATGTCCGCTGACAGAATTCTGTAAGCCTCCTCGGCACTGAACTTCCTAAAAAAAATTAACTTTTCACACAACTTTAACTAAACTTTTTTTATTTATGATTTTATTTTTTTTACATTTTAATCTTTTTACACTAAACCCCGTAATCTTCTACCAATTACCACCCAACCCAATTAACTAAAATAAAATTTAAAAATTTACAACAACTTCTTCCCCCTGGGTTTGGAAAACTTTAAAACAGTTTTCAATATAAAAGCTGGCCTGAGAGGGGCAATCAAGGCAATAAAAACTGGTTTCAGGTCTTGCCCCTTTGGTAACTGGTCACGTGTGCTGGAACAGTGCGATTGGCTGCTGCTGGTCTTCTTCTGATGACGAGGCACCCAACAACAGCATTAACACCATGATTGCTGCAAACGAGTCAATCTGGCTATAACCTTAGTAAACAATGGAAATGCGTTCTTAAGGGTACGACATGCATGATGGAAAATTTCAATCCAGCTTCGTAAAGAGGTTAAGTATAACAAATGTATTCATAGATAAGCAATAAGGTGGAAACCACCAGGGATGTTTCAAAATGTATTGTAGAATATTAGCTAGAAGAAAGTAGCACAAAGTAGTATTGCAAGAGGCTACATAACCTTTTTGTTGGTAGAGTATAAAACTACAAAAAAATGAATAAGATGGGTCAAAATTAGTTTTAAAGTGCAAGTGTAACTATACAATCACCTACTTTATCACCAATTAATACATGCAGCAAGCAAAATAAAACAACTTGTAAACAGATTCCCAACAAATAACCCATAAATTGTGTGCAATATCAAAACAATGTACAATTATGTTACAATATATATCATGCAAACAAATACAAAATTTTTTGAACCATATCCTAAATGGAAAAATAAGTCAGTGTAGAGACTGACGGGGTGAGGCATTCTTCACAGACTGTAGAGGGGCAATCTGGACACTTTTCAGGTCGACAAGCAGACGGTTACAATAATCAAGTCAAGGGAGCAATGAGAGCATGGACAAGCATTTTAGCTTAATCATGGACCTGGGTGTTTGTTTTGGTGGGACTCAGGGTTTTTTTACAGCAAGAAAAACAAGTTATGGGCAAAGGAACCGTGTGTACTATTGTATGCAAATTGTCCTCTGTGGGTATGGCTACCTCTGTACAGCTGCAATAAAGTCCGTTCTGTTTAATCCCTACATGGTGTGAGGTAAAGGCTATAAACACTGCTATAATGACTCGCTACATTTCACCTATGAATGCAGCTCAGATTACTTTGAGATGGACATCTGATCACTGACACAGCAAGGAGGTCTGAATGTAGCCTAGGAAGCTGAGAAATTACAGAGGTACTCAGCCGGTGTACCTGCAGGCCGTTATATCAAGGACAAGTATGGATAATAGCCTTTGCATTTAGCTGGCACTAAATCTTTCTGCTGAAACACCAGGAGCCAACTTCAGTCCAACACAGTCATTTTTGGGGTGCAGGGGGGGTGGGGGCAGTACAGCTTTAATGTAATTCTTGATATATGAGAAATTGGTCAGCTTTTTGAATATGTCGCAAAACTGATAGAATGCAAAAAGGTTTCAGTGCAAGACAGGAACTCATCCACTGGCTAAGTCAATGAATTAAGAAGTAATGCCTAAAGCAACATGTAGCTTCTTCTCGAGAAGACTGAAAGCAGTGCAGGACCCAGATAATTGTCAAACTGTGCTAAAACATTACACTGAAACACTACCAGGGCACCCATGGCAACTACAGCTACCTTTAAGTGTTCCTTTAAAATGGCACCAAGTTATTTAGTCATGACAGGCACATTGTAAATTATTTAACTCTTGTCGTAATGCTTTTCAACATCCCCATTATGCTATCCAAAATAATTTTTTCTTCAGGTTGATGTAATTGTTGAACTCTATTTTTAGAAAATGGTTTCATATATGCATCATTTCCTTAAATCACATTAGAACAGGAGAACGCCAACAGAAGGAGAGGTTAAGAACATGCCAGATGTTGGCGATTTTGTCCTGTGAGATAAAAACAGCAGGAGAAGACTTCACAGATTGGACCCTATTTTTTTAATCATATTCATACATTTGTGCATTCTCCAGATTTTTATTAATCAGTTAAAGAATTATAACAATCAGACACCAGTTTATTAGATAGTGCCATCAGTTAATAATTTTTTACAAGAAACTCTTTCAGAGGCAATGTGCAGAACTATAGGAACAATGTGCGTATAAGGGATGCACTAACATTTCGGCTTCTGAAATTTTCGTCCGAAAATGGGTCAAAATTGCTGAAATTAAAAAAAAAAAAGTTTTAAAGATTTTTTTTGTGTAGTGCATATTTTTTTTTTTTTAATTCTTTATTTTTGACAGTGCAGCAGGGAGTATACAGATTGCAGTGGTATAAACATATACATTTCCATAATAGACAATTGGCAAGCAGAGATGGTTATATGTGCTGCACTGTTATTTTTGGGTTAAAGGCGTGGTATACATAGAATACATCAATTATAGGGTATTCCCAGCCCATATGGTGACATCTGTCCGCTATTGTCGTGTACGGTATGTGGCTAATCAGAATGGTTGGCCAGAAGGCGTCACATATGTCGGCTAGGCTTGTAGGTAAGTATATGTTAGGCAGGTGAGTCGAGTCGAGGGTAAGAAAAGTATGGTGAGTGAAGTAAGGCAATTTATGAGTGGATACATCTAGTGTTGTCCCCAGGGTGTGTATGTGCTGTTGCGTCATTGGGTCTCAAGTATCCCTGTTTGGGGTTACCTCTCCGGTATCGGTTGTAAGTCTCAGGCTGCATTTCTCTAGGGTGTTGAGGCCCGGAGGGGGGGGGAGGGGGAGGGGAGAGAAGCCTCGTCCGTGTTTATGTATCCTCAGGTCAGAGGGAGTATCCCTGTAACATAGGTCGGCTGTGTTGGCCTAAGTGTGTGAGGCGTTGCGAGGGCTATATTAAACAGTCAACCAGTGAAAAAGTAACAAAAGAAAACAAAAGCGTAGACTTAAGAAAAAAAATAAATAAACGTAAGCATTTTGGGAACAGAGAGAAAGTTCAAACCAGTATTAAGGGTTATAAGTCCGAGTGGTCATCGGTGGTGGTTAGGAGGAGCCCAGTCGTCCAACCAGTGAGCTGAGGGTGGCTGCTCGTAGAGTAATCTTCAGGTCATTCTCTCTTGTCCTAGGCGTCGCCCCGTTCGGGTGGTGAATTCTTTGATGGCAGAGGGGTCTATGTGTGCTAGTCCTGAGCCGGCCTCTCTCTGCGGTCCCATGATGCCGATCTTATGTAGGTGAGCTTCAAGTTCCGTGTAGGTCCGGGCCCTGTAGACAGCATTCATGTGAGTGAATAGAATCTGCTTAGGAATTCCCCAGCGGTACTGGATCTCTTGCGCTTGAAGGATGTTCAGCAGCGTTCTCAGTGACCTTCGCCATGCGATGGTGTTGCGGGTAAGATCCTGGAACAGCGTTAGGGATGAGCCTTCGAAGTGCATTGGGGTCTTCCCCCTTGTGGCTGTGAGCAGCAGGGCCCTATCCGACATTGATTGAAATCGTATGATAAGGTCTGCGGAGGCAGTCATGGGCGCTGTAGGCGGTTTTGGTAGGCGAAATAGGCCGTCTAGTTTCACCGCTTTGGCCTGTTTGGGTGGCAGCAGCGTGGTGAGCAGTCGGCGGACATAGTGAGATAAGTCAGTTAGACCTATCGAGTCCGGGATGCCGCGGATTTTAAGGTTGTAGCGCCTTTTCTGGTCCTCCATGGCGTCCACCCTGTCGGTGGTTGTCAGCTGTTGCTTTTGCAGTTCTGCAATCTGGTTTTCCAACACGGTTAGCCTGGAGTCTTGGGTACTAGTTGTGGCCTCTAGGAGAGTGATCCGGGAGGTGGCGCTTTCAATGGCCGTTTTGAAGTAGGCCATATCTGCTGCTATATTCGCCCTAAGCTCAGCCAGCATGTCTTTCAGCTGGGCTGCTGTTACGGGTTCAGCCAGGGCTGGATGTTTGGCTGCGGGTCTCATGGGTATATCGAGTGGTATCTCCTCTCCGATGTCGAGCGGGTTGGCTTCTGAGGAGTACGAGGAGTCATCCCCCTCCAGCGCCATTTTGTCCCATGCGGCCCTTTGGGCGCCCCTCAGGAGTTCACCGATATCTCGGCTTGTCGAGGTCCGATCGCTCTTGGGTTTTTTGCTTTTCCGTCCCATTTTCTTTAACTCCCCCTCTGGTGTTGGGGTTAGGCTTCGGAGGTGTCCGTTCACGGTATATATTGCTGTTTAAGCGAGCCAGGCTCGGAGCTCGGGGAAAACGTGTCCTCTCTGTTCCACAGTTGGCTCCGCCCTCGTGTAGTGCATATTTTAACAGACATGCTTGCATTAACAATTCAGATTATATATCACAATGAAAGATAGTAATGATAACATGAAAAGTCAAGAATACTGCACTTGGGACGGGGAAGAACACTATGGGACATGAGGGGGAGAAAGAACACTATGGGACAGGGGAGGAGGGAGGAAAGAACACTAAAAAAGAGGGATGGGAGAGGAACATTAAGTGGGAGAACACTAAAGGACAGGGGAGGGGGTAGAACACTATGGGACGGGGAAAAGAACACTATAGTACGGTGGGGGAGAACACTATGGGACAAGAAAGGGGGGAGAACACTATGGGACAGGGGAGGGGGAAAAGAACACTATGGGACAGGAGGGGAAAGAACACTATGGGACAGGGGAGAAAAAACTGTGCTAAAACATTACACTGAAACACTACCAGGACTGGGAAGGGGGGGGGAAGAACACTAAAAAAGAGGGAAATGAGAGGAACATTAAGCGGGGGGACCACTAAAAGAGAAGGGAAGTTTTTCATATTAGATGAATTAAATTCATTAAAAAGTCTAATATTAACAACATTTTAGGGAAAACATTTTTTTTAAATCATTTGAGGAAAAAAGTTGTTTCGGTTTTCGGCCAAGGGCATCCTGAATCCTGAATTTTCATTTCGGTGCATCCCTAGTGCGTATAAGACATTATGCGCAACAAAACAACTTTAGCTTAAGGAGACACTAAAGTAACCAGAAACACTACAGATTAGTGGAGTTGTTTGTCAGGGTTTCTTTGCGGTTTTAAAAAGCAATACTTTCTTACACTGTGTATGACCTTTTCAGCAGTTTTTAATGGTCAGCTCCTTTCTCAGTACCGCTTTGCTCTTGCGTTGTTCTTGATTTCCCAAAACATTTCCAGTGTTTCCTGGTTCCTGATTCCGCTGCTCTCCGTTCTACTGATTCCGGCTTGTCTGATTACCTGCTTTGGTTCCTGACCCCTGCTCGCCTCCTGGACTTTGCTTTTGGACTATTTTACTATTTTTTTAATTATTATTTATAAAGGTGTTTTGCATCTTACATTCTGTCTCTGTCTGGTTATTGATCCCTAACATTACGCAAAGGCCATGAATCCAGATGGTACAGGATGGTTTATCTGTCCTCTTCCTGACTGGCAAAGGTGAATATATTGTACAGCAATTTATGTATTTATTTTTCTGTTTTGAAATATTGTTTTTCTAAATTAAAATATTTGTCAGAGTATTTTTTTTCATTTTTTTGCTATCGGTATTGGCTATGCACATTTACACTATATGACAGGACTACTGCATATAGTTTATCTTGAATGTTTATTAATTACTGGGATATGAGTCATCTATGGGTGCATCAAGATTAATTTAGGACATATTTATTACCATTGTGAAATAAAATCTGATTTGCATTATACATAAGAGTGTGAGTATTTCTTTAATATATGGTACAGGCAATCCACCTATACCTAATTTACTTGGTTGAGCCAGCAGGACCACAGTTTGGACCAGTTTGTGCATGCACTGCAGACCCTTCTGAGTCATACTGCACATCTGGATCCTGCAGGAGGAGGGAAGGCCTGTGCCTGTACTGTGGCCCACAGGGTCACCTGTTAAAGTCTTGCTCTACATAGAGATTCCGATCGCTCCCCATAGAAATGCAGTGATTTAATGCATCTCTATGAGGAAATGTGGATAGACACAGCGCAGCATTTTTGTGTGCATGTACAATAGCCTTATAATGCTTTCCTATGGAAAAGCATTGGATTGGCTGAGGGCATCAAGATTTATTACCTCAGCCATGGAGGCGCGGCCAGCCGCAACAAGAGCAGTACAACGTGGGATCAAAGGTGAGTTTTAAGGCCTTTCCCATGCGATCTTTGTGATTAAAGTTCAATTAACAGAGCAGGAGATAAAAAGTTTGGAGGGGGCACAGAGGATCAGCACCGGGAGTTTTGCCCGGAGCTGGATTCCACTTAAGTAAATCTTTACTTTGCAGGTTATACTTTATTGAAGTGGACCTACGTTTTACTGAGCTAATTTTAATAACATTGTGCAGACACATTTGATAGATCTGTATATTTAACTTAATGAAGAAAAATAGTTTCATCTTAAAATGTATGCTCCCAATGTGTGTATAGTCTCAATGTAAACATTAGAGAGCTATCTTTCACTGTATTGCACAGTCTTGGTTTAGAAAAGTAGGGGTGCTGATGAGTTATATTATGTAGTATGAATAAGTCATTAAATTAGCACTCTTCTGTAATATACCGTATTTTTCGTTCCATAAGACGCACTTTTTTTCCCCTCAAAAGTGAGGGGAAATGTCTGTGCGTCTTATGGAGCGAATGTGAAGAATTAAACTCAGTGTGCACACTTCCTTTCAGTCCCGCCGGAAACCGGAACCTGAAATAGAAGTTCCTGGACCGCGGAGCGCGCTGTGAAGCCGGCCCACGCTCCAAGACAGGTAAATACAGATGGGAGGATATGGAGGGGGAGACACTATGGGACTCTAGAAATATAACAGACACTATGGGACAAGGGGCCTCACAATAAATAGAATAGCTATATTCCCTAACAGCTCAACTACAATAAAAATACACTTCCCACAACAATTGTAAAAAAAATAAAATAAAATAAAAACACTTTTTTTTTTTTTAAAACATCAACTTTAAAGCAATGATGGATAAATCACAAATCACTTAGCCCGGGGCTGTCCAACCTAATCTGAGGGCCGTATTGAAAAAACAAGATTTATCCAAAGGCAAAGTTATACATTTTATTAAGACACAGATGTTCCTATTATGCTGCATTCTTCCTTTTTTTCACTCAGCAACAAAGAAATATAACATTAAAAAATCATAAATTAATATGTATATAACAAGAGGTAATCTTCCTAGTAACCGCAACAGCCAATCAGCATACTTTCCTTTGCATAATAAGTGGTAATCAATAGATTACTTCCTCCTTCTTTGCTGCTCCCTCAGTTAAAGCGGCACTGTCATGCCAAACTTACCTTTTCCCCAATTGCTTCCTCCTCTCTTCCTCTCTCAGAATCTGTTCTTCTTTTCTTCCTATCGGACCTAGTTTTCTTTAAAGTAGGGACTTCTTTGTCTACATTTCGTATGCTTGACCAGGAAAAAGAGGTAGCTATTCAAGTTTCTTGCAAAAATTGCATTAGAGTGCCCAATTTTACGGTTATCACAGGCAGGCCTCTAAAGGATGTAGAGGAGAAAATATGACATGCAGATGCAACTGCACAGCTAGTGTTCACATAACTTCATCACCACATCCCTACCAGACCCACAATCCTAACATAATCCTCAATCTCATAATTTACTCATCACTCTCACAATTCACAACTCTCCCCACCCCCAAATACTTGATGCTCTAGGAAGGCACTATTATGTGCATAATCAGCTAACAGCCAGCTCACTGGGCCCATCACTACAGTGTGCTTATTACCTCTTTACAGAGTTCCTTAGTTTTATTAACAGGTTTAGACACTACATTGAAAATTGCTGAGAATTCACATGTGAATTGCACATTTTAGGACAAAATAACCAGCTGATAAAACTCACCAAACTGGCTATTGTTCTTTTATTTTTGCTTAAAGTGAGTACATACCCAATGTCTATAATTTTAGTGAATAATCCCTACATACTTTACCAGGTTACTGGGGTCATGCCAGGGTAGTTTCACAAATGGGATACATAATGTGGGAAACCTTTTCTGCTCTCACTTGTTAGTCATTGCCTCGGCACACCGGGCATTGACAAACAGCTGGGAGAATTACCTATTTTTTAAAAGATTTTCTCCTAGTCTGTACATTTTCTAGCAAACCTGGTAGCACAATGTATAGATAAAATCTTATGCTCAATCTAATGAGCATAAACTGTTTGGGGCATGACAGCAGCCCTTTGGGACCTCCATAAGTCACTATTGGAAACTCAATAGCAGGTAAAAAGTATAAACACTAGATGGCAGTATTGTATAACTTAGTTCATTCACGAACGTAATGTTATATACATCTATGGCTCATTTACGTATCATTTTTTACAAGAGAACAGGATGATTCCATGCCGGGTGGGGGGATACTATGATGTGAAAAACGCTGCCGTTAGTGCAAATACACCCCTGTAAACACTAACATGACATAGAAATACATCACTGAATGCCAACTCTCGTATTATATACAAAGACATCCTTAACTCAAACACCAATACTACACACAAATGTACATCCGCATTTAAAATAGAAACATTACATCCAAAACCACCACTGCACGTACAAACATCAACTCTACACATAAAAGCACACCTGCTCCTAAGAACTACAAACTGTTTACTATCTATAGAAATTTGCCAAAAAAGAAAACATTATGCTCTGTTAATTATAAAAGGTTAAAAGATTACTGGGGGCGTGAGCTGACATTCGGGAGTATATCCGCATGCTGAGTCTGGTCTGTGCTCTGCTCCGTCCCTGTTGCCAGCCAGCTGGAGAATACCACACCGAGCGATTAGACTCAGATGGGGAGAAACCATAAAATGGCTCTCAAAAACCCCTAATACAATAATCCCAGCAGAATCTAGGGTCAATGGATGACTTTCTGAGACCCCCACCGGTTACACAAGGACCACATGGAGCTACCATGCGGTCCAAAACAATGATGCCGACATCACCGATATCCACAGAGGTATCAGAGGCTTCGGAGCTGACGGGATATGAAGAGACCATAGGGTGGATGAGGGAGGATCTGCACATACTCACAGCATCCTCAGTTACCGAGGCTGACTTCATACCGCTGGTGGAAGACCTTAAATCTACCATCAGGTCAGAAGTGGCTGCTTTGAAAGCAGAGGTAACTACATTGGACCACCCGGTACAGGCATTGGAAAGTGCAATACAGCAATCACAAAATCTACATACTTCAGCAGAAACTGCAGCAACAAGGCAAGGAAATATGCTGTTGGGCGCAACAATACTCGAGTACGCGGTTTACCTGAGACACCAGACGGAGAGGAGATAGGAGACTTATTGTTCTGCTTATTCTCTAAAATTCTGGGTGAAGAGGCTACCTTAGTCATTAATATCGAAAGAGCACATAGGGCACAGACAAAAATGGGAGATATACTTTCGCTACAATGTGTACACCTAATTATGGACAAACAGTGTATATTGTGGAGACACTCAGGAAATTAGCACAATTTAGTGAGGGAAGACTTATAATTGGAGGGGATTGGAATGTCACCCTGGAGCCAAGGATAGACTCCACATCTGGTAGAAGCAGTCTATCACACCAGAATTTGAGACGGGTACACAAAGCACTTCACGGGTTGAGATTAGTGGATAGCTGGAGGGCCATACATCCCGACATAAAAGATTATACATATTACTCACCACGTCATTAAACATATTCAAGAATTGATTATATATGTGTTCAACAGGAGGACGTTATAGATGTAAAATCTGCCACTAAACTCCCGATGACATGGTCAGATCATAATCCACTTTAAGTAGAGATAAATTCACAAACACCAAGCAAACAGGAATGGACTTGGAGATTAAATTAAACTATATTGACAGACCCAGAGGTTGAGGAATGGATTTTACATGAAATACAAATATTTCTCTGAGAATGAGTCCCCAGAGGTATCCTCCCTTTCCTTATGGGAAGCTCATAAATGTTTGACCAGAGGACAACTATCTCTATAGGCTCATATAAAAAACAACTACAAAAGAAAAAAAATCTTGATTTAACAACTCAGATTCGGGTTCTGGAAGCTAAACACAAAATCTCACAAATAGATGAGACTTATATAGAACTTATGGGGGTCAGGCAGGAACTATGGACACATAGCAGCAAAGTATCATAGTATTCTTCAAAGCTCTAAATGCTTCTTCTATGGCAACGCAAACAAGTGTGGCAAATTATTAGCACAAATGATAAAGGAAGAAAAAAAAAAAAAAAGATACACCGCATTCAACAACAGAAGGGAAATGTAACCCTTTTGCCCCGATAAGATTAAAGAAGAATTCCACAGTTACTGTATATCCCTTTATAATATAGAAATTAAAATCTCACAGAATAAATAAATGATGGGGTGCAAACCTACTTAGACGAATCCATAGGTTGTGCAGGTAAACCTTCAGATGCCGAAATAATAGATAAACCGATTACTAAAGAGAAAATATTAGCTGCATTAAAATCAATTAAACCAGGGAAAGCCCCAGGGCCAGATGGCTTTAGTCTGCTACACTATAAGAAATTTGACACAGTTCTCATATAACGGCTAGTTGATGCTCTTAATTTCATTCCAAAGGGGGAAAGGTTTCATGCATATTCTCTTTCAGCATGTATAACAATCCTCCCTAAGGAAGGAAAAGACCCGGATCTATGCAGTAGCTATAGGTCCATATCATTATTGAATTTTGATATTAAAATGTTTTTGAAGGTCCTAGCAACAAGGATTCAGAAGCTAGTCCACCCAGATCAAAGTGGCTTTATACCAGAAACAGAAGCTAGAGATATTATAAGAGTATACAATATTATACAATGGACAAGTAAAGCCCACTATTATTGCTGTCCACAGATGCAGAAAAGGTATTTGACCAGGTGGACTGGACCTTTATGCAAGCAACATTATTACATATGGGTTTTGGGGGGAAGTTAGGCAGTGGTTAAAGTCTCTTTATACTAGCCCAAATACCCAGATAAATGTGAATGGATCATTTTCAGAGTTAGTTCAGATAAATAATGTTACCCGCCAAGGCTGTCCACTCTCCCCAATTTTATTTGCCTTATCTCTTGAGCCTTTGTTACCGACAGTTGGGAGAAACATATTATTAGGGGTTATAATTTTAAAGGGACAGAATATAAAACAGAAGCCTATGCAGATGACGTCGTTTTTTTTGTCATGAAACCAAGAACTACTCTGCCAAAGCTAATAGAATTTAAGAAGTATGAATTGCTATCCAATCTTAAAGGGACACTATAGTCACCAGTGCAACTACATGTATTCCTGACCCTATAGTGTTAATACGACCGTCTAGCCTCCCTGGGCCCCTCATGCCTCCATAAATATAGTAAAAATCTTACTGTATTTAAGCTAGAAGCTGTAAATCTGCATGCTGTTAGACTCAGGAAAAACAAGCAGTCTGCTGACATGTGATAGCCTGATCCAATCACAGAGCTTCCCCATAGGATTGGCTGAGACTGACAAGGAGGCAGATCAGGGGTAGAGCCAGCATGATTCAAACACAGCCCTGGCCAATCAGCATCTCCTCATAGAGATGAATTCAATCAGTGAATCTCTATGAGGAAAGTTCAGTGTCTGCATGCAGTGGGAGGAGATACTGAATCACAGGATGCTTGTGCACAGCAGATCTGAGTGGATGGAGGCATATTATGCCTCCATCAACTCCGAAGTCCCTCTGGTTCACTCTGAGTGACTGCAACTGGAGGTGTTCCTCTCAGAAAATACAGTGTTTACATGAAAAATGCTGCAGGGAGCTATAGTTCTCACCTGAACAGCCTCATTAAGCTGAAGTTGTTCAGGTGACTATAGTGTCCATTTAAGCTAAATGCATCAAAATGTGAAGTATTAAATATTACAGTTCCATCACTAGAAAATAATAGTCTGCTAACCCAGTTTCCATTTAAAGGTGTAAAGACCAAATTAAGTACTTGGGTATCTGGCTAACCACGGACGCCTCTCAACCATTTATCGTAAATCTCTTACGATTATTAAACATACAAACAGATCTCTGTAAATGGAATTTGCAAAATATCCTGTGGATAGGACGTATCAACCTCTTAAAAATGAATATTTTACCATGCATTCTGTATTTATTTATACAATTCTGATTGAGTTACCACATTCCTTTTTTTCCTCTCTTAGAGTAGCAGCTATAACATTTGTATGGAGAGGAACACCTCCACGCCTTAGACATGAAATGTTATGCCTTCCGAAATCAATAGGGGAACTGGCACTTCTAAATTTTAAGCAATACTATCAAGCAGCACATCTGTTGCAAGTCCAAGAATGGCATGCCACGGACCTAAATAAGCCCTGGCTTGCTTTGGAAAAAGCCTGTTGCCCGTGGTTACAAACTTAACGAATACCACAGCAGATACCCCCTAATAGCCATATCTCTGCAACCTTGAGAGTATGGTTTCAGATTTAAAAAGGTACATTAGTCGCACTTATACCTAGTCCTCTATTATCGATTGCATATAACGCAGAATTAGCGGAAGGCATTCACAAAACAGGGTTGGCTTTTATAGGGACAGGTGAGGTTATACCAATCCAAAGCGTGGTCATTAATACAATACCTACATTCATGGAGCGATATCGATATGCTCAGATCAAGCATTTTTAGGAATCCATACCAAAGAAACATATGTTGAGCAGAGGAACTACAACATTTTAGGACTTATGTAGCAAAGGTAACTCAATTAGGGATATCAGTAATGTATAAATTGCTTTTAACAAAAGATAATATTGGCGGTAAGGTATTTAAGAGGAGATGGTAGGAGGCCTTGGAGATATTCTGAGAGGAATAGTGGTTAAAGGTTTTGACACTGAATCATTATAGTACAGTATGCACCAAATGTCAAGAAACAAATGATAAGATACTCTCATTTTGGTATCACCTATTAGTTTACATAAAATGTTTACAACACAATTACCATTATGCTAGCGTTGCAATGAACTCCCTGGGACACACCTACATATTTGGTGATCTTGTCATGTTCTAACATCCTTTTGGGAGGGTGTACGGGTAACGATAGAAACAATTTTGGGGAATGCACCACCATTCCAACCCTAGACTGTCCTCTTACACCACACAGGTCTATCAGTAACTCAATATAAAAAATAAAAAATAATTGTTAGATTTTTATTAAATGTGGCAAAGGTCCTTATTCCTATGTTCTGGAATACTACGGTCTCTCCAACCATACAGCATTGGTTGGATAAAGTGAGCGAGATTGAAGCTGCTGAATCAAGGATTGCAATACACATAATGATAGTGAAAAGCATGTTAAAAAATGGCACCTTTGGCATACATTTATCTCACACAGGTAGAACGTAGCTCTACTGATACAAGAAACTGGAGGGGGGCTTAAAAATGGCAATGAGTAAGAGATCTTAAAAGGGAGGTATTAGTAAACATGGGTGACATGTGTGGATATCCAATTATTGTATGTAGATGTATGTGTATGCATATATGTATCTGCATATAAATAGATATAAAGGTTTTTTTCTTCTCTTTCTCCTTTGCTTAGTTGATATTATCTGAATAAGAGCGATGGGATTTCAAATTAGAGACATCTTCTTGAAGATGATGTTATCAGTCGTTAAATTTATTTATTTGCTTGACTGTTTTTGTTGTTCTTTATTATTAAAGTATATAAAGAAAATATGATGAATAAAAATAGTTTAACCCCTTAAGGACACATGTCATGATTCCCTTTTATTCCAGAAGTTTGGTCCTTAAGGGGTTAAAACAAGAAGAAAAAAAAAAAGCTAATGAAAGGTTTGTGCTAGGCGCTAAAATATTTTTGGGGGGTTACACGATGTTGGTACAGTATGCTACATAGCTGAAAAGTCTATCAAGTTCAGCATTCCTTATATATGTTTTTGCTGTTGATCCAAAAAAGGGAAAAAACCCAGTCTGAAGCACTTCCAATTTTGCAACAAACTAGGAAAAAAATCCTTCTTGACCCCAAAATGGATCAAGCAGCTATTACCCCACTAATTAGAAATGATATCCCAGTATGTTATGTTTTCAGGCAGAGAATTCCATATCCTTATAGTTCTTACTGTAAAAAAAAAAACAAAAAAAAACTTTTCTTTGCCTTAAATGAAATCTCATTTCTTCCAGCCTAAATGCATGACAGCG
>OW240919.1:56064962-56229904 GCA_933207985.1 Pelobates cultripes
CCTGCTATCACCCTCCATTACTATACTGAGCCCTGACCTGCTATCACCCTCCATTACTATACTGAGCCCTGCCTTACTATCACCCTCCATTACTATACTAAGCCCTGCCTTACTATTACCCTCCATTACTATACTGAGCCCTGACCTATCACCCTCCATTACTATACTGAGCCCTGGCCTGCTATCACCCTCCATTACTATACTGAGCCCTGGCCTGCTATCACCCTCCATTACTATACTGAGCCCTGCCTTACTATCACCCTCCATTACTATACTTAGCCCTGCCTATTACCCTCCATTACTATACTGAGCCCTGCCTCACTATCACCCTCCATTACTATACTGAGCCCTGGCCTGCTATCACCCTCCATTACTATACTGAGCCCTGCCTTACTATCACCCTCCATTACTATACTGAGCCCTGCCTTACTATTACCCTCCATTACTATACTGAGCCCTGCCTTACTATTACCCTCCATTACTATACTGAGCCCTGCCTTACTATCACCCTCCATTACTATACTGAGCCCTGCCTTACTATTACCCTCCATTACTATACTGAGCCCTGACCTGCTATCACCCTCCATTACTATACTGAGCCCTGCCTTACTATCACCCTCCATTACTATACTGAGCCCTGCCTTACTATTACCCTCCATTACTATACTGAGCCCTGCCTTACTATTACCCTCCATTACTATAACTGAGCCCTGCCTTACTATCACCCTCCATTACTATACTGAGCCCTGACCTATCACCATCCATTACTATACTGAGCCCTGGCCTGCTATCACCCTCCATTAATATACTGAGCCCTGCCTTACTATCACCCTCCATTACTATACTGAGCCCTGCCTTACTATCACCCTCCATTACTATACTGAGCCCTGACCTGCTATCACCCTCCATTCCTATACTGAGCCCTGACCTGCTATCACCCTCCATTACTATACTGAGCCCTGCCTTACTATCACCCTCCATTACTATACTGAGCCCTGCCTTACTATCACCCTCCATTACTATACTGAGCCCTGACCTGCTATCACCCTCCATTCCTATACTGAGCCCTGACCTGCTATCACCCTCCATTACTATACTGAGCCCTGACCTGCTATCACCCTCCATTCCTATACTGAGCCCTGGCCTATGACTCCGGCCGTTACAGCGTCCTCGAGGTCTCCTACCTCTGCTACACGTCGAGCCCAACGTCAGGCCGCGAGGGTACGTGTGACGGATGGAGGCGATGAGCCAATCAGGAGGCCGGATCTAGGTTTACCTGAAGCCCGCGAAGCGCGGATCCTGTTGCCGTGGAGACGCAGGCCGTGTGTTAGTGATCCGCGTGGGGAGCTTGTGATCCGGGTCACGCGGTGAGAGCTCGGGGCTGGGCAGTGGGAGTGCGGCCGGCAATGTGTGCGGCTCCTGTGCTTCACCCTCCGCGTTCATTAACGCCTGGCGGGAATGGGATGGCTGATCACCCCTGCCATAGGGAGACACTGCACCCAGGCAGGCTGTCACCTGGTGGGAGGTGGGGGAATGATGCTGATAACCTCTGCCATAGGGAGACACTGCACCCAGGCAGGCTGTCACCTGGTGGGAGATGGGGGAATGATGCTGATCACCCCTGCCATAGGGAGACACTGCACCCAGGCAGGCTGTCACCTGGTGGGAGGTGGGAGAATGATGCTGATCACCCCTGCCATAGGGAGACACTGCACCCAGGCAGGCTGTCACCTGGTGGGAGGTGGGGGAATGATGCTGATAACCTCTGCCATAGGGAGACACTGCACCCAGGCAGGCTGTCACCTGGTGGGAGGTGGGGGAATGATGCTGATAACCTCTGCCATAGGGAGACACTGCACCCAAGCAGGCTGTCACCTGGTGGGGGGAATGATGCTGATAACCTCTGCCATAGGGAGACACTGTACCCAGGCAGGCTGTCACCTGGTGGGAGGTGGGGGAATGATGCTGATAACCTCTGCCATAGGGAGACACTGCACCCAGGCAGCCTGTCACCTGGTGGGAGGTGGGGGAATGATGCTGATAACCTCTGCCATAGGGAGACACTGCACCCAGGCAGGCTGTCACCTGGTGGGAGGTGGGGGAATGATGCTGATCACCTCTGCCATAGGGAGACACTGCACCCAGGCAGGCTGTCACCAGGTGGGAGGTGGGGGAATGATGCTGATCACCTCTGCCATAGGGAGACACTGCACCCAGGCAGGCTGTCACCTGGTGGGAGGTGGGGGAATGATGCTGATCACCCCTGCCATAGGGAGACACTGCACCCAGGCAGGCTGTCACCAGGTGGGAGGTGGGGGAATGATGCTGATAATCTCTGCCATAGGGAGACACTGCACCCAGGCAGGCTGTCACCAGGTGGGAGGTGGGGGAATGATGCTGATAACCTCTGCCATAGGGAGACACTGCACCCAGGCAGGCTGTCACCAGGTGGGAGGTGGGGGAATGATGCTGATCACCCCTGCCATAGGGAGACACTGCACCCAGGCAGGCTGTCACCTGGTGGGAGGTGGGGAATGATGCTGATAACCTCTGCCATAGGGAGACACTGCACCCAGGCAGGCTGTCACCAGGTGGGAGGTGGGGGAATGATGCTGATAACCTCTGCCATAGGGAGACACTGCACCCAGGCAGGCTGTCACCTGGTGGGAGGTGGGGGAATGATGCTGATAACCTCTGCCATAGGGAGACACTGCACCCAGGCAGGCTGTCACCTGGTGGGAGGTGGGGGAATGATGCTGATCAACCTCTGCCATAGAGACACTGCACCCAGGCAGGCTGTCACCTGGTGGGAGTGGGGAATGATGCTGATCACCTCTGCCATAGGGAGACACTGCACCCAGGCAGGTTGTCACCTGGTGGAGGTGGGGAATGATGCTGATCACCTCGCCATAGGGAGACACTGCACCCAGGCAGGCTGTCACCGGTGGGAGGTGGGGGAATGATGCTGATCACCTCTGCCATAGGGAGACACTGCACCCAGGCAGGCTGTCACCAGGTGGGAGGTGGGGGAATGATGCTGATCACCTCTGCCATAGGGAGACACTGCACCCAGGCAGGCTGTCACCTGGTGGGAGGTGGGGGAATGATGCTGATCACCTCTGCCATAGGGAGACACTGCACCCAGGCAGGCTGTCACCTGGTGGGAGATGGGGGGAATGATGCTGATAACTCCTGCCATAGGGAGACACTGCACCCAGGCAGGCTGTCACCAGGTGGGAGATGGGGGAATGATGCTGATAACCTCTGCTATAGGGAGACAGTGCACCCAGGCTGGCTGTCACCTGGTGGGATAATGATGCTGAGAACCTCTTCCATAGGGAGACACTGCACCCAGGCAGGCTGTCACCTGGTGGGAGATGGGGGAATGATGCTGATAACTCCTGCCATAGGGAGACATTGCACCCAGGCAGGCTGTCACCTGGTGGGAGGTGGGGGAATGATGCTGATAACTCCTGCCATAGGGAGACACTGCACCCAGGCAGGCTGTCACCTGGTGGGAGATGGGGGAATGATGCTGATAACCTCTGCCATAGGGAGACACTGCACCCAAGCAGGCTGTCACCTGGTGGGAGGTGGGGGAATGATGCTGATAACCTCTGCCATAGGGAGACACTGCACCCAAGCAGGCTGTTACCTGGTGGGGGGAATGATGCTGATAACCTCTGCCATAGGGAGACACTGCACCCAGGCAGGCTGTCACCTGGTGGGAGGTGGGGGAATGATGCTGATAACCTCTGCCATAGGGAGACACTGCACCCAGGCAGCCTGTCACCTGGTGGGAGGTGGGGGAATGATGCTGATAACCTCTGCCATAGGGAGACACTGCACCCAGGCAGGCTGTCACCTGGTGGGAGATGGGGGCATGATGCTGATAACCTCTGCCATAGGGAGACACTGCACCCAGGCAGGCTGTCACCTGGTGGGAGGTGGAGGAGTGATGCTGATAACCTTTGCCATAGGGAGACACTGCACCCAGGCAGGCTGTCACCTGGTGGGAGGTGGGGGGAGTGATGCTGATAACCCTTGAACTAGGTAAACACTGCACCCAGCCAGGCTGTCACCTGGCGGTGTCAACCCTCTGGCCTCCATGTCAGCTGTTGGTTTAGGGCTGTCTATATGGATTCCATTATAGCTAACATACTGTTGGTTACCACACAATCCTAAGTCATAATCAATGATCTGGCATGATTTTATTATTTATTTTTAATGGGAACTGTCAGGGTTTGGACACACTTGGCACCATAAGCACTACAGTTGGTTATGGCGGCAGGAGTCCCTGGCCATCATTATCTCGTAATCCATCATGAGATGGTTTAAAAGAACACTTTATCCACCAAAACCACTACAGTGTGCTTTATGGTTGTAATGCAATTTGCTAAATGTATAATATAAATCATGTGTTTGCATAGTCTGCAAAATCAGATGTATAAATTCACACTACTGTATTCAAGGAACACTCCAGACACCATACCAACCCATATTGATGGAACTTGTAATGGTGCCAGGAGGCTCCTGGGCACACTTTTACTTTAAGGGATTAAACTGTTCTTAACTGGTTTGACCCCGAAGTTGCTATCCCCACAGGCAGCATCTGGCTTCTGAATTTTAAGCTTCACAAAGCGTATAGTGCTGCCGGACGCTGATTGGCTTAAAGTGTGTCCAGGGGCCTCCTGGCACGGTAATAACTTAATTTAGATGAAGTTGTTATGATGCTTATACTGTCCCTTTTCTGTTTTCTTGGAACAGAGAGCCTCCATCTTGCTTTCTTGTTATGTCAGTCATTTTTATAAACTATGCTGTTTGCTACCGTCACACAGCAGAGTTAGAGGCGGAGTGGATTGTGATGTCAGTTGCAAAATGTTTAAAGGAACACTCCACACACCATAGCTATAGTGGTTATAGTGCTAGGAGTGTCCTGACAACGTTCCACAGATATTCATCATGGCTGAACATAAAAGGGATCTGTGCAGTGTTCACTTTGGACAAACCCATTCATATTTAAATATGTATAACCGCATCCCGGTATAATGCAATATTCATTGTCCGTGCACACGCCTTATGTATTTCAGGGCAATGTATCCAATCCTCATGCCTTGATGTGTTTCACCAAATTATTATTTTTTTTTTTAATGTATATTGATGTGTTAAGCATATATATAGGGTATCAGAAGATGGCACTATCTATTCTTTAAAGGAACACTATAAGGTTGTATTCCTACCACTATCATGTCCTTCTGTCCCCCCACCCCACATCTTAAAAGCATTTTTTAATTTACCTTATTCCAGCACCGAGGTCCCTCGGAAGTGTTTCCGCCTCCACCTGCGTCATTGTACCTTGTGCAAAGAAGTCCAGCATTCGTAAAAACAGCAGTAACGTCTCGGGTGGCTGTCTGTCTACCCGAGTGCCGGCCCTGCTGTGTGCATTCATGGACCTGTTGGGAAAGCAAAGATCTCCCTCACCAGCCCACAGGCACTACGGTGCGCCATAGGCAAGGGATGGAGGAGCTGGGAGGCAGAAGGTTCCTCCCGCGAGCTGCAGGCTAGAGCTATTCATCCCCCTTCACCCACACACAGCTCCTCTCACAAACAAACCGAGTGACACACACACTTCTCACACTCACACAGAGCATTCCTCAGACAGAGCACCCCTCCACTCATTACATCCATGATTCTCAAACTCTGCATTCCCTATGGCATATGCACACACTAGATCCCCTGTATGCAAAAACACGCACTGCACTCCCTAAACACACACTCTGCAGCCCCTAAACAAACTATGTCATATATATATATATATATATATATATATATATATATATTTGTGTTCGGGGCAAATAGCCGTATATGGAGTAAGGTTCCAGCATAAGTGTAGGATAGTATAAAGGGAGCAAGTCGGTTGTGGTGTGCTGAGACCGACGATACGGTAGGCCTGTAAATAAAGAGGGCCCACCAAGGAGTAAGTAAGTAAAGTAAATGGAAAGAAAAGAGAAAGTGTTCAAATGAGGAGTGGGTGGGAGGGTCATTCTGATGCTGACCTCAAGCGATATGAGTCAGGTAAGGGGTGTCCCTTATATAGGGGAGTGAATTAATTTAAGCCCCTCCCACAAATACAGGCCAAATGGCCTTAAAACTTGTGTTCGGGGCAAATGGCCGTATATGGAGTAAGGTTCCAGCATAAGTGTAGGATAGTATAAAGGGAGCAAGTCGGTTGTGGTGTGCCGAGACCGACGATACGGTAGGCCTGTAAATAAAGAGGGCAAAAAGAATAATCAAAGATTTAATACAGTCAATATATACAAATTAACCAGACATTTCCATAAATGCATTACGGTATTTAATTCCTTGAAGGATTTTTGAAGGTAGGAATCTAGGACCGCAACTGGACACCATTTGTTGTGGGTAGGATAGTATGTTATCTCTACTGTTGGTGCATGTTGACTCGTTTCGGAATGTGGTAGAGCCAATAGGTAATGATATATGTGTTTACATACGTGGGATCGTTGAAGACAATGATCTGTCTGAGTGGTGGTTATGGTAGTGGATTCTCTGGCCTGAGAAAGGCATAAAAGGCAGTGTGCATGGCTGGTAATGGCCAATTTGGTAGTATAATTGAATGGTTGTAGCTCTAATAGGTCCGATAAGGATGGAAAAGTTGGATGGCTATTGGTAATATCTGAGAGGAACGTGGGGGGATGGATTCCTGAAAACCTCTGAGTATATCCTTGTCTGGTATGATAGCATGAAGTTATGGTAGTTTTGGCCATAGGTTATCCTGTGTTGTTGAATGCCTGTAAAATATATAATTAATGGTGTGTGAGGTGGTTTTAGTTTAAGGTGGCAAAAAATGAAGTAAAACCTAGGAGAAATGTTATGACAGGTTGAGCTATGTCGTGTTCCAATGAGATTCTTTAAAGCCAGGTGAACAGGTGTTATGCGTTCTACAAGTATGGGAAGAAAGTGCTAGGTGGGATAGTGCATGCTATGCTGCATGAGTATGTCTAATCCATGATTGTGTCTCTGGAACGAAAGAGTGGCCGTGACTGTATGGGCGGCTGTAGGAAGCGTATGATGAACATGCCTGGAATATAAATGAGACAATTGTCGGCAAGGATGTATACCCCCGCCTGGTACATGAAAGTAAAAGAAATGTGGTAAGTGGCCAACCAAGTGAGTTCCCCAGCAATACCATGATCGTATGGATGATGAGTGGCATTTGTTGATGATATGACATGTGCTTAGTTGTCTGAGTAACAACAGATTGATGACCCTGACCATGATTTACCCCATGCCACAGCAGCTGCTTTTAGCGGGGAAAGGATTGCCCATTTTATGCCATGTAAGTGCCAGTTTGTAGGGTAGATGGTAGCCGTTTACTGTGTTGATGATATTGGTCTTACTTAACAAAGCTTCAACCCATGCTTGAGTGATAGCTGTAAAGGTAGATCAATGGTGTGTATAGTAAGGAAACTCCTCGGAGGGTATGAGGGAGTTGAGACTTGGGGTAGCGGAGGTGTGTGTTGCCAATAAGTCCATGGTTGGTCTTTGTTTAAGGGAAGATTCGACGTTGGATCTTGAAAAAGACCCGTCAGGGTCGAAACGTCGATTTCTTCATCTGTACTTTTCACATGGAATAATTAAAAGATATTTTTGTCACCTTTATTAAGTCCTGTGAGTGCATCCTAATTCCTTATTTTTTACATATTTTTGACGTATAGGATATTAGCACCCAGGCTAGTAGTCTGCATTTATTACTTAAAGGAGAGTGCCAAGCATCTATCTTTTTTATATATATATATATATATATATATGTGTGTGTGTGTGCACACACATTACAGCACCTATATGAACACACACATTATGCCACAAACACAACTGAGACTGACCTAGTTACACAACATTACAATCAGTATAATACCACAAGAAGGTTCCAGCACATGCACAATACTCTTTCCTGGTCCTCTGGTATCCTTATTGTGACACCAAAGACAAGTCACAAGCAAATGCAGTGCAAGAATGTCCTTAAACCCACTTGCGCTGCTCAGAACAAATACAGGGGCTTTTTCTCATGCAAGAGCACTTCAACAGGGCTCTGCGCATTGGCTGCCATGGAGTAGCACTGAACCAATATAGTTACTTTGAGGCGAGCGTGCTGGTCATTGGTGATGACACAATAGCCCTCCCCTCCTTTGGAGGGCCGCTGTAACTAAAAAATGCCTGGTCAGATTTGTTTCCCAGTCCGGCTCTGGGTGTAAGACAAGGCTCGACAAATCCTGGGTGACTGGCTGCCTGAGATTGTAGACGGGCAGCCGGCTCACGCAGGGCTGAGGCGGGCAGGCAGGCGGACGTTCAGCTCATTGAGAGCTTTGTAAGGGAGGTGGGCGGTTTTATCAGGGAGGCGGGAGGCTGAATGAGCGCAGCGGCGAGGGAGCTGTAGTATCCATGCTTTGCTCCCTCGGCCCGCCTTCGAATTATGCCAGGAGCCGGAATATGACGTAATTCCAGCCCCACATCACTAAATAGCGCTCTAGGGAGCAGAGCAGGGAGATTAGAGAAGCACCACTGGACCCCAGGGAAAGCTGATCCACTCCAGTTCTGCCAAAGGTAGGGAGGCTGGGTGCATTTAAAAAAAAAAAAAAAAAAAAGTAAGGATTTGTGAATAAGTTTTGCAGTGTGTGTGTGTGTGTGTCTGCCAGTGAGTGTGTGTGTCAGGGAGTGAATGATGTGTGTGTGTGTGTCTCTGTCAGTCAGTGACGTGTGTATGTCTTTGTGACCTGTCCCCCCCCCCCCTCCCCCCCACCTCCCAATCGCATGGAAAGGTGTTTTAGCTCACCATTTTCCACTCCGTGCTGGTGACCCTGCAGCTGACCCTACTGTGGCGAAACCAACCTCGCCACTGTGAACTGGAGAAGCCTGGTTGCTCGTCTGCTCCCTTTGGACTATGGCCCTGCAGGTTAAACCGTTTATTTCCCCTGCAGAAAGGCTTATTTGTGTGATCTGAGTGCCATTCATCTAATAATGTGCACTCAGATCCCAGCTATCTGGGGATATGTGAAATGTCTGTGTGTTATGTGTAAATGTGACTTTATGTATTTTAAAGTGTTTTGTGTCTTTTTGCAACCATGTGCTTAATGGAGTCTTGTGTCTGTCCTGGGAGATAATTGAATTACTCTCCAGGATAGAAGACTCTGAAACTGGTTTGGGCCAGAAAGCCATGCTTCATTTAGTCACAAAGGACTTTTTACTAACTTTTGAACCCCTTGTCTGATTTGTGCCATTTTGAATATGTTGTTCCCCTGAATGGATTGATTGTGAATATGTAATTTTATGTGAATGTGATGTATGGTTTTGGAGTTATGAAAGTTGGGTAGAAAGTATGTTTTAACTGTATGTATAATTGAGTTTCCTCTCAGGATAAGGGGAGGGAATATGTGGGATGTAACTGTGATGTGATTGGTTGTTTTGTAACGCCCTGTGGGCTGTACTATGTTTGTGGATTGGGAATAAAAGAGACTGTATGTGACAGTACAGAGAGTTCCTGTTTTAACCCTCAAAGTGAAGTGTCGTCTCATTATTGGGGGAAGGATTTATTGTATGCTGTTCCAGTTTGACTGCTAGGAGAGTAAACCTATTCGTATGGTTCCTATTCAACTGTCTACAGCATTCATATGCTTGAGAGGATTCATATGCTTCTCTGGTTCGGTGGTTTTGGTGTCTGCTGCAGTGCTTGGAGTCCTCAGCAAGCGCTAGGAGCATCCTTCAACGGAGGTACCCAGTCGGGGTGCCAGGTGATCCGTTACATTGGTGACAGCGGTGGGATGGCGTCCTAGTGCGAGGTAAAGCAGCTCAGAGACACAGTTCGTTTGGATTTACAAATTGAGGGCAACGCTAGCACACGTGCAGCGACCCTGGGAGCAGAGGTATCCAGCGACTTGGAGCAGACAAGTATGGAAGGCTCTGGCGATGATTGGATGGCCGAGGTGAGGCAGCGAGTGGCCCAGTATGGGGATGATTTACCCATGGAGGTACGCCGGGTGATCTGGAACCAGGTCACGGCCGAGCGAAACACAAGGCTGGCCCGAGAATTCCGGCTGGCGAAAGAGAGAGAGTATGCTCAGCGGAAGGAGTGTTACAGCAGCCGAGTAGAGGCTGCATCCAAGGAGGCTAGCCGTCTCCCCCTGAGGCGGCCGCAGGAACCCGAAGTAGGGGTCCTCATAGAGTGGTCCTGTGAGGAACCACAACAGGCAGGTGGAGATGGGACCGGCTCAGATCCCCAGCAGCAGCCGGAGTTGCCAGGTGCGGAAGCAGGTGGTCCTTACTCGCAAATGTTGAGGGACCTCACAGACTGGTCCTGGGAAGACCCACAGATGGCAGGTGGAGATGGGACGGCGGTCTCTCAACCGGCCCTACAGGGATGCTGGGCGGTCGGCCCAGATCTCCAGCGGCAGTATGTACCCCAGGGAGCTGAAGGTGCAGTCCTTCCTCCCCAGCGGCAGTGTGCACCCCAGGGAGCTGAAGGTGCAGTCCTTCCTCCCCAGCGGCAGTGTGTACCCCAGGGAGCTGAAGGTGCCGTCCTTCCTCCCCAGCGGCACAGTGTCCTGCAGGGAGCAGAGACCGTCAGTCTCGCATCCCAACCACAGGACAAAATAATGAAAGGGGAGACAGCTGGTCCCCCTCTCCACCAGCAGAGAGAGTGTCAGGGAGAGGAGCCTGATACCCCCTCTCCCCAGCGGCAGTTTACAGTTCAGAGAGAGGAGCTTGTTACACCCTCTCTCCAGCGGCAGCCTAACCCAGCAAGGGGAGATGTTACACCCCCAACAGTGCAGATGGGACTGTAGTCTCTGCACTTACAGCACAAGGGGTAGGGACAGTCGGTCCTGTTCCCCAGCCACAGAGCGGTGTATCCAGAGGGGAGACAGTCGGTCTCTCCCTCCCACAACCAGGCTCCCACCAGGCTACTTCCGTGGTAGCACTGGCATCAGGGCAGAGTACCGCTGGTCTCTGCCCACTCAGCAACCCACCAAGGCAGCCTAACAGTTGCCCACACAGTCGTGGTGAGGCACCTGGACATGGACAAAGTTCTCCTCTACCCAGGTGTAGTAACCAGTTATTGTGGGTGGGCTGTACTGCTGTTTCTGTTTTGTGGGTGGGTTGCTGGACTAACCAGGGCACTGACCGGCAGGAGGTCAGATACCCTGTTAGTCTAGTTGGTAAAGGGGAGAAGTGTGGCGAAACCAACCTCGCCACTGTGAACTGGAGAAGCCTGGTTGCTCGTCTGCTCCCTTTGGACTATGGCCCTGCAGGTTAAACCGTTTATTTCCCCTGCAGAAAGGCTTATTTGTGTGATCTGAGTGCCATTCATCTAATAATGTGCACTCAGATCCCAACTATCTGGGGATATGTGAAATGTCTGTGTGTTATGTGTAAATGTGACTTTATGTATTTTAAAGTGTTTTGTGTCTTTTTGCAACCATGTGCTTAATGGAGTCTTGTGTCTATCCTGGGAGATAATTGAATTACTCTCAGGATAGAAGACTCTGAAACTGGTTTGGGCCAGAAAGCCATGCTTCATTTAGTCACAAAGGACTTTTTACTAACTTTTGAACCCCTTGTCTGATTTGTGCCATTTTTGAATATGTTGTTCCCCTGAATGGATTGATTGTGAATATGTAATTTTATGTGAATGTGATGTATGGTTTTAAAGTTATGAAAGTTGGGTAGAAAGTATGTTTTAACTGTATGTGTAATTGAGTTTCCTCTCAGGATAAGGGGAGGGAATATGTGGGATGTAACTGTGATGTGATTGGTTGTTTTGTAACGCCCTGTGGGCTGTACTATGTTTGTGGATTGGGAATAAAAGAGGCTGTATGTGACAGTACAGAGAGTTCCTGTTTTAACCCTCAAAGTGAAGTGTCGTCTCATTATTGGGGGAAGGATTTATTGTATGCTGTTCCAGTTTGACTGCTAGGAGAGTAAACCTATTCGTATGGTTCCTATTCAACTGTCTACAGCATTCATATGCTTGAGAGGATTCATATGCTTCTCTGGTTCGGTGGTTTTGGTGTCTGCTGCAGTGCTTGGAGTCCTCAGGAAGCGCTAGGAGCATCCTTCAACGGAGGTACCCAGTCGGGGTGCCAGGTGATCCGTTACACCTACCTCCATGGCTTAGATCAGCAATCTTGACAATCTCAGCCAATACAATGCTTCCCCATAGAAAAACATTGGTAGACTATTGTGCATGCACTGCATAACGCCATGCTGCACAACCAACTTCTCATTAATGTAGGTGCTGCACACCATGCAGCACTGACCCAGGAAGCACTTCTAGAGGCCGTCCGAGTGACTGTCCCTAGAGGAGTTACCAGACAGCAATGTAATCTCTGCCTTTAGTCTGAGAAGTCAGTGTTTACATTGAAAAGTGTGCAGGGACAGTATATAGACTTCAAAACAACTACATTAGGCTGTAGTGGTTCTGGTGACTACAGTGTCCCTTTAAGAACTGTAATGTTGAAAAACCTGGCTCCTTACTATTTTTGCTGGTTCCTAGGTTTCAATCAAATTTGTTGAGCCCTGGTGTAAGAAATACAAGCATGTTTCTAGTGTAGTGTTTAGATGCCCCATTCAGACCCTGCCCTCACACACAGTTCAACAATCAGCATCTTTTCAGAGGTGCATTCATTCAATGCATTTCTTTTTTTTTTCTTTTTACATTCTGTGTTTATTGGATTTTCAGGTTTTCATAGTATAAAAAGTGCATACATTACAGAGACATTTGGTACGCATGGCTTAACAAACAGAGACATTTGATACTTAGGGTTTAACCGTGCATATACAGGTGTAGGTACAGCTCCCCCAAACCAATCGCTTTATTGCTGTGGTTGTTTGTCATCAGATTTGTCTTGTTATACATCGGGGTGCGTCTAGAATGGTTATGTGCTATGTTCAGTGGGTGTGTTACTCGCTCTCTGTCTTGTGGTCGTTTTTTGTATCTGTGTGGATGAGCGTGTGGCTGCGTCAAGTTATGTCCCATTGTCTCTGAACTGGATGCACAAGGTAACATAAAATAATGTAACACAAAAAGTAACACATATATACAAAAGTATAAGTTCAAATACAGTTGGTACATTTCCTTGGTTTCGGGAGTGAAGTTGTGGTTCTGTTTAATGTGTCAAGGGTTTCCTTTTGATAATTCTGTAACCTGCGTGGGTGTGTTTTGGGTCTGTTTGTTGCGGGTCCTGCGTGCTCCTTGGGTGTAATCTTGTGTGCTGGGCCTGTTCTTGTGTTGCCCCGTCAAGCTCCTTTGAGGGCCATCTGCCTCAGTTTGTGCCAGGGATCTCCTCCTGTCCCAAAGGCTGGGGTCCCCCCTCCCTTGGGGCATGGGCTTAAGGTCCTGATGTGTGGCCTGGTGTTTGGGGTTTTTTGTTGCTTTGGGGTCTCATGCTAGGGAGGGTTCGTTCAACCACGGGTCCCAAATTTTATAGAAGTGATGAGATGTTTTGTGGATCTTGGCTGAGAGCCTATCCATCTCCATGACCTCCCTGGTTTTGCGTATGACTACAGCTAATGTGGGTATATTGGGTGTACCCCAGAGTTCTGCTATTGCTTGTCTAGTTGCTAAGGCCAGTCTGTTCGTGAGTTTGTTTTGTGCTCTGGTCAGGGGTTCCCATGGCCTGGACAGGAGCCAGATACAGGGGTCTAGGGGTATATCTGCGTGGAGGAGGTCCGAGATCAGGTGTGCCACTTCTGTCCATAGTGGTGTCAGCTTGGGGCACTGCATATATGTGCCCCTATGTCCGCACTGTTTCCAGCACAGGTCTGAGTCTGTCTTTCCCATGTGATACAGCCGTGTAGGTACTATCTCAGCATGGTTTTGTATGCCTGTTTTTTATGATTTACGCATATTGATATGGATGCCGTGGCCTCCCAGTCTGTTGGGTCATATGGTGGACCCAGGCCGCCACATATGCCATCGCTCCCAGTGGTTTGTTGGTTGGTGATTAATAGTGTGTAATTATCAGTGATATGTCCCTCATGGGTTGGGTTGTGTATGCATGTTCTTTCGAAAGTTGTAAGTCTGGTGGTGGCTGCTGTCGTGTTTACTGGGAGTTCTAGGAAGCTTCTCAACTGTATGTATCTGAAGAGGTAAGGGGTGCTGTATTCTTGGTGTGTTTGTGGTAGCTTGTTGTACTGTAGTAATTTTCCACCAACAAAGAAGTGGTAGAGCCTGTATAGGTCATTGAATTCATAGTGTGCAAAGTCTTTCGGGTTCATGCCTGGGGGAAGGCTTTATTGCGCAGTATGGGGGTTAGTGGCGTTGGGTTTTTGATGATGGGGAATTTCTTGGTGAGTTTGTCCTATACAGCAGTGGAGTTCGATAGTGTTTGGGGTGTTGGTGGCGGCATGGGTCGGGATTTTCATGGTACCCAGAGGTAAAGAGAGGGGAAGTCGAAGCCAAATAGGTTGTGTTGCAGTTCAACCCACTGTTTGATCCCTGGTGGTGCGTGGAGGTTTTGTATGTGGGTGAGTTGGGTAGCATGGTAATAGTGTTGGAGATGGGTCAGACCCAGACCACCGGTTTTGTTGGGTATGTACATTGTTGTTAATTTTATTCTGAGTTGGGTATTGGGATGGGGAGGGTCTGGAAAAGATAGAGAAAGCGTGGTAGCAGATTCATTTTTATCGAGGCTAGACGTCCCAACCACGACAAAGACAAGTCCCTCCAGCAGAGCAGGTCGTTTGTTGTTTTTTGTATTAGCGGAGTGAAGTTCAGTGCGTATGTGCGGTGTAGTTCCGCTGGTAGAGCAATTCCCAAGTATGAGATGTGTGAGGTGCTGTATCTGAATGAGTATGTGTTTTGTATCACTTGTCTGAGGTTTGTTTCTTTATTGAGCATGAGTGCCTCAGTTTTATCTAGATTCAGCCGGTATCTCGATACTTCGGAATATTCCTCTATAAGTTTGAGGAGAGGTGGGAGGGAGTGTAACTAACTGGTTCGTGAGTGACAATAGGAGGTCGTCGGCATACGCCGCTGCTTTGTATGTTGTGTGCGCGATACCTGTGATCGTGTGTGTAGTGCGGATGAGGTGCATTAAGGGTTCAAGGGAGAGGGCAAAGAGGACTGGGGACAGTGGGCAGCCCTGCCTCGTTCCATTTTTTTATGGAGAAGGTAGGTGGGTTTGTATTTGGTATGAGGAGGTTGGCCGTGGGGTTGGTGTATATTGTTTTGATTGCATCTTGGAAGGGTATGGGGAAGCCTAGTTTGTCCAAGGTGGCGAAAAGGAATGGCCAGAGAAGTCTATCAAAAGCCTTCTCGGCGTCCAGGGATAGGAGAAGGGTCGGGATGTTGCGTCGGTTTGCCACCCAGACCAGGTCTAGCATCCTTCTGGTGTTGTCACAGGCTTGTCGCGTAGGGATAAAACCCACCTGGTCTGGATGGAACAGTTTGGTGAGGAATGGTAAGAGCCGCTTGGAGAGTATTTTAGTGAATATCTTCACGTCCATGTTTGAGGGATATGGGTCTATAGTGCCCCAGGTCTGATAGGGGTTTGTTGGGCTTGGGTAGGAGGCAGATGTTAGCCTGTAGCATTTCTTTGGGGAGTGGTTCTCCTTGTAGTAGGGAGTTGTATAACCTTACCATATGGGGCAGTAGAGGATCTAGGAATGTTTTGTAATAGACTCCTGAGTATCCATCTGGGCTGGGCTTTTATTTGGTTTGGTGGCTCCAATTGCAGTTGCCACCTCCTGGTCAGAGATGTCCTCGGAGAGTTGTGCGAGTGCGCCATCTGGTAAGGTGGGGAGTTTAGTTCGTTCGAGGAAGGTGTGAATGCGGTCCGTTAGGTTGGCAGTGTTTTGTCTGTGCTGTGGGGAGTGGTCGTATATATCGGAGAAATATGTTTGGAATGTCTGCGATTTTCACTGGAATGTCTGTGGTGTTCCCTGAGGGTGCGCGGATGTGGTCTATGTGTTTGGCCTGTGTACGTTTGCGTAGCCTGCGTGCGAGAAGGGTATCTGCTTTTTGGATTTTTCATAGAACATTTGTCGTGTCCATTGAAGGGCTTTAGTCGCATCGGCTGTCATTGCATTTTTGAGGGTTTGCCTCTGCTGTTGGAGTTGTGCAGTGAGGTCAGGGGTGGGTGTTTGCTTGTGTTTGGCTTCTAGGTTTCTAATTTCGTTAAGAGTTGTTTCTATGTGTGCTAGGCGTGTTTTTGTGTGTGCTGTGGCTATGCTGATGAGGGAGCCCCTGAGTACCGTTTTGTGACCGGCCCATAGAATTGCTTGTGACTGGGCTGAGTCCTTGTTCGTGGTGAAATAGTTTGTGAGTTCTGATTTAAGTTGTTGTACTATTTGTGGGTCGTGTAGTAGGATCGGATTGAGTCTCCAAGACCAGGGTCTGGAGATTTGTGGTGGTTGAAAAGTTAAGGATATTTCGGCATGATCAGACCAGGTTATATTGCCTATTGCTGTTGCTGTCGTGATTGGGAGAAGTGATAGGGAAACTAAGAAATAGTCAGTGCGGGAATAAGTGTTATGTGGATAGGAATAAAATGTGTAGTCTTGTGCAGGTGGATAGTGTATTCTCTACATGTCGATAAGTTTGGTGTTGGAGATAAAGTCTGCTAAGAGTTTGTCCGATCTGGATGGTTGGTGTGTGTGTGTGGTTAACGCAGTTTGTCTATCATTGAGGAGATGGCGGCGTTAAAGTCGCCTCCTATGATTTTATGGTGACTTGGGTGTAGACTGAGGTGGGCTTGTAAGGTGGGCCAGAATTCAGGTTCTGGGGTTGTAGGGGCATATATGGAGGAAATGGCATATTTAGATGGCCCTATAATGCCTGTTATCGTTAGATAGCACCCGTGGTGGTCTTTGTGAGTGAACTTGACATGTAGTGGGCATGATTTCCTCAGGAGGATTGCCACTCCGTTGTGTTTCCCCGTGTCAGAATTAGCGAAGTGGCAAGCCTTGAAATGGTGGCTCAGGAGGGGGAAGGGGCGTTCTGCAAAGTAGTGTGTTTCTTGTAAGAGGATGATGTCTGCTTTGGTTCGGTTGGCCCATCTCATGAGTCTGTCGTTTTGTAGGATTGTTTAGTCCTTTGCAGTTTATAGAAATGCATGTGAGACTAGCTGGCATGGTAGTGTGGTTGGGTGTGTTGTGTCCGGGTATTGGGGTGACCTGCCCGTCTGTCCCATTTGGACTTTTGGAACCCCGTTTGGGAGCTCAATGTGTTACCTCTTAGTGAGACCAAGTGAGACCAATGTAAAACAGTTAACCAGTAACAACTGTCTGGTCTTAGGGTTCTTGCCAGGCGTGGTGGGGTGCGCGGCTTCATCCTGACTTGGATGGGGTGTGCACCTTTCGTCCCGTGTGTTGTGGTGCATTACACGGGGGGGTCCCCTCAGTGCGTCCCGCTATGGGCTGGTTTAGTTTAGGGTCCGCGCGCAAGGGTTGTGGGGGGCCTGCACTGGACCTGTCCTGTGAGTATTGAGGGTTGCTGGTGGCCCGGGGTGGTTGGCCAGGGTCCCCTGCTTCACTGAAACCCAAATGTGTCCCCTGCCCCTGCTTTTTCCTCCCGCCTCCCCCTTCCCTTTCCCCCTCTGTCTTGTTTAGCGCCTTTTCCTGTCTCCTCTACTCCGGTCCCCTTCCCCGATTCTTTAAGTAAAGTCCCTGTATTCTAGCTCAGTCCTTACACCAAACTGCGTAAAAATTAACAGGTATACAGTTCCATTGAAGGATATGTATTTGAGTACTGTTCGTCTGGGTGGTTGATGGCGTTTACTCCGCTCTGCCGCCAAGAGTAGTCCCTGCCGGTTCTCTGTTGTGCCATTGGACATCATCCTTGACGTGTTCACGGGTCATGGTCTTGTGCTTGCCGAATGGGTTGCAGCTGCCACACGAGGTGTCCCTAGGAAGCATCCACAGTCTCTATTCTCCAGAATCACTACATTATACTGTAGTGTTTTTGGTGCTCACTGTCCCTTTAAGAGTATTAGCATTAAGAGTTTTAGTAGTAAGTGAAAAAGTTACCTGGTTGTTTGGTGTGTGGTGTTTTTTTCTTTTCTTTTTTAATCATTCTGCAAAGGTTTGACAATTTACCTGGTGTGCACAAGTTGCAGCATTTTCTGGAGCCAGAAGCTCCTGCTAGGTTTTTGTGTTGGCTCCATTGCTGTTGTGCAGGACTGTCACAATTTTAGCTGAACGCTATCAACAAATGAGTGCCTCCATGCACAACATGGCTAAGGTCAGTGCTGCAGCTTCGGGCAGCAGAGAAGGAGGCAACTGGCGCACAATAGACCTCAAGTAAGTTGTCGAACTGTTTGTAAATTGCTTAACAAACTTAACCCTGGTAGGGTGCCAGGGCATTTTTTGCCTTTAAATTGCATTGGTGACATCCAGCTATAGCTGGATTTTGCTACATTTGGTGAGACCCACAGTTAGAGATACTCTAAGCAACAAAACAACCTTAGCTTAAAGGGACACTGCAGGCACCAAAACAACTGCATCTAAATTAAGTTGTTATGGTGCCAGGAGGCACGCTTACCTCAAGGACGATTGGTTTAACCCAAAAGTTGTCTCCAGCAATGTCCCTGTCCCGGGCTGCATCCAGCTTTAGAATTTTCAGTTTCAGGAAACACTTCGGATAAAAGTGCCTCAAGGGGCCTCCTGGCACCATAACAACTTAATTTAATCCCTTTAATTAATCCCTTTTAATTAAGCAGGTTTAATGTATAGATATAGATCATAGCCCTGCAGTCTTAATTCTCAATTGAGAATCCTCAATTCTCTGCCATTTAGGAGTTAAATCACGTTTGTTTCTATTTATGTAGCCCTGCCTGTGGCTCATACAGCAAACCTGAACCATTTGTTTCTTTCTCAATCAGCTCCCAAGAGCACAGTGTATAACTTAAAGGGACACTATAGTCACCAAAACAACTTCAGTTTAAAGGCATAGCATTCAATAATGCCAGGAATACAACGCTATATTCCTGGCACTATAGCTCCCTCTGCATCCCCCTTCTTTTATTACCTGATCCCAGCGCTGGGTCACGGCTCTGCCTCCTATGACGTCCCTCGGCAAGCAGGCGCTAGTGTGCATGCGCGACGAGTGCTACACACTCATTATGTCTCCCCATAGGAAAGCACTGAATCTGTGTTCTTTTATGAGAAAATAGCTGAAGCTGGATGTCCTCACACATCCTGGAAGCGTCTCTAGTGGCTGTCTGGTAAACAGCCACTGAAGACTGACTTCGTGCGGCAATGTAAACATTGCAGTTTCTTTGGAACTGTAATGTTTTACATTGCAGCACTAAGTGCAATAGGGACACTGTACCCAGACTCTTCAATGAGCTGAAGTGATCTGGGTGCCTGTAGTGTCCCTTTCGTGAAGCAGTTTTTGTTTATAGGTCATTCCTCTGAAGTTTCTCTGCTCAATTTCTGCCGTCTAGGAGTTATATCACCTTCGTTTCTGTCTATGCAACCATAGCCACAAGAAAAGAATGGGTTTGTTTTCATTCTGATGTTAACTCACTTTGAAAGTTTTTATCTCCTGCTCTGTAAATTGAACTTTAAAGCCTTTGTGGCGGCAGAGAACGCTATAACGGCTTTCAGCCCCAGGAGCCTGCAACTACTTACCTCCGCTGCGATCCTCTTCTGGAGGGCTGCCTGACAGCCCAGGCAGCCCTCCCCCGGCAAATGAGGCCCTCGGCGGCCATGTGATCGCTCTTAAAGAGTGATCACATGGCCCCCTATAGCTGGCTGTGGATCTGCCAGCAGGGGGACTGTCTGAAATGTCACAGTCCCCCTGCTGGTGGGAAGAAGTAAAAAATAAACATGTTAAAATAAATTAAATGTATTTATATATTATTATTATTATTATTATTTTATTATTTATATAGCGCCAACAAATTCCGTAGCGCTGTACAATGGTATATATATGTAACGTGATAAGTAATGTATTTTAATGTTAATATAAGTACATGTATTAATCTTAAAATACACTTAGAATGATGTGTGTGTGTGTGTATATATATTGTGTGTGTGTGTGTATATTATGTTTATATATATATATATATATATATATATATATATATATATATATATACACATATTACAATAGTAAATAAATAAAATAAAATATTTTTAAAAAAATGTAAATAAAATATATATACATATGTAATCTTATGATATATTTAGTAAAAGTGAAGTTTTTTTGCATTTTTCACACACGAACGGCACTTTTTTACTGACGATATTATTGTTGTAATATGTTTTACTGTTTTGAAACCGTTATGTTTGTGTTCAGTGATGTCTCCCAAGTATAACAGTACCCCCTATGTACAGGATTTATGGTGTTTTGGAAAATTAGAGAGTCAAATATAAGGCTTGCATTTCATTTTTTTAACATTGAAATTTGCTAGATTGGTTACATTGCATTTGAGACCGTATGTTCGCCCAGGAATGAGAATTACCCCCATGATGGCATACCATTTGAAAAAGTAGACAACCCAAGGTATTGAAAATGGTCAGAAACACTGGCCAAATATTAGTTTTTTATTTATTTTTTGCTTTTTTCACACAAAAACAAATATGAAAGCTAACTTTGGTTAGTGTTTGTGACTAAGTGGCTACTATAAAATACTGGACATACCCCACTTGCAATACCTTGGGTTGTCTACTTTTGCAAATGGTATGTCATCATGGGGGTAAATCTCATTCCTGGGCTACTAAACGGTCTCAAAGGCAACATAACCAACCTGTCGAATTTCAATTTGAAAAAACTGAAAAAATGGAATGTGCTATATTTGACCCTTTAACTTTCCAAAACACCGTAAAAACTGTTAATGGGGGGTACTGCTGTATTTGTGAGACTTTGCTGAATCCAAATATGTGTTTTGGTTTTTTTGCAGTTAAAGCTAATGGTATTATGACATTTACAGTTTTTTTAAATGTTATTCACAATAAATTATGTTTCAAATATGAATAGTTCATGAGAAATTAAAGCCCAGTTTCTCCTGAACAAAATTATATATAATAAGTGTGGGTGCACTTAATATTAAAGAGGGGAATTACGGTTGAGCAGACATATAGCGCAAATACCAGTTTTTGTTTACATTTTGTTTTGATGAGAACGTGTACTATTGACTCCGTCCTGAAGGGGTTAATCACATACAGGAAGCTGCTGCAGGGTCTAGCAAGCTATTAACACAGCAGGAGATAAGAAATTCTAAATTAAACATAATTTGCAGTAAAAGTAGTATAAACATTAGATAACTTTTTACAGGAAGTGTTTATGAAGGATGTGTATAAACAAAGTGATTTAATTCCTAAATGGCTAACAAGTGAAACTGGAGGGGCATGATATATATACACCAACACTGCTTCATTAAGCAAAAGTTGTTTTGGTGACTATACTGTCCCTCTAAAAGTTTTTATCTCTATAAATTTAACTTTTAATCACAGGAGGCTATTAACACAGCAAAAGATAATAAATTTGAAATCTTAGGTGAACGCGTAGTTTACTGAATTTTTCCAAAATACAGAGACAATGGTGCACCATTCCTTTGTCTGCACAGAACAGACTGCTGTGTTAACATGCATTGAGGGATATAGGTACAGCTATTTTATATTTCTATATGTATAAGGGCTATTGCTTATACAGACATGTGCAACCTGCAGTAGTTTCTCATTGAATTTTGCTGAATGTATGTTATAGTCTATTTGGGGTGCGGGAAAAAGGTGGTGCTTTTTGTGATGTCTAACCTATATTTAAAGGACCACTATAGGCACCCAGACCACTTCAGCTTAATGAGGTGGTCTGGGTGCCTGGTCCAGCTAGGTTTAACCCTTTTTTCTATAAACATAGCAGTTTCAGAGAAACTGCTATGTTTATAATAGGGTTAATCCAGCCTCTAGTGGCTGTCTCATTGACAGCCGCTAGAGGGCTTCCGCGCTTCTCACTGTGATTTTCACAGTGAGAAGACGCCATCGTCCCTAGGAAAGCATTGTAAATGCTTTCCTATGGGCTGGCTGCGCGCGCAGCTCCTGCCACGCGTTCAGCAGGAGAGGAGGCAGAGAGCTCCCCGCCCAGCGCTGGAGAAAGAGGTAAGTTTAACCCCTTCCTCCCCCTAGAACCCGGCGGGAGAGTGGCCCTGAGGGTGGGAGCACCCTCAGGGCACTATAGTGCCAGGAAAACAAGTGTTTTCTTGGCACTATAGTGGTCCTTTAACAAGCTTTATATTTTGGTTTTTACAATAAAATGTCCAGTAAAGCTCCTGGTTACAGGGAGCAGAAGGATGACTGTCCGTCAGTGGTGGCTTGCTATTCATCCTGCTTATCAATATAGAGGTCTTAAAGCATTGGAGATAAAAATCAGTTGTACAGAATGGTCTGGCACTGGATGAGCATGCAGCTAGCTGTAATCCATTTAGATTTGTTATTGGTCTCTGACACTGAAAAACTACAGTTTACTATAACTCAACTCATACTCTATCTTGATTGCTGGATGATCATGCATGTAATTGTAACCCACTGGAGATTGAATTGGTGAACCCCCTGGCATTCAGTTTGTATGGCATAGCTTGCCCTAAAGGGAGGCAAATTAAAAAGCACCAAAACAAATATTAATTGCAACTCCTGTCATACTTCACAAGCTTTGAAAGAGCATGAGGAGTTTATGTGATCATGTTACTTTAGGGTGGTGGGAAGAATGTGCAATGACTCCGGTAGAAAGAGATGTGGAAAGCTGCATGCTTTTGGAGAGAAATGGATGGATTGGGGAATGTGTGAAATTACTATAAATGGAAAAAATCCGGTAGACCTGCTAGTCTATATGTTTGATACGAAATTACCTTTTTGTTTCTGACATTGTCATGCTACCCTTAGAATTTTTGGATTACTGCCGGATATTGACCCCACACAACCACCACAGATTTCCCTCATCCATTTGCTTTCCTTTTTGGCTTGGGAGAGAGATCTGGATGCTCGTGGTCTAGCAGTAACTGTGATAGGTGTGTGTATCACACAACTGCTTCTTGCTGTTTTGGTGTTGCATAAAATGCACATGAATGATGCTCGATACCTTCACTCTGAGTTATGACTTTAAGTCATACCTCTGCACCCAAAGGTTAGTCTGTATTTCTAGTTATTTACTAAAATGGAAATTTACCAGGGAATTTCAAATATTGAGCCAAAATAAAATAAAAAATCTTCTCCAATCATCTATTTTAAAAGGACACTCTAGACACTATAACTATTTCATCTCATTGCACTGATTATACTGCGTGCTATACTCTGGCACCTTCCCTTCGTTCGGTGTTAAACAATTTATGAATTGACAGCCCGCAATCTGCGGTAACCCCTTTGTGCTGCTGCAGCTTGTGCTTCCACATTAGCCCACGCCATAAAGTGCGAAAGTGATGAGCGCATTGCTAATACAATCGGTATGGTATAGGTGGAGTGTAACCACTGACTTAGCCATACCTCTAGTAGAGGGCGGACTGCAAGCACCCAGCTATCTGCAATCTGTTTTTAAATGGTTTGAAAACAATTTGACACTGAATATGAGAATGGCACCAGGGTACTCTAGGAATGTTCCCATAACTACTGAAAGTAGGAATTACTTGGTGCATTCCTATTTCCAAGTTTTGCAAATAACCCTAGGTATTTCATTTATATTTCCTCTGACTTTTGTGCAAGATACTTTATAAATGCCTTATAAATATTGTTTAATTTTCTTTTTATTTATTTTGTGCAGAGTTGGGAGTATATGATAATTCCACTGGTCTGTTTCACCATGTCAACATCAAGCAGACTTCAGCATTCCTCTATTGTGAATCCCCCTCCACCAGAGTACATAAATCATGAAAAAACAGGACGTGTATCTAACCAACTTAAACACCTGGAAAAAGTGGTTTTGAAGACTGTATGGAAGCACAAATTTTCTTGGCCATTTCAACAACCAGTGGATGCAGCAAAGTTAAATCTTCCTGTAAGATCATGGCTATCATAAGTTCATGATGAAATAGTAAACACGTTTTCCCTGCAGAAAATAAGCTTTATGTTCACCAAATGTTATCAACTTATTATATGGTTCTCCTTTCTCGCATGTTGGATATCTGCACCAAACCCACACTTAATTGTGGACTCTGATTTGTGGTGGTTAGCAGGAGACTAGCTAAATAGCGATTTTTGCATCACAGTAGGACCTTCATACACCAGAACAATTGCAGAAAACCAACACAGCTTCTCCTAGTCTAATGAGCTTTATGACCATGTGTGTTTTCTGATTTGGATTACCTAACCTGCTGTAACACAGTATTAGTCAATATTGTGACACCTTTTTTATTTTTTATTTTAACTATATATATTTAATATCTATATCAAAATTTTCACTTGTAATTGGCAAATGAAATTAACCTTTAGGCCTGTCTAGTAGCATAGGACTTTAGGACTTGAAACTTTGAGCCCTGATGTATGTATTTGTTGTGCGACATGGGAAAACCACCTGTAGCGGAGCTCCCTGTACCCCTGGCTGGTTACCTCCACCAAGGACTGCTTCATAGCTGGAACAGGGGACAAACTGCAGCCCTTCTGTCCACAGTCGCTGTGGCTTGACTGGGGTCCTGGAACCACTCCCTCCTGGAGCTGAATGGGGAATTCACTCAAGACACCCCCAGGCACTGGACGACACTCAGTCCTGGGAGCTCTAGTTCTTACAAGGACTTTCCAGTTGAATCCTCTACACTGGAACAATGATTAAAGAGTAGCCCTTTCCCCTCCCAGTAACCAGATGACACATGGTTCTGGGAGTACAAGCTGGAATACGTTTACTCCTGCTTTTATACAGTTTCAAATACAGTTGAGTACGCCCCTGACACTCCCACAGAAAACAGGATAATCCCTCCCCTACGCCTGGGAGATATTCAGCAACTGTACAAACTCAATTATCTCCAGGCACAAAAAACACACATTTCACAAACACCCCAAAAGTACCTTTAAAATACATAAAACCCCCACAAAAGTTACATCCCCCAATAGGCCCAATCTGGGTGACCAACCTATTTAAAAATCACCCAGATCGGTTCATGGGTTCGGAATTTTCATGGAAGTCCTATACCCAAAACAGTTCCATGAAATCAGTGCTAACGGTCGGTCAAGTTCGGTAGTCTTTTACAGGTTTCCCTGCAGGGCCCATAGTCTGTGGGCCGAAGGCTGGCAAGCAGACTCATCTAGGAGCTCATGGAAAACTCACGTGGGAAGGGGAGTTTGTCACACCACTATTTTTCATCGTGATGCAAAAAGAGCGACTCAGGTTTCATTGTAATGCACTGACTGCATTTCATTGTTTTAGCCTGTGCAAACACCACAACATGATGCAAGTATTCAAACACACCTAGACCCAGTGTCCATGGTCTAGAATATGCAGTCTTGTCAAACTACACCATGCGGGCATAAAATAGATCTCATACCTGGAAATAAGCATAGAGGGAAGGAGACATACAACATAGCAAATGGAATATTCCAAAGAAGAGTTTGACCACTGGCAACAGCAAGCTGGAATAACTGCATTCGGTCTGAGACCTGAAAATTTCATAGAATTGTTTCTTCTCAGCAGGTAGAAACCAGTGGGTTGTTTTGCATCACCATGGCAGCAAGGTGGAGTTACTTTGCCGTGATAGAAGACTTAAGTCCTTAAATCATTATTTCATGCTGAAGAAACTACACTGTAAATAAACCTAAGTGATGGCTAGTTCAAAAACAAAAAAGTTATCAAACTTGCTCTACACAATACAGATAATGAAAGAAAAAGACAATGCTATTTATAATTAAAATAATTATTCTCTCTAGTTGAAAAAAACAAAACATTTCTACAAAAAGGAAAACATAAAAATAGAAACATAGAATGTGACGACAGAAAAGAACCATTCGGCCCATCTAGTAGAGTTTCTAAATACTTTCATTAGTCCCTGGCCTTATCTTATATCTAGGATAGCCTTATGCCTATCCCACGCATACTTAAACTCCTCTACCACTTCAGCTGTAAGGTTATTCCATCTGTCCACTACCCTCTCAGTAAAGTAATACTTCCTTTTTAAACCTTTGCTGCGCTAATTTAAGACTATGTCCTCTTGTTGTGATAGGGTTCCATGTAGGGGTGTACTCACGTTTGTTGCCAGCGGTTTAGACATTAATGACTGTGTGTTGAGTTATTTTGAGGGGACAGCAAATTTACACTGTTATACAGGCTGTACATTTACTACTTTAGTAGCAGTGTCATTTCTTCAGTGTTGTCACATGAAAAGATATAATAAAATATTTACAAAAATATGAGGGATGTACTCACTTTTGTGAGATACTGTATATACCCCCTATATTAGGGGTACATTTTTGTATTCCTAACACTATAGTGTTTCATTCACTAAATGTTAAGTGTTTTGAATATCTCTTTAGTGAGAACTGCTGCATTCAGAAGATCAGATTATTTTGTAGTCAACTTCAGAGGAAACTCTAAAGGCAAAGTGGCATTAAAGGTGTCACCATAGTTATGGATTACAAAGCCCAAATGTAAATCTCTTCCATTAAAGATCATGGTACAGTCATCAATAGAAATGGCTGCAACCTATATGGAAAAGGCTATGGCTTCGCTAAGCCGTTATTTGGTCATCTTTTAACATGTTCATCAAACCGGCTAGACAAGCCGCAGTCTGTTGTTGTTTTTTTTTTTTTTTGTATTTAGTTCGATAACTGCCGTGGGAATGCCTATGAGACGTCTTGTCAGGTTAGGGGCAACTCACAACGACAAGTAAGTAGGGTTAGTGTGAGAAAATATATAAACTAAACTAAACTAAAGATAGCCTATGGTGAGATAAAAGGCAGCTCCTCGAATTAGAGTGAAGTGTAAGATGACATACTAAAGTAAGTTTTTGTATTGGGAACTACTGATCTGCCCAACGGTTCGAGACTTCCTAATTCAAACATCAGACAAAAGTGGAAGGAGATGGGAAAAGCTAAATGGAGTTGGATTCAATGTTGTTGTTCCAGTACTGTTCAGTCTCCGCTCTGAGTGGGGCTTGAGTGGATACGTTGTTACGCTGTCTTATCTTGTTACACTCCTCCCTATAGCAGTCATGCTACTTGACCACTGCAAGGCTAAAGGCCAAAAAAAATGCCTGGTCAATCCTGGGTCTTGGGCAAAATAAAATCCACAGAACAAGTGCAGCTGGACCTAACAAATGCAGCCCATAAATAGAGTGCCATATTGCACACTCTAAACCTCTAGCCATGGGAAATAGACCTGGATCCCAACTACCATAGCAGGGCATTCTAGCCTAGATAGCATGCCCTACTCGCCTTCTGGTTATATTTGCACTGTTCCCTATAGACGGGCGTACTACGCCCCCATTGTTTTGCTCATTGGTTCTCGCGTTCTAACATATCTGTCCAGAAAAACTACTAAATAAGTGCGAATTGTACCTCTACCATGCCTTGTATTTACTATGTACTGATTTTGAAACGCGTGTATCTGCTGCTGTGGTAATACACGTCTAACTGTTATTTAACTGAACAAAAAGAATTGGGGAAAAAAAAGTGCAGCTACGTTCATATAAAAAAAAATATATATACTCTCATGCTAAAATGAGCTAACTAGATATTCCTACAAGGACAATCTGGAAGCAAGACTGAAGCAGCAGGAATCTGGCAGCACCTAGGTAAAATGCCAAACCATTCTGGAACTGCATGCATTCAAGTGATAAAAAAATGCAAGAATGTTTTTAATGGCTACTGTACCCTGAGCAGGAAATTATTAATCTACTCTAAACATAAATAGTGGTGAGTGCATAAACATGTTTATCTATTGTCTACATTTAATTGCCAACAGCTTCATTTTACCTTTGTATTTGTTAGTAACCCATGTGGTTTTTGCCCTGTTGTCCCACAGACCACCATATTTACCCTACCCTGAACAATATATATAAAAAGGGTTATTCGTAACATTCCATCCAATTTTGGATTATGTTGGCATATTTTTGTTTCATACTTGAAATGCTTAGAAGGATAAACCACAGTTTTCACATGAAATTTATATGGGAATTATTATCAAAGATGTGGGGGAGAGGGGGGTCTGTTATTTTTAGGATGCTGGAATGGCAGTAAAAGAAAAATACGCTGTCGGGCATAGTGGCATTTAGAAATGACCATGTCTACTCTTCAGAGGGAGAGTTTATAGTTTTTGATCGATTGTGTTTTTTCCTCACATATAGTGGCAGTATTGCAACATGTGGGTAGTCACTTCTCCCTGTGGACAAGAAGCTCACCAAATTTAAATATCTAAATCCCTTTCCTGCCTACTCACTTAGGCCTACTCTGCTCCTCCAAGCCTCACCAGTTCTTCATGTCCTGACAACAGGACAGACAAGTTGCTCCAGGAGTTCTCCCCAAAGATTCCATGAAAATGGAGGTGCTGTAAGCACAGGTTGCTGACTGAGGAGGATGGTGCCTGAAAGCTCCCCGGGTGGAGAGCTAAGTGGTGAGACTTATGTTCCGTAGCATTACGGAATGCGATATGAAGCCGGTTTATGTGGCCAAGTTTATGGGAGGCTCATCGGTCGTCAGCCAGAACAGGTACTCCATGTCACCAGCCTTCCTACGTTGTGGAAAATGTAATTTTTTAAATATTTTATTCTAAATAGAAAAAAAAACCTTTTTCTCATTTTGTTTCTTACAGAATATTTCCAATCTTGCCTTGCCGGATAAAGCTGAAAAAGACTGATGTAGAAAGAAAACCTATAATCGGTGCTCAGCGGAATTATTGGAGAAATGCAAGCAAAAGGAAATAAATTATCCTGGAACCAGCTCAAGAAATAATTAATCTCAAACATTTGAGTCCTATAAGGATACAGTAAAAAAAGACAGCGGTGCTTGTTCATGAGAGAGCTCTCGTCAGGCTCATGTTCGGCCTCTTCCTTCTCTGAAGATTCTAGTCTGGCTTCAAGTGTGAATGAGGGTTTCCTTCAAAGGAAAATTTATTAAAGAAGGGTCTACGGTGATTCAGAAAGATCAACCTACCAAGGGTAAGATTCCTATGGAAGGATTATGGAACTGCTCCGGAAGACATGCCTTCATTTTAAAACGTTTTAAATAGAATTTCTAACTGCAAAGTAAAGAGAAAGGGGAAGACCTTCCTAAAGTTGATATACAAGTGGCACAATTGTCTGAGAAAACCACAATCCTGACAGGAGCGGTTTCTGGTTTAAAGGATCCCATGGACAAACTGGCTTAAACATCGAGCAGACAATTTTTTTCAGGCCTTGGGTTATTCATGTAAATCAAAAATCTCTGGTACATCAGTTCTTAAAGCTCAAGGCATGTGGTTACAAGCCTTAGAAAAGTCGCAAATGGGTAAGTCTGCGAAAGATCCGGCACAGCTACTATATCTGCTAAGGCTATCCAGCGAATTACTAGCGGATGTCTCAGATGAAATGATATAATTATCAGCATGGATAATGGGATTATCCTTTGTGGCTAGGAGACCATTGTGGCTCAGAACCTGGACTGCTGATTCAGCTTCAAAATCCGCATTATGCGAACTTCCCTTTGAGAGGAAGAAGTTGTTTGGCACTCCACTGGAAGCCATAATAAAACAGATGTCTGAAACCAAGAAAGCATTTCCACAAGATTCTAAGTGTTCTGGCAAATTCAACAAAAGGTTTCAGTGGACAAAGCTCCTATCGTTTCCAGGAGAAATTTCACAGACCGAAAACATAGAATGTGACAGCAGATAATAACCATTCAGCCTACCTAGTCTGCCTAATTTTCTAAATACTTTCATTAGTCCCTGGCCTTATCTTATAGCTAGGATAGCCTTATGCCTATCCCACGCATGCTTAAACTCCTTCACTGTGTTAACCTCTACCACTTCAGCTGTAAGGTTATTCTATGCACCCACTACCCTCTCATTAAAGTAATACTTTCTGATATTTTTAAACCTTTGCCCCTCTAAATTAAGACTGTCCTTTTGTTGTGATAGTTTTAGTCCTTTTAAATATTGTCTCCTCCTTTACTGTGTTGATTCCCAATATGTATTTAAATGTTTCTATCATATCCCCCCTGTCTCGTCTTTCCTCCAAGCTATACATGTTAAAATCCTTTAACCTTTCCTGGTAAGTTTTAACCTGCATTCCATAAACCAGTTTAGAAGCCCTTCTCTGAACTCTCTCCAAAGTATCAATATCCTTCTGGAGATATGGTCTCCAGTACTGCATACAGTGTTTTGTATCACCAGTGTTCTGTATAATGGCATGAGCACTTCCCTATTTCTACTGCTAATATCTCTCCCTATCCAACCAAGCATTATGCTAGCATTTCCTGCTGCTCTAGAGACCACAAAAGAGACAGCAAGTTCAGGTATCAGAATAAACAAGACGACAAGAGAAGATATTGACGCTAAAAGTGTGCAAGGTCGTCTCCGGTTCTTTGTTCAAAAGTGGAAAGAGATGACATCAAACAAATTAATATTACAAACCGTCTCAGAAGGATAAAGAATAAGTTTTTCAACTATACCAGACCTGTTTTTTGTTTGTTTGTTTTTTTTTTTTGCCTTCAACGTACCACTCACAAAACAAAACAGATGCTCTACTAGCAGAATCTCCACTGCTTTTAAAAAAAGGTGCTATAGAGAAAGTACCCAGAAGTCAAGCATTTCAAAGTGTTTATTCACGCCTTTTTATTTGGTTAAAAAAATTACACAAGTCCTTTCGTCCAATCGTAAATCTCATAAAAGGTCAACGAATGCATTCCTTTTCTGAGGTTCTGAATGGAAAATATATTGTCGGTCACACATCCTACAGGAAGGAGAATATATGGCGAAGTTAGACATGAAGGATGCATACATTCATGTTCTTTCAACAAAATTCCTCAGGTTTGTGATAAAATCATGAAAAAGGAAGATTCTTTATTTCCAGTTCAAGGCCCTACCCTTTGGTCTATCTTCGGCACCTCGTATATTTACAAAGATTCTGGTACCTTTAGCAGCAGCTAAGGCTAAAAGGTACGGTAATAATTCCCTACTTGAACGGTTGTTTCTTGAAGGCAGAGTCAAAACATCATCTTATCTTCAACCGCAAAGAAACAAGGATGTTTTTAAAAGAACACGGTTGGATAATCAACTTTAGTAAATTGCAAATGACTACTTCAATTCCTGGGACTTCTGGTGGATTTCAGATCCCTATCTCTCTTTCTTCCTGTATCAAAACAAAAAATAATAAAAAGGTGACTTCAGGTTTTCAAAAGAAAGAAGTTTGCACCATCAGACAGGCTATGAGTCTTCTCACATCTGCCATTCCAGCGGTAGGATGGACAAAGGCAGAAATCAGACCACTACAATTGAACATACTTACATATTGGTCAAGAACAGAATAAGACTTGGATTCAGAGAATTCCTTGTGAAGAGCAGTGAGGAAACAACTAAATTGGTGGAAATTTTCAAAAAAACTGTACAGAAATGGGTGCAGTAATGAATGCTTTGGTAGCTTTCAAACCTGTTATTTCCAATCAAGCGGTAAGGATCCAATCAGGCAACGCCACCACAGTTGCTTACTTAAACCGCCAGGGAGGCACAAGAGTAAAATCTCTAAAAGATCTGTGCTACCAGATCATGTCGTGTGCACAGGTAGAAGTAGACTCTCTCTCAGCAACACACATCAGAGGATCTCTGAACATCACAGCGGACAATCTAAGCAGACAAAATTAACTCAATCAGAATGCATCCACAGATGTTTTTGAGATTGGTACTTCAGTTTGGCCTCCTATATATAGATCTAATGGCTACAAAAAAAACTGAAGTCTCATGCTTTGCTTCAATTCTGAAGGAGGATCAACCAGACTTCTTAGACGGCCTGTCTTTCACCTGAAACTTCAACATTGCAAATGTATTCCCTCCAGTAACTTTGATCTCAAGAAACATTTAGAAAATCAGATCAGTCAAAGCAAGGATTCTGGTAATTGTTCCTTCCTATCCAAACAAGAGTTGGTTTTCCGAAATAGAGTGGATGGCAAAGTCACACTGGGTGCTTCCAATATTGGACAACATCAAAGAGAACATAGATCTTCTGACAGAGGCCCTGAAAATGTTCAAGTTAATGGCATGCCTGCGGCAAGGTTGAGCAGGGGCTCTCAGAGAATTTGTGTGAAGTGATTCTGGCATCTACCCACTCATCCACTACTAAGATCTACCTTAGGATATGGCACAGATTTCTGCATTGCTGTGTTCAGAAAGGATGCCTTTCAAATAATCTGGACATTCTATCATTTCTGCAGGATGGGTTTTTACCAGGTTTGGGGGTGTCAACTCTGAAAGTCCAGATCTCATTGCTAAGTAATTTCCTTGATTGTGTTTTAGGATCCTATATCCTAATCAGCAGATTTTTAAAAAAATCAGTTTTGCTGAAACACCCTCCTAAACTCTCAGCGTTTGCAACTTGGGATCTGCCAGTGGTCCTTCAAGCTTTGTGTGAACCCTAGTTTGAGCCTTTACAAAATGTTTTGTTGAAAATTCTTTCACTCAAAACGCTTTTATTTAATTTTTTGACAATCATGTCTGCATGGAGAATAGGAGAACTACAGGTCCTTTCTTCAACTTCTAGATTTACTATTTTTCACCAAGACAAAGTGGTCCTGCATCTCAGACTTTAATTTTTTCATATTGTTTTGCCTTCATTCTGCCTGGTACAATCATCTGATGCAGAAAAGAAGTGGCATCTTCTAGATGTGAAAAGAGCATTAGAAATCTATCCTCAGAGGTCACTCTATTTCAGAATCTCAGATCACCTCTTTGTCACATTTTCACATAACCCCTTAAGCACCAAACATATGGAATAAAAGGGAATCATGACATGTCACACATGTCATGTGTCCTTAAGGGGTTAAAGGTAAGGAAGCTTCCAGATCTAAGATTGCCAGGTGGCTGTTAGAAGCTATAAACTAGCTTATGAAGTCCGCAAGATTCCTCTCAGATTTTCTGTAAAGGCTCACTCCACGAGAGCAATGGATATTTCATGGCAGAAAGATCCACTGCTTCTCCAGAGGACATAGGTAAAGCGACCACCTGGTCATCATTCCATAACTTCATTAAGCATTACAGGCTGGACATTTTTTTCTTTCTCGCAAGTTGTTTTTGGGCAGAAAGTGCTTCAAGCAGTGGCCTACTTAATTTCCCACCCTTTATTTGTGGAAGGGATCTTGCTATATACCACATGTTGCAGTACTGCAACTATACGTGAGGAAAAACTGTAATTTGACTTACTGTAAATTCTTAGGATAGTGGCAGTACTGCCTTGTTTCCTCCCCATTGTATAGATTAAATTATATTTTGCAGTATTTGGTCTCCGTATGGTTATTTGGATAACTGGTGAGACTTGGAGGAGCAAAGTCTTATAAGTGAGTAGGCTGTAAAGGGAGTTTTTAATATTTAAATTTGGTGAGCTTGTCCACAGGGAGAGGTGACTACCCATATGTTGTAGTACGTCCACTATACTAAGGAAAAAATAGTTTAGGGTAAGTAAAATTACTGTTTTCATTTCTAAATTTACAGTAACTAAAAAAATTACCATGTAAAATAAAGCAGTTTGGAAAAAAAATAAACCTTTACGTACCTATAATAAGAGTTCTTTTGTAGCTTAAAAATCTATTGTTTATTGCATTGACACAAAGGATAGAATTTTGCCTTTTTTCATTCTCCCCTAATGTTCATTATCTTTTCAACAGGATTATTATATGATCATAAAAAATCCAATGGATTTGACTACAATAAGGAAGAGATTGGAGTATAGATATTATTCAAAGGCTCAAAACTGCATTCAAGACTTCAAAACCATGTTTACAAATTGTTATATATATAATAAGGTACATAGATTATTTCTTTAATTGTGTATGTATGAAAGCTTTGCAAAACTCAAATGAACACTCTAACGTTAGAAATACAAACATGTTTAGATTCCTTCACCCTGGGGAGGAAAAAAATACTTTTCTTGTATTCTTTGCTGCTTCGCCCCAGCTAAGATCATTGTGATGATCTCAGCCAATGCAATGTTTCTCCATATGGAAACTGTGAGGGGCTACTGCATGCATGGCAATCTCCACACTGTGCCAAGCCGCATCTCTTCGTATACATGCATTCGCTCAATGTATTTCTATGGGGCGCGTTTGGCATCCTAATACAGAGCGTGAAGATGCATAGAAAGGACCGCTAGTGGCTGTCTGATACAGTTTTGTATTCCTTACATTATAGTGTTCCTTTTACACACTCAGGGTTATTAACTAATGTGAGATTTGTCAGGAATACAAAGTGAATATCACATTTTAAGGGGCTCTGTCAACAAAAAATAACGTAATCTAACTTGATTCTATATAGCTGCACAGTGCCTGAATCTGTTTTTTCCTGAGTGCTTGAGTTTTCATAAAATGCATAAGGGAAATTAGGGATTTTATTAAAGACACGGAGGCTCATATTGCATATCCCTTTCTGTACTGTCCACCAATAGCAGCAAAGGATACAAACAGAATGAAAAAATAATGAATATTCAGTAACATAGGCCCCTCCCAGATCAAGTCCCATTATAACAGGCAGTATCCACTTCCCATAATCCTCTTTCTTTGCTGTTCCACAGTCAGATAAGTACTCTATTTCTTCTCTCTGTGATGATTGCATTATATACTGTATATTTTATATAATCTTGATATATTTATGTATATTTATATAATTATATGTTCACTTTGACTATTCTTACATTTATATTTGGTATTGTTGTGTTTAATACTTATTTTTCAGGTTCCCAGACCAGTTGTTTTGTTTTTTTTATACACCCTGGCTTTGGATGTTTATTCCTGTCTCTTTGTTGCCCTACCGGGCTTTATCTGTTCTCTGCCGTTTTTCTCCTTCTCTGTTCCCTTCACCTTTATTCCCAGTTTGCTCTCTGCTACGGCTCCCAGTCTGTTTTTTGGTGCCATTTAGCGGTGTGTTCGTATCGCCATTCGGCTCCTTTTGACGGTTTCGGAAGTTTCGTGTTCGTCAGGTTTTTTCCCTCTTACTCGTTCATCTGTTTCACTGCTTATTTACCATTCAACACACAAACGCGTGACATTCGTGTACCACTTGTTCTGTTCGGCAGTTTTATATTCGTTTCCATTTCTTGCAGTTTCTCTGCTCTTGCGATCTTTGCGAGTTCAGAGCCTGCATCTTTCCGGTTTTCTCCTCCCCTCCTTTGTGTACCCTTCCTGCCTCATGTGTGTTACACTGGTCTGGGCCGTGGTGAGATCACTCATATTTTTGCTGTGTGTTACAGTCTGGGTGACTAACCCTACTGCAACTTTATTCCAGTTATCAGAGATTCATGCCTAAGCCCAGGCTGCCTTCCGGTTCTCCCCCATCTGAGGAGTTAGATACCTCATTAGTCCTGGGTGAGACTCCTGCTTCTTTAGAGGCTGCACCCACCTTGACAGACATGCCCACCCACTTGGAGGGGGCCCAATTTTTGGCGCTGCAGCGCTCTGTGACAGAAGCCATTATGGCAGCCATGGGGTCCATGTCTTCCACCCTTTCCCACACTATATCCCAGGCACTGTTTCCACGTCCTATGGACGCGCAGAATGTGGGCTGCATGGCTCCTCAATTGCGTCCTTGTATGGACCCACCTGAAGAGACACCCAGGAAGGCTACCCAAAAGGTTAAACACTCCGCTCCCTCTGCCTCCAGAACCCATAAGACTGGCGTACCTATGGTCGCCTCAGAAAGAGTGTCCCTTCCACGCAAGAGAGCCTTTCCGCGCCAGGCAGAATGCTAGAGCAGAACCTGAGAGCGACTCCGACTCTGAAATCGGGTCTAGTGAGGAAACCATGGCTGAGACAGATACTGATGCAGTTGAGAAGGGTTTTGACTTCCTTTTCTGTGCTCAGGCAGAGATGTCTGGAGGGGATTCAGGGGTGACTCACCCCGCTATTGCGGGGTCCGCCCTCATGGATCCGTTGGGCGAACCTCTTTTCAACCCGGATGAGCTTCACCATCCTTAGTCGGCAGAGTGACTTCCAGAGGACCATGTCGCTAAATATCTAGAGACCTGGGTTCGCCGCCCTCTCAGTAAAACGGCCCGCAATAAATTGAGAGCAGAGTGTCCCAGGTCGGTAGTGCCTAACAAGGTGTATGATACTCCTGAGGTGGATCCCAAGATGATCCAATTCTTGACTAAATTGGGTTGGAACCCACGCAAGGGTATAGACTCGGCCTTTAAGTCATGCCAGGACAAACATCTTGACATCTTTGGGCCACTGGCGGAGCTCTTTGACCTGGCGGAAGACATCAGAGCTAGATAACGCATGGTTGACCCTGAAGACCTGCGGGGTTGGGTCCAGAGAGCAATTTGCATTGCGAGGAGTGTCAATGCCTCCCTCTCTATGAAGTGGCATAAGGCCATCCTATTCAAAATTGAGCCGAAATTGGCAAACATGGCTCTCACGGAAGCTGGCAAGGACGCCCAAGGCCTATTGTTTGGCGACTCCTTCATCAAGGACTTAGGTCGCTTCGTGGGGCATTTACAGCCCTTGACAAGGCACAGGCCTCCATGAGGCGGGTCTCCACCAGGGCCGGCAGATCCAGGAGCCGTCTGTCCGGCCGTCCCTATTTCCAGTCCCGTGGCTCGGGACGAGGCTCTTACCAACAACGCTCCAACTACCAGGAGGCCAATACCCGCTCTCTGTTCTTCCAGTCCCATGGATGTCCGTGGCGATCCAGAGGTTTCCGTGGAAGCACCGGTTCCAGGTGCCCATATGGTGAGTTTACCAAAAACTCATGTTTTTGCTCATGTTTGTGTAGGGGGCAGACTCCGAAATTTTTTCCCATCTTGGTCGGCCATAACTTACGACGCTTGGATATGGGACACTATCCGTGGGTTTTGGATAGAACTTGTAGGGGACCAGGTAAGTATCCCCGCTCCTCGACCGATCTGTCCATCCCTGCAGAATCGCAGATTGATCGACAAGCTATCCACTCTTTCTCCAAAGGAGCAATAGAACTGGCCCCTCGTGGCCCTCCAGGCATTCTAAGCAATATTTTCCTGGTGGAAAAGAAGGGCGGTCAAATGCGCCCAGTCATAAACCTACACCCAGTCATAAACCTACACCCACTCGATACTGCCATTTCAAGATGGAAGGTATTCACCTGTTGTGAGACCTACTCCTTCACGGGGACTGACTGGCGAAGCTGGACCTGCAGGATGCCTGACGGTGCCAGTGGCCGAGACGTCCCGAGTCCTGCTTCGCTTCCAATGGCGGGACGAGATTTGGCGTTTTACCTGTCTCCCCTTTGGCCTAGAATCAGCACCATGGTGCTTCACGAAGCTGCTGCGCCCAGCTATGGCCTGGCTGCGCAGTCGGGGCATCCGACTAATAGTTTACCTGGACAACATCCTGCTCATGGCCCAGGATCACTCCATCCTCCTTACGCATCTTCGGCAGACCATAGATCTTTCCCACCTGGGGTTCCTTATCAACTGGGAGAAGTCCTGCCTGACCCCAGCCACTCGCATGGAGTTCCTGGGTTTCCTCATGGACTCGACAGAGGTGACGCTGAGCCTTCCGACAAACAAGATTCGGTCTATCCGCAAGGAACTCAGTAGGGCCCTCACCCGTCCGCAACTCACCTTGTGCCAGTTGGCTCGGCTTATCGGCCTGCTAACATCGTCCATCCAAGCAGCGTTCCTGGGCCCGTTCCACTACCGCGCTCTTCAGCGCCTGAAATTAACCAACCTGAGAGACCTGGTATTACTGGACAGCAAGACAAGGGACGAGCTGCGGTGGTGGATCCTCAGCCTATCTGGTTGGAACCGAAGGGGCGATTTTCGGCTCGCTGCCGGAATTCACCATCGACTCCGACGCAAGCCTCCATGGTTGGGGGACCCACTGCGAGAGGGTGTCAGTTGGGGGTCGGTGGTCAGACTCAGAGTCCCGACTCCACATCAACGCGTTGGAACTCTTGGCAGGCTCGTTCACGATCCGCAGCTTTGCGAGGGACCGAGCGCGGATTTGCATTCGGCTCCGCATGGACAACGTGTCTGCAGTAAGATATGTCAACCACATGGGTGGAACACAGTCGGCGATCCTGGCAGGCCTGGCGAAGGACTTCTGGGAATTTTGCCTGGAACGGAACCTGGTGGTCCAGGCGGAGTATCTACCTGGTCTGCACAACGTCCAGGCGGATTGAAGTTCACGGTATCTCTCGGATCCCAGCGACTGCAAATTGGACACAGGCGTATTCTCCACTGTGTCATCTCTTTGGGGGCCTTTTGCTATAGACCTATTCGCATCAAGGCTCAATGCCCAACTTCCCCGGTTCTTCTGCTGCAGACCGTTCGGCGAAGGCAGTGGACGCCTTCCTGCAAGACTGGCGCGGAGACCTCCTGTAAGCCTTCCCCCCATTCTCCATGATACCTCGCACACTCCTACACTCTCGCAGACATCTGGCCGAGGTAGTCCTGGTAACACCATTCTGGGAGACGCAGTCTTGGTTCCCTCAACTTATCGAGATGACAGTGAACTACCCCAGGCTATTGCCATCCTTCCAGAAACTTCTGCGGGATCTGACGGGATGCTGTCACCCCCTCCTGTCGGAGGGCTCCCTTCCCGTCCTAACCTGGCGGATTTCAGGGGACCCTGGGAGATTCACAGAGTTTTGGAGACTACTAGACACCTGTTGGCAGGCGCATATGCACCCGGCACTAGACGGCATATGGGTCAGCTTGGCGAGCTTGGGCTGGTTGGTGCCTGGCTAGGGACGTGGATCCCGTTTCAGCACCTGTGACCATGATTCTCCAATTCCTGTCTTCCCTCTTCGAGGCAGATAAGGCCTATCGGACCATCAACCTCTACCGATCGGCCATCTCTTCGACACACCAGGGTGTGCCTGCGGGCCAACACCCCCTGGTCTGTAGACTCCTCAGGGGCTCTCGCCTCTCCCAACCTCCTATGCCTTGCTACTCTGCTACCTGGGACGTTTCAACTGTATTGTTGCTGCTCATGGCCTGTCTCAATAACGCTTCTCTCTCCTTACGGCAGTTATCGGCCAAATTGGTTTGCCTGTTCTGCCTCATCTCCTGCAAGAGGGTCTTGGACGTCCGAGCCTTGGACTTTGATGCCAGATCCTACACCCCAGAGGGAGTGACATTCAACATCAGTAGGCGTACTAAGACGTCTATTAAGTCGGTGTCCTATCCGAGTTTCCTGACTAATCCGGAGTTGTGTCTGGTGACTTGCTTACGCGAATATGAGAATCGAACCAAGCTAGTCCTCTCCTCAACTGTTTCTATCTTTACGTCCTCCTTTTGCCCTCGTCACCAGCACCACGCTGTCAAGCTGGGTGAAGTGGCTACTGGCTCAAGCCGGTGTCAATACTACGCTCTTTGGCATGCACTCGGTTAGGGGGGCTTTGGCCTCCTCAATTATGGCTTCAGGAGCACGCCTGGAGGATCTGGTGAAGATGGCAGACTGGTCGAGGGAATCTACTTTTCGGGAATTTTATTTTCGGCTGACTGTTCGCTGCGGTAGTAAGTCAGCTTGCAATATGAGCCTCCGTGTCTTGTGATAAAATTACATGATTTTGCTATTACATGACAAAAAGTCATGATTTTATTAAAGACACGGAGGCAAGTATTGTCCCACCCGCATTGTAATTCTCACTTTATGCTCTCTTGTTTTTCCCACCCTGTTTGTCATTGATGTATTGAGACATGTGCGAACTCGTGGGTATGGTAATTGGGGCCTATATTACAGGGTAGGCTTTGTTTAGTGGCTGAGGGTTTAGGTTTTCTATGTTATTTTGGGGATGTATGTGGGGCTCTGCTTTGACTGGCCCTGATGTTGGTCTCAAGTACTGGTTTAACCCTTGGGCTCCTGTTCTTTGTGTTTTCACAGCCTGAATTGGATCGATGGCATGTCAAGTCTTCTGCATGTAAGTTTTCCTGGGGATGGAGTTTGTTTTGTCGTCATCCAGATTTGATTTTTCGGCTATTGGAGTGATGATCCTTTGGTTTGATCCGGAGTTGTCCTGTTGTTCATGTTCTGGACTGTTTTAAGTGTCGCATCTCCAGAAAGAGGATTTTGGGAAGGGGATGCTGTATGTTATATAGGGACTTGATCTGGGAGGGGTTTATGTTACTGAATATTCATTATTTTTTCATTCTGTTTGTATCCTTTGCTGCTGTTGGTCGACAGTAAAGAAAGGGATATGCAATACTCGCCTCCGTGTCTTTAATAAAATCATGACTTTTCGTCATGTAATAGCAAAATCATGTAATTACTTAGTATAGCAGTCAAGTTGACAAAATGTGACCATGGGTTAAAGGCAAGCTTCCATTTCAGAAGCCAGTAACATATATCCATAATCCATCTGTAAAATCAATCCTACAGAAGGGCAAACTGACATCATGGGCATAGTTGATGAAAATGACTGTGCCCAGGAATTAAGATCCGGTATAATATTGAAAACAAAAAACTAATAAATAAAAGCAAGTGACAAAGGAGGGAGTATAACGATTAAGATACCAGGCACACAGAGAAAGAAAAGCCAAAAGCAAATCAGATGGGTGCTTTAATGCCAAATAAACTGGAAGCATTGCTTCTGGCGGGAAAACCCATCAGCCCATCTACATGCCCCCTTGAGCACAATGAAACAATTGAAGCTGAAATTCACATCCTGATAATTCTCCCTTTAGTAAATAACTCTGATGTTAACCCCTCTCTAATCTATAAGTCCCCTTTACTCTAACCACTTCTAATATCTTTAATGCTGCATGCATTTACACATACATTAATCATTACAAACAGAACTATATAAATATGTGCACATACATACATACTTATGCAGTTGTGATATATGACTTTTAGGCTTTGTGTCCACTTAAATTAACTCTCTTATTTGTGTGTGGGGCGGAGGTGGGAGCAAGGGGCGCTTGCCCACCGCATCCGTTTTGTAAACCCAGCCCTGATTAGGGTTTCCTATTGGCCATATACATTTAAAATGACGTTGCACAATGACAAACCATTAATCTGTTAAATGATCATATTCTATAAACTGTATTACTGTAGGCGTTCATATAATATATGTTTTGTATATGTCAGGATAATGAACTATTATTTGTACAGTGGTGTTTTCCTCTTTCCCTATTAGCGCATTCTCTGTTCTTTATTGCAGCCTGGAGATGATATTGTTTTGATGGCGCAAGAACTGGAAAAAATATTTATGCAAAAGCTTGCCGAAATGCCAGATGAAGATACAGAATTATCTGTAGCCAGAAACCGTGGTAGTAAAACAAAAAATTCACCTGCAGGAGGTAAAACCGGTAAGGGGCTAAAGCAGGGGTAGTCAACCTTTTAATACCTCCCGCCCACTTTTGTATCTATGTTGATGGTAAAATGTCCTTACTGCCCACCAGTGCCACACATAACTAATTTTATGTGTGATTTTTTTTTTTTCTAGATAGGAGAGGTTTTTAACAAAAAATAAAAAATGTACTTAAATGTATCTATTTCTTTTTCCTTTTTTTCTGTTTTCTATTCTACTTTTTCCGTGTGTGTGAGTTGCGGGCAGTGTGTGAGTGTGAAGGGTGCTGTGTGTCTGTGAGGGGGGACAGTGTGTGTTGAGGTGCAGAGTGTGTGTGTTAGAGTTGCTGTGTGTGTGTGTAGGGTGCAGTCTGAGTGAGGGGTGCAGTGTGTTTGAGGGAGCAGTGTGTGTGTGAGGGGTGTAGTGTGTGTGATTGAGCTGTGTGTGTGTGTGTGTGTGTGTGTGAGGGGTGTAATATATGTGAAGGGTGCATAGGGTCTATGCTGTGTGTAGGTGGGTGAGATGTGAAAATCTATCTTAATATCACCCCCTGCCTTCTTCTTACCTTTTAGCAGGAAGGGGGGACATAATGCTGCAAGCCCTGGTTGTCCAGTGGTTGCATGTTCACTTTGCCTGCAGTTCCTCCGGCTGTGAGCTAACTCTCCTGTCCTCCTGCGAGCACAGCACTGTATCAGAGAGTTGCCTTGATAATACGTGGCGATGCTCTGACCAGCCTGCTCGCAGGATTAACACAGAGCCTCCCAGGCCCTTCCCTCCCTCTGCCAGCGGGCTGGTGAGGAAGATCTTTGATCTCCTCACCAGCTCAAAAGAGTTACAGAAAGGCTGGCTCTGCATGGGCCTGCAGGGGGATCTCCCCTGCCGGCATTGGTCCACGGCCATCGAGGCCCGCCGGGCGTTTTATGCAGAATCCACCACCGCCCACCTGAAATCCCAAACCGCCCACTAGTGGGCAGTAGGGACCAGGTTGACAATCCATGGGCTAAAGTAAATGATAGGATTTACAGTAGTTAATTTGTTTAATTCGTTATTGTTTTTTCATCTGTGTGTATGTAATGTAAAAGGAAACATTTCCTTTTTACTTTGGTTTATTTAATGACATAAACGTTAAATTCCTCTACTTTTTTTTTGGGAAGTGGCATAATTTTGAAGCTTTTGGAAGACCACTCCAAATCATTTTGTAACAAAATGAAGTATGCAATCCAAATCTAAGCTGTTATATGCAGGGATAATTAGTGTAGGAAAAAAAAAAAAAAAGATAATGTTCAAACGTATAATCCTTTAGCATTGTAGGCCTTCTCTTTGTGAGTGACTGTGTTATCTGTGCAGATGTGCTGGCATTGTTTGCAGCAGAATAGTTTTGTTTTGTTTTTTTTCATCCATTTTCCTTTTTTATTCAATCAGTGGGTTACTTTCTGTTAATGGATATTGTTACCAATTTTGGTTTTGTCTGAATACCAATATGGTTGTTTTGGAGAAGATATATGTATATATTTTTTTAAAATATAAATTATTTATAGAATGCTCAAGAATATATGTGGAGGGACATGCTTAATTTGTACTTAAATTGTTCCAGGTAGTTGCCATTTTACCCATCTGCACATTGACGCTGATGCTTGACCATAATTTAAATCCCAGTTGAATTCTTAGTGACTATAACTACCATACAGCCAATACAAATACTTTTCTGATTTCAAATCAGTATCAGAGTTGATTTTATTTCAGGTCTTTCCCTGCAGTCTTTCACTAAAATGCAGAGTTTATTCGAACAATATGATACATAATCTTCATATTATATAACCATTGTGTGTTTATTTGAACTTGTCTTCGTTAGGTTACATAGTAATCTAGTTTGGGGAAGAAAAAAAGACTATAGTCCATTTTTTTTTCCAACCTTTAAAGGGACACCATAGGCACCCAGACCACTTCAGCTCACTGAAGTAGTCTGGGTACAGTGTTCTATGTCCCTTAAACATGCAGTGGTAATTAATGCAGTTTTAATAAACTGCAATAATTACCTGCCAGGATTAACAAAAAAAAAATGTAAATTTCCAATAATACCTCAAAAATGGAAAACACTGATTTCTTCTTCGATTGAATAACCTGGATGTTTTCCAGCAAAAACTGAATATTCAAGGATATATATATATATATATATCTCTATCCTTGAATATTCAGTTTTTGCTGGAAAACATCCAGGCTATTTTTGTAATACAATCTCTTTAGGTAGATAATGTTACATCTTTATTGTTCTTATTGTGAAGAGCCCTTTCCTCTGCTGTTTTCTTCCGGTGTCAGTGCGTGAACTCTTGCTTGTTGTATATTCCTGCTTTTGAACAGGTTAGCACATAGCAGTTTGTACTGACCCAGTATATATATTTGTATGGTGTTATCATATCCCCTCTGCTGAGACTTTTTTTTTTTTTTTTCTCTCTGTCTGTAAAGAAAACTAATGTAGGTTTTCTAGCCTTTATCATCCCTCTTATTAATTTTGTAAATTGTTGCTACATATTTTTTAGTTCTGTAGTATCCTTTATTAAAACTGGGGCCCTAAACAGCACCGCATATTTAAGGTGGGGTGTTACGATTGATTTCAAAAGAGGCAAAAAAATTTTTATGATCATATGAATCAATACCCCTTTAAAAACATAGCCTTACTAGCTTTCGCAGTGGCAGACTGCTGCCTAGTTTGTTCTCAATAATTGTTCCCAAGTCCTTTTCATTTGATCTTATCACCAGCTCACCTCCATTTAATGTGTAAGTGGCTTGTGGGTTCCTTATTCCAAAATGTGTGTCTTTGCATTTATTTGTATTGAATCTCATCTGCCATTTGCCTGCCCAGTTTCCTAAAATATCTAAATCCTTCTATAGAGAAGTTATATCATGTTCAGACTGTATTACCTTACCTAGTTTTGTGTCATCTGCAAACAGTGAAAAATTACTTTCAATACCCACTTCAAGATCATTTATAAACCAATTAGGTGGAACCAGGACAGAAACCTGAGGCACTTCACTTACCACATTTGTCCATTTTCTAAAATTTCCATTTGAAACTATTCTTTATACTCTATCTTTAATCCAGTGTTCTATCCAAGAACATGGTTTTTCATATAAACCAAGTGATTTCAGTTTTAATAGTAACCTTTTGTGTGGAACGGTATCAAATGCCTTGGCAAAATCCAAGTAGAGCACATACACTAGAACACCCCAATCCATGTTTCTACCAATTTCTTCATAGAACTATTAGTATGGCATGACCCGTCTTTCATAAAACCATGTTGATTCATGCTAGTTATATTGTTGTTAAAAATAAAATTTTAAATATTATACCTTTAACCCCTTAAGGACAGCGGGCATTCTATGCCGTCCTTTTTGGGGCGGTCCTAAACTACGGCAGGCAGCATAATAGTCTTTTCAAAAGTTACTGAGTCAAATATAAGGCTTGAATTTCCTTTTTTTCACATTGAAATTTGCCAGATTGGTTATGTTGCCTTTGAGAGCGTATGGTAGCCCAGGATAGAGAATTACCCCCATGATGGCATACCATTTTCAAAAGTAGACAACCCAAGGTATTGCAAATGGGGTATGTTCAGGTTTTTTTTTTTTTTGTAGCCACTTAGTCACAAACACTGGCCAAAATCAGCATTCAATTTAGTTTAGCATTTTTCACACACAGCAAACATGAATGCTAACTTTGCTAACTTTTACTAGGGGGGGGCGCACTTTCACAGGGGCGGCATTTTGCGTGCAGAGTTCTGGGCCCACCGTCAAGGAGGACGGGAGGGACAGGTAAGTGTCAGGGAGAGGGGGAGGGGCAAACCATACACACTGCTCACCTTCCCAGCACTTATTCCACACAACACACACTGCATCTGCATACACTATATACACACTCCATACACTATACACACACTCCATACACTATACACACACTCCATACACTATACACACACTGCATACACTCCATACACACACTGCATACACTTCATTCACTATACAAACGCACGCACTGCATCCACTATGCAAAAACACTACATTCACTAAGCAATCACACACTTATACATGTGTATCTGTATGTCTGTGTATCTGTTTGTGTGACTGTGTTTGTTTCGGTATGTCTGTGTATCTGTATGTGTCTATCTGTATCTGTGTGTCTGTATGTGTGTTTGTATCTGTATGTGTGTCAGTATTTGTCTGTATCTGTGTATGACTGTGTTTCTATGTAACTGTATGTGTGTACCTATGTGTCTGGGTATCTGTGTGTGTGTGTGCGCCAGTGTGTGTATATGTGTACATGTGCATACATCTCAGCATTTCATCTACACTACACACAAATAAAAACCTGCATCCAAATGTCAACACTACATAAACACACACCACCATATTCAAAAACCACACTACAGAAAAATGCACGCCTGCATTCAAATGTCAATATGTGCAAACATACCCGTACATTCACTCACACGTATTTCATACAAAAACATGCTTACATTAAAAATATACAAATACTGCTCAATGCTAAATACATTAAAAAAATTTGGGGGGGTGGGGTTGCCAAATAAAGGATCCGCCCCAGGTGCCAAATGCTCCAGGTACGCCCCTATTTGGAAGCCATGACTTATCGCATCGGGCCCCAATGTAACTCTCCTTAAATTGTCGTACCCATTTGTTCCCTTGAGCTCGGTACTGTGAAACTACTGAACACAGCACACCCCCTGGCTCGTTAACTTCACAGAAAACCCTTAACACAAGTTCTCTCTCTTGTCCTTCGAACGCAGGCAGCGGTACTTGGTTGTCGAGAGCGTGGAACTATACTTAGGACACGGTGCCTCGTGAACTCCGAGAAAATCACACCATTGCCTGTTCTGTCCCCCGACAAGCCAGGAGAGCGCTGTTGGGGAAAAGGAAGCCTTCAGTTACAGGTGTATAGGAACTCCTGAAAATTGACAGGCCGCTACTCTTTTCTTATGGAACTATTTTGGCCAACAGCCACGTGTGTGGCCGGTCAAAACTTTACCCCAGTGGCGATTCGGCTATACTACATGGATCTGAACGCTATTTGGACAACTTGTGGGGGTTCTCTGTCTTATATCTGTCTTATATGTATTTTGGGGTGGTTTGTTGTAAAATATTGTACTTCTAGTGCATGGGAGATAATTAGTTTAAGCGAAGTACACACACTTCTCTCCCAGACACAGAGACGCCTGGGTGGGGTTACTATTGTATGAGGACCCCATGCTGGGAGTCTGTGTATATAAGCAAGCAACTTGGCCTTAATAAAACAGTCCTTCTTGAACCCAATATGACTGGTTGTGTTTAATATATTGGAGGAATTTCTATGTGGAGTGGGAGAGCTATAACACTACTAAGCACATCTGGAACGAGGACTAGCGGAGGAAGGAAGGAACAGCGACATTAGTCTTGCAGCCCTTGACACTGGTGCAGAAGCGGGATCCTTCTTACAACACAAGTACAGGAAAAGGTTCCAGTGGAAAAGACAGCGACAAGGATGGCAGAAAGCTACAGGCAACCAACTGTAGTAGTGCAAATTACACTATATAATATAGTGCGGGGTATCCAGGAGCTAATTAGTAGATTGGATGAATATTAGATTAATATGATATAATAAATTATGTAAAAAAATAAATAAAAAGGTGATATAAAAACTATATAAAACAGAAAGATATAAAACTATATGATACTATGATGTCCAAATAAAATATATGCGGTGTAGGTATCCCTATCCCTGATTGTAAAAGCATTACAGGGTGAATGGTACAAGTACCAAATAATATACTTTCATAAGAATAAAAGATGAAGATAGTGTCCACATGTAATTGCTAAAAAGCAATATAAAAAAATCTCACTAAATCACTAAAAAGTGAGGGAAACAACTGGAAATCTAAATAAAAACCAGTTTATCAAAACTTTAAAAACTAAGATAAAAATCAATGCACAGTATAGTAACCAGTCTATTGGAGGTAGAAATATCAAGAAAACCTTAATCCTAGACCGTGATAGGTGAGGATACTGTTAAGTTTGTCCTCTGGATCCCGACCGCCGGTGAGGACAGCATGCGTGTCACAGTGTGTTCCACCTCGGACCTCACTCTGAGGGGTAAGCGCTGTTCTCACGGGATGATGCTTGTAACTGGTCCGGAATCCGAAGTGGATAGAGGTGCTTGCAAATAGATCCTGGCTGGCAAATAGCTGTGCTTTGTCTGATCCTTTGATTGTTAACGCGTTTCGTAGGGATATAGCCCTACTTCATCAGAGACTGTATGCATTGTATGGTATAAGGGGGTTCTTATATACCTATCTATTACATTGCCAATTAATCACATAATTTTGGTAGAAAAAAATGTAACATAACATATGCTGGGACATCTTATATAAAACAATATTGACATAATAAACCATTTCAAAAGATATTTGTGCTTTCTTGGTTCTTTTATGAAAAAAGTTTTTTGTTCTTTATTTCTAATTCTGTGATATAAAAATGTCTTAAAGGATCACTATAGTGTCAGGAAAACCAAGCGGCTTTCCTGACACTATAGTGCCCTGAGGGTGCCCCCAACCTCAGGGTCCCCCTCCCGTGGCGCTGAAGGCATTAAAACCCCTTCAGCAACTTACCTTATTACTTACCTTACTCTCCTGCCCCGCCGACGTCTGCTCACCCCTCCGACATCAGCAACGAGGTTGTAGAAAGCAGCGGGGAGACCACATATGTGATAGCCAAGGGTGCCCAGGGACAGACCTGACGCATATGTTATATCAACGTGCTTAAGGCACACCTGGAACGTGCAGCCGATATAGCTGTCAGACACAGGGGACTGAGCAATGCCAGACCTACTAGGCAAAACCTGGTTCAGCTGGGAACTCCGCTTAGCCCCGAAGAGCAGTCCCAACTCCAAGCGTAGGAACAACCCCCAATATTTCTCCGCTCAGCCCGGCGCTACCACATTAGCCCACCATGCAGTTGAGACCCCGGTCAAAATCCCCTCTGCCAACCGACACACATGGTGCCAGAGGCTGTCAGAGGAAATATCCACCAGGAACTCCAAAGAAAAGGCTTTCCCTGTAGTGTTGATACTCAAAAAGGACGGAACCACCCGGTTCCGATTATAGGCGGCTCAACGAAAGAACCACTAACGATGCCTATCCCATGCCCAGGGTAGATGAGCTACTTGATCAACTCTCTAGCGCGGCAGATCCCCCTGACTGCTGACGCAATTCCCAAATCCAACTTACGGTCATGCCATTCGGGATGATGAATGCCCCCGCTACCTTCAAGAGGTTGGTAGACCAACTACTCGTTGGACTACAGGATTTTGCATGTTCCTACCTCGATGTTTTAGTCATCTTTAGTGCTTCTTGGGGAGAGCAGTTGCAACACCTGAGTACGGTCTTAAATAAAATTCGACAGGCAGGGATGACCATACGCCCAACAAATGCCAAAATAGGAATGGCTGAAATCCAATACTTAGGACACCAAGTGGGGAGTGGGAAACAGCGTCCAGACCCAAAGATAGAGGCCATTCTCAACTGGCCTGTACCCCAAACCAAGAAGCCGGTATTAGCCTTCTTGGGAACAGCCAGGTACTACTGCAAGTTCGGCCCCAGTATAGTGAGACTGCCAAGCCCCTGATGGATCTGATTAAGAAATCCCTACCTTGGACGGTCCTGTGTTCCCCTAAGTGCCAGTTCGCCCTGAAAAGCTGCTCTGGGAAAAGCTCCTGTTCTAGCCGCTCCAAATTTTAACAAGCATTTTCTATTCCATACAGATGCTTTCATGTACGGACTCTGAGCAGTATTGAGTCAGGTGAATGAGGATGGAGAGGAGCACCTGGTAGCCTACCAAAGCCGACTATTGTAGACCGTGAAGTAGGATATGCAGACATTGAAACGGAGTACCTGGCTTTAGTGGGAACTCAAAAGGTTCCAACCCTACCTCTACGGAAGAGAATTTGCCATCCTCACTGACCACAACCCCCTAATTTGGCTAAATAGGGTGGCGGGGGATAATGGACGTCTGCTATGTTGGAGCTTAGCACTCCAACCCTTTAATTTTATGATTCAGTACCAGGCCTGGGAAGGACAACCAACATGCCGACGGATTGTCCCGACAATCAGATGTATAAACTAACGATTTACAGCCGCCCACGGGCCTACCCATTAAGGTAGACCCTGGTCATCTTTTCTAAAGGGGAGGAGATAAATGTCAAGGGTTGCTAGGCTAATGTCACCGTTCCTTCCCTTCTGCGCTAGTCCTAGTTCCAGATGTACTTATTAGTGTTCTAGCTCTCCCACTCCATATAGAAATTCCCCCAATATATTGGATGCAATTGGAGTGGCGTTTTAGGGATTCCACTCAGGTGTTTGAGCATTCACAGCTACCCATACTTTCCCCTTTTTTATTGTGGTTGTACGTTCTCTAACCCGTCTGGAGAGCTAATCTAGTGCTGTCTGGGGTGCCGGGGAGCGGGGTGTGTCGCTGGCAGGGCCGGACAATTCCTATTGGTTCAGGTTTACCAGGGCCACAATTAGCTTGGGTTTCTTCATTCCCGCTGGATCTTGTCCCTTCTCAGTCAGTAGTTTCTGTAGGGCTACTACAGTTGGTTGCCTGTAGCTTTCTGCCATCCTTGTCGCTGTCTTTTCCGCTGGAACCTTTTGCTGTACTTGTGTTGTATGGAGGATCCCGCTTCTTACACCAGTGTCAAAGGTTGCAAGGCTAATGTCGCCATTCCTTCCTTTCTTCGCTCGTTATACCTCTCCCACTCCATATAGAAATTCCTCCAATATATTGGACACAACCAGTCATATTGGGTTCAAGAAGGACTGTTTTATTAAGGCCAAGTTGCTTGCTTATATACACAGACCCCCAGCATGGGGTCTCCATACAATACAATAGTAACCCCGCCCAGGTCTCTGTGTCTGGGGGATAAGTGTGTGTACTTTTACTTAAACTAATTATTTCCCAGGCATTAGAGGTACAATATTTTACAACAAACCACCCCAAAAAACATATAAGACATAGGAACCCCCAGAAGTATGGTATCCCCAGATAGCCTTGATCTGAGCGCCCAAGTTGTTAAATAGTGCTCAGATACATGTAGTATAGCTGAATCGCCACCGGGGTAAAGTTTTGACCGACCGCACACGTGGCTGTTGCCCAAAATAGTTCCATAAGAAAAGAGGTAGCGGCCGGTCAATTTTCGGGAGTTCCTATACAATTGTAGCCGAAGGCTTCCCCTGGCTCATAGGGATCGAATGGTCTCCCTGTCTGGGGACAGAGCAGTCAGCAGTAAGATTTTCCCGGGGTTCGCAATGCACAGTGTCCGAAGTAAAGTTCCACGCACTGAACGACCAAGTCCTCTGCCTGCGTTCGAAGGACAAAATGGCCGCCATTCACTGGAGCACGTGTTTTGGTTATACAGTTGGCGGCCAGTCAGAGAGAGCACTTGAGTTAAGGGTTTTCTGTGACCCTCGCATAAAGGGGGTGGGCTGTGTTCGGTAGTTTAACGACAATTTAAGGAGAGTTACATAGGGGCCCAATGTGATAAGTTGTTCTGTGACAACCATCTTGTAGGTCCTCCTCTTAAGTTCCTAATTTCTTGTGTGACATGACTGGTCCTCGGTCAGAGACTGAGGGCCCGACATAGGAGAGGGCCCGGGGGCTTGCCCTTTATGCGAGGTCCCTCCACACTCCTGCCCGGGAAAGAGCCAGCCTCCAGTCTGCAGCTCTGCTGGGTCAGGTGTCTCGCTATCTCAGCCATTCAGAGCGTTGCCAAGGGTTACCACAGCAATGCTCTGACTGGAAATCGCAAGACTTACCACATGGTCTGCAGCTCTGTACCCGGCTGAGCTGCAGACCGTATAGGGAGCCCGCTGGACCACCAGGGATACAGCCTGCCTACCAAACCACCAGGAATACAGCCTGCCCAGTGGACCACCAGGGAATTATAAAGGTATATATGACCCCCTGCCCTGTCACAGTCTCAGCTCCCCACCCCTTATTCTTTCACATCCCCCTCTGCCCCAGCCCCCCACCACTCCCTTCCCTGTCACAGGCCTCTACCACACCTGCCCTGTCACAGCCTCCCCACCCGTCACAGCCCCCCCTCCTACCCTGACACAGACCCCCACCACCTCCTACCCTTTCATTGCCCTATGTCCTGTCACAGCCCCCTACCATCCCCTGCCCTGTCACAGACCCCCCCACCCTCCCTTTCAGGGCTCCCCCATCACCCCCACCCTCTCACAGCCCTCCTACCCTGTCACAGTGCCCCCTACTATGTCACAGCTTCCCCACCCTATCAGAGCCCCCACCACACCCTGTCACCCCACAGCCTCCCCACACACACACCCTGCACACACACACAAGCGCTATCACAGCCTTCCTCCGCTCACCTTGTCATGCTCCACCCATACCCTATCATTACCACACAATTGACAACCCCTTTCACACACATTGTCACCCCCTACACATACACTATCACCATTCCCAAACACTTTCAGTCCCCACACACTGTCACTCCCTACACCCAGCCAACTCACATTACCCCTCTTAATCCTGTTACTCTCATCCAACCATACCAAACTCACCTGCACTTGCTTTGCCACACTTACCCTATCACATTAACCCCCCCTTAATCCTGTCACTCACCTTCTTTTGCACTGTCACACTCACCCCCCAACCCTGTAACACTCATCCTCTATCAGTCTGTCCCACTCACCCCCCCTTCACCCTACCACACTCACCCTACCACATAAACCCTTACAATCCTGTCCTCCAACTGTGCAACACTCACCCCAAACCCTGTCACACACAGGTAGACAATGCCAAATACACTCAGAAATACACACACCGGCACTTATGTATACACGACTGCAAGGCCATGTAACCATACCCCTCAGTCATGTATAAACGATTAACATACTTCCTGATTAAATTTGTTTATTGCAAATTAGTTTAGTTTTATGCCATAACTACTGTCAGAGAGCTCACAATGCCGTGGCAAAGGGAGCCGCGACACTGCAAGCCTCTGAACAATGTATACAGAGACTAACGCTCTGTATCCAGCGCTGCAAGCTTGTCCTTCAATACAACTACAGCACCTTATACACACAATGCAACATGTTTAGTTTTTTTTTTTTTACTTTGGGTGTTAGTGGGGGGCCTCGTGTTTGAGTTTCGCCTAAGGCCTCACAAAGTCTAGAGCCGCCACTGGGTACCAATATGGACCATGACAGCCGGCTTATTTCCATATAAAGAAAAACATTCCTAGACTATATGTTTATTACTGAACATAAGAGGGGTTGGCCAACTGATCAAATTCAAAACCTATCTTTATGTAAGAAAAAAGTGTTAATTTAATGTTAAACAAAACAAAAAAAATATTGTTTAATACTTTATTGTAGTTTTTTTTTTTTATTAACAGAGACCTATAAGGAGCTTATTCTGGCTCCAAAGAAAAAGCTAGGATCTCAAATGATGCATCGAAACCCATTTCCACGTCCAATAGTTTCAATGCTGCCAGAACGGACAGCCCTTATCCCATTGACTATTGTCAAACCAACTCAAGTTGTTTGCTCCAATCCAGTGACTAAGGTAAGTAAATCATGTGCATCATGAAAAGTTAATGATTTCAGTGCAATTATGTTGAAGCTGTTTCCGTAATTTGTTAAAACAAAGTAAATTTATTCTTGATTTGTGTACTTTATTAACTGCTGAATTGGCCTTGCTCTACTGTGTTTTCTGGAGACTACTCCCACACACCAGGCCAAAAGTAGAAATTAACGGATAGCTGGTGATATCCCAGTGATATCAGCTGTTTGTGGTTTTTTTTGTAAGTCATTGTTGTGGTTCTTAGTGGCACGTTTGTGTGTGTGTGTGTTTGTTGTTTTTGGATCTTTTCCGTAAATTTTACTCACTTTTATCTGTCATGCAAAATTTAAGGTAATTATTTTTTGTTTGTTTTAATGCTGCTCTCATGGAAGCATATGTGAACTTTTTGATCCATGGAAAGCGTCTCTTCAGTGTCTGGAAAGCGGTCTATAATTTGTTATACTTTTGCTGTTTCCTCTATGTAACATTCTACTCTAAATTATGTTCTATTTTACTTTTGTGTATCTTAGAAAAGGGGTATTAAAAGGAGGGCTGACACTACAACTCCTAGTGTATCACGCATATCGTCTAGCTGTGACTCTTCTCCAGCCTTCTCTGAAACAAAGCAAGCCAATATACCACCTACAACAGAGAAATACAGGGGGTCAGAGGCAGTGGTGCGTGACCTTCCTGATTCTCAGCAGCAATTACAAGTTCTTAAGGGAGAGGAACTCTCTGAACAGATGAAACATTGTAAGCACACCCTTAATGAGATGTTTTCGCAAAAGCATGCAGAGTATGCATGGCCATTTTACAAAACCATAGGCCCTGCATCTTTTGGACTGCCTGACTCTGGTGATATAATGACCTGCTCCATGGATCTTGGAACTATTCGAGTAAGTTTGGCTTTTGTGTTTTCGAATCCATTGTTTCTAGACCTTGCTACAACAATACAAACTAAAAAAACAAATTAAATCTCATTGTAAAGTTTTCAGTCATCTCTGAAAGTCCATTGGAAAACATTAAAACTGTAAATCATTGAAATTGTGTAGTTGACACCAAGGATGGCATAAATGTAGATATCAATTTATTGTAGAACCCTACCCCAAAGCAAAGCATCATGTGAACTGTACTTTTAAAAGAATTGGGGATCTACATTGAGCCCCTAGTTTAGACTTTAAAAATGTGTGTCCATTTTTAAAAATATTTTTTATTATTTTTTATTTACATATTGGTAATCTGTAAACCCCAAGAGTATGGAACACTCATTTCTGTACATTACATTCACTCAGCCTTGAATCAGCCAGCCAGCCAGCCATTTTTTTTTTTTTTTTGTGTCCCCATGTCCTGTGTTTTGAAGATTGCTTTCTGTGACCATTACACTTATGTTTGGCCAACAAAAGGAGCAAAGGTTTTATAATATTAGCCAATCTATATTTTTTTCCATGTCATATTATCCACACTGTAAGAAGATGCTGCATACCATGCAGTGTAAAGAAAAAAAAAATCACAAAATGTTTTAAATGGCACCAAGCACCATAACAACCTAAGCTCCTTCCATATATTTTATTTCAAAAAGCTGTCTTGCGCTTTGTTTATTTTATTTGTTAAAGTTGGTTTATCAGTAATTGAGACTGTGTGTCCATCACCTCTTTTTGTCATGAAAAGGAAACCTACATTTCTGTTGGCTATATAACGTTTTGCAGGTGTGACAAAAAGTGACAATACTTTTTAACATTTAATCTACTTTAGTATTATGTTTTATAGATACATGTTTTATTTAACCCTTTCTTCAGCTGTCTGTCAATCAAGTAGATTAGTAGCTCGTACATTTATAAAGTATACAAGTCACGCTCCACCAACAAGCATTTTTTCCTCCTTACACTTATGATTCTTTCTATTCATCCCAGGATAAAATGGATAATGGACAGTACAAAGACACAAATGAGTTTGCCTCTGATATTCGTCTAATGTTTATGAACTGTTACCAGCGCAATCCACCGGAAAATGAAATCGTGAATATGGCAAGAAAGTTACAGGTAGATCAGCAAATGTTATGTATATATGTTAGCTACTGCATTATAATGGAAAATGAACCGACTGTGGTAAATTGTACACATAGCTTGTATGTAATATCTTTCATGAAAAAAATAACTTTCAACATATGGTAATAAATGTTCATATATGGGTGAAACATTTGAACAACCATACTAAGATTTTTTTATTATTATTATTACTGCCTACTCCAACCAAAATGTTTGTAAAGATGGTCTGGAGTAGGTTCTGTGAAGGATAGGAGCCACACACACACTTTGTCTCCTGATATTGAGTTTCTGAATAACTGCAGCCTTTGAGTTATCCATGCCTACAGTTTCTCATCCGAGTCCATAGCCATTTTGTGAAACCTCAGGTTCTGAAGCATGTTCACAAATAGGTAAAAGGACACTTTAGTCACCAGAACAACTAAAACTTAATGTAGTGGATTTGGTATCTATAGCATGTCCCTGTAGGCTTTTTAATGTAAACCCTGCCTTTTCAGAGAAAAGGCAGGGTTTACATTGGTGCCTAGGAACAACTCTAGTGGCAGTCATGCAGACGGTCACTAGAGGTGCTTCCTGGGTCAGTGCCTCTTTCTCACTGCATGGAGGTGCTGAACGTTCCCCATAGAGATGCATTGATTAAATAATCTCTATGAGGAGATGCTAATTGACGAAGTACAGCATTTTGCCACGCATGCACAATAGCCTTCCAGTGTTTCCTATGGGATCATTAAGATTGTTATCCTTTAAATTAATTGCCCAAACACAGATTAGTGTATAAATACAGAGTATCCCCACCAACCTATGAACAGTTTGAGTTGAGTACAAAGATAGTACCAGCTATCACTTGGCCATAGGGACAATTTAGATACCTAGACTGTAGAGCCAAGGGTAGCAGAAGTGACTTGGAAATCCACCAAGCATAAGCTTAAAAATATTTTATATGGTGTAGTATATGAGTAAAAGATCAGAAAAAATGATGAAAATATAATTTAGTATGTCTGTGTAAGCTGCTAAACACAGGAGCATCACCAAGATGTAACTAGTCAGCATGGCAGTCAAGCTCCGTCCTTCCTACTGCCTTGATGGATAGCAAAGCATTCACTGACTCACCCCTTGAGGTTCTACTTGTTATCATGACATTTTTAAATTCTTCCTTCAGTCTAAAAGAAACATATTTTGAATTATGACCACGATACAAAAAGAACCACTGGTATAAATGTGTTTATTTAAAAAAAAATGTATTATACATTTATTTTAATTACAAACCTAGGGTTGGTATATGACATTCATGACATTTGTACTTCCAATATCTTCCATGCTGATTTATGGACATTTCCACTGTTTCTACACGTCGAATTTGTGTCCGTAAGCATGACATGGTAAAGATATGGAGGGAGTTTGGTTTACATCTCGTTGCTATTTAGGGGAAAAAAACTCTGTGTTATCTAGGGGGGGATTGTAGTCCTGCTCCCTTGTATTGGATGTTTAGCAATTCTGATAATGAACCAGCCCCTCGTTGAGGGTAGGGAGGGAAGATAGCAGGGTGAATAACTGTGGATAGTGGAGGGTAACATAAAAAGGAGAACATAAACCATGCAACTGGTTGATATATTATTTTATCCAATCTTGCCCCTGTCCCGCATATTTTCCCATTCAGAAAGTAGGCATTGGTAGTTGGTCTGTCAGTAGGTCTGAGTGGTTATTGTATGTTATGCCAGCCCTCACCATGTCCTGCCTTGACTTGGATACATGGCTTCGACTTGTTTAATCCTCAGGGTCTGTTGTCCTGTATATGATCCATGATTGCCATATGGATCCATACTTGTTTGGGCATCTCATTGTGGATCATCTCCGTTCCACCATTATACGTAGGCCTTCTATTCTGGGTATTAACGCCTGAATGGTGGGAGATGTGGTTGACCTCCATAAGCCTGTAACTACCATTTTGACTGCCGTCAGTTTAAAGAATGGTAATGATGACTTGTATTTGTGGTGTGGTATGTTTTGTCATGGAAGAGGATTGTAGGTATATCTAGTTATAGCTGGAGACCTGTAACCCTTTTGAGCACGGCTCCCACTTCCCTCCAGTACCCAGTTATGAGGTTGCATTGCCACCAAAGGTGTTGGAGTGTGCCGGTGTCCTCCTTGCAGCACCAGCAAAAGCCAATGCTTTCTGGAGCAAAGTTTAGGGTTTCTAAGGGTGTAACATACCACCTTGCGAGCAATTTATAGTTTTCCTCCACTAATTGAATGCTGGTATGGGCAGAGGCACTCCTGTGGAAAATGCGGCACCAGTCTTCCTTTGACAGATTGGGGGAGATGTGGTCATTCCAGCTTCGGGTATAGACTGGAGGTCTTGGGTAGAGTAGTGGCGTTAGTAGTTTGTAGCATTTTGGATAGTTTTTTGGGGGTGGGGTTGCCTATCAAGCACATGTGTTCAAATTTAGTTTCCTCTCTTAGACCTAGGTCTGGGATTGGTAGCGTTTGTATGAAATGTTGCAAGCGCGAGTAGTGAAACATTTCTAATTTGTATGGCAAGGTGCTCGCTATGAGGTCAGAAATTGGTTTTAATTTGTTGACCTGAACCAGGGTATGTAGTTGTGTATACGTGTTGGTCGTCCCGTGAGGTCTTTGGAGTATGAGGAGGTTCCCGGTTTCGGTCGGAAACGCCGGGTTGTGGGATATTAGATATTTGGGGGACAAAACCGGTGGACAAAACCACACAAATCTGGTAAACTGGGTTTTAATTTAGCGGAAAAAGGAAGTGGGGATATTTATTGGCACTGTGTTGAGATGTATAATATCTTAGGCAGGATATTCATTGTAATGATATTTATTCTTCCTAGCCAGCGAAAGTTTGGTTTGTTCCACCTCAGTAGATCTTTGGTTACGTCATGAAGAAGGGATGTGTAATTAGCAGTTAATAAATCTGTGAGTTTAGGAGTAATCTTGACACCCAAGTATGTTATGTGTCGGTCTGCCCATTTAAACTGAAATTTACGTCGAAGGCTCTTGACTATATTAGGGGGGACGTTAAGGTTTAGGATTTCGCTTTTATCCACATTTATCTTGAAGTGAGAGTTTACTATACATCTGTAATTCTGTCATTAATGGGGGTAAGGACCTTCCTGGTTCTGTCACGGAGGTCATCGGCAAAGGCTAAAACTTTGTAGGAGTGTACCCCGCTGTCGATTCCCTTAATGTTATGGTTGCATCTTAATGCTTGCAGTAGTGGTTCTAACACGAATATGAAGAATAGGGGTAATAGAGTGCAGCCCTGTCGGGTTCCATGCCGTATCTGGAATGGTTGGGATAGTTGTCCGTTAACTTTCAGTCGTGCAGAGGGTGTTGAGTAGATCGCTGAGATCCACGTCAGCCACCGTGACCCGAAACCCAGTGTCCTCAATGTCGACATGAGAAATGGCCAATCCACCCTGTCAAAATCCTTTTCTGCATCTATTGACAATAGGAGAGATGGAATTTTGAGGCTATTCGTGTGATGGATTAGGTTTATTATTTTGTTAGTGTTGTCTTTGGCTTCTCTTGTCGGCACAAAGCCTGCCTGGTCAGGGTGGATTAAGCTTCCTAAGTGCGGGCGAATTCTCATTGCCAATATCTTGGTGAATAACTCCATGTCGACATTGAGGAGAGAAATTGGGGGGTAGCTACCGCATGATTCTGGGTCTTTCCCTGGCTTTGGGATGAGGGTGATTCCATGGCCTCAAGGCTGGATTGAGGTAAGGGCACTATGGGTGAGATTGTGTTAAACGCGTTCAGGTGATGCTCTAATTCGGTGAGGAACGTCCTGTAGTAAGTTTTGGCAGAGCCATCGGGACCCGGGCTTTTGTCTGTCGGTGTGGATTGATTTAATCTGTTATAGGTTCGTCTAGTGATCTAGCTATTGTAGGGGTTAGGATTTAGTCATATTTGTCCGTCAGGTAGTTGAGTTTATCTTGGGGGTGATTTGTCGTTGGGGGATATGTCCATAGTGGTGTGTACTATAGTGTACCTGTTGGGGTTTTGATTTTGGGTATGTAGGAGTGTTGTCTTTTGTTTTTTTTAGGGCATTAGCTAAAATTTTCCCACATCTGTTTCCCAGGAAGTAGAATTTTTGTTTGGTCCATAGGATCGTTTGATTGGCTCCGTAATTCAACACAATTTTTAGGTTGGTGCGTAGTTTTAGTAAGGAGTCGCAGTCTCGCTGGGAATGTGATGTTTTATTTGAGAATTCTAGTTCGGCAATTCTATTCATTAAATCTTTTCTGGTGCGTGATCTTTCACATTTGAGACTGTAGCCCCATTTTTATGAGTCCTCCCCTGATGACTGCCTTGTGTGCTTCCCATTGTGTGAACATATCGACCCCTGGGGTGTTTTCTCAGAAAGAGGTTGATGCGTTCAGATGTCTCGTTTTACTTTTGTCCTGTTGGAGGAGGTGGCGGTTCAGTCTCCACTGAGTTGTTGTGGCCTGAAGTGAGGGTATCTGTATAGTAATAGAGACTGGTGCATGATTCGACCAGGTTGTGTTCTATGTCTGCTTTGTGAAGCCAGTTAAGGTAGTGGTGTGTGAGGAGTAGCATGTCGATCCTGGTGTATGTGTTGTTGGGTAATAAGTGTAGTCTTTGGCTGTGGGGTGTAGAATTCTCCAGGTGTCCACTAGCCGATGTTGTGTAAGTAGAGAGTGCATTTGGGATCTAGCTGATTTTAGGTTTATTGCTGTGGTATCTTTACCTGCGTCTAGTGAGAGGTTAAAGTCCCCGCCAATAATTAACATGTCTTTAAAGTGTTTCTGAGACAGGGAAAGTATATGGCGGAATGTGGCGCATTGCCTGTGGTTATGCAAGTATATATTTACAAAGGATAATAATATTAATAATTAGCGATTTTTTTTATTTTTATTTATTTATTTATTTTTATTTTTTTTATTTTTTTTTGATTTTTTTAAATAGCACTTTTCTCCCTGTGAGACTCAACGCACTTTACAAAATAAAGACATAAAAGTTAGGAGTTTGTGAAGGTCAGATGAGCGGACGGAATGCCTGATAAAAGAGGTGGGTCTTTAGTTTAAAAAAAAAAAAAGACTGTAAGGACGCTGCCTATCTGATTGCGCATGGTAAAGAGTTCCAGAAGGTAGGGGCAGCGTGGCTGAATGCCCTGAAACCGGAGTCTGTCTTTATTCTTGACACTGACAGGAGGGATTTGCTGGCTGACCGAAGTGAACAGGATGGAATATAGGGTGTCAGGAGCTCTTTCAGGTACTGTGGTCCTTGATTGTTTAAGGCTTTGAAGGTCAGCAGGCCAGTTTTAAAACATTTTTGCCACTTAATAGGAAGCCAATGCAGGGAGTGAAGAACAGGTGTTATGTGGCAGGAGCAAGTTTGATTGGTCAGTAGTCTGGCTGCTGCATTTTGTATCGTCTGAAAGCGATGGAGTTCTTTTTTCTGGGAGGCCCAAGTAAAGTACATTGATCTAGCTGAGAGGATACAAATGCATGGATTAATGTTGGCATATCATCCGGTGGAATTAAGTATTGTATCCTGGCTATGTTTTTCAGATGAAAGTAGGCAGATTTTATTATGGAGGAAATCTGCATTTTAAATGATTAAATTTGGCTTTTTCTTTAGGATGTTTTTGAGGTGCTATTTGCCAAAATCCCTGATGAGCCTGTTGATAAGCCTAACATGTCCCCATTCAAGCTATCATCTAATGAAGACACCAGCTCAAATTCCTCTGATAACAGTGCCTCCTCAGATTATGAGGATGAGCGTGAGCGACGTCTTTCCTTACTCCAGAAGCAGGTAAGCAATGGTGGTGGTCTAGAAATGATTTTCAGCGGGTGTCCTTCGAAATAAATTCCTGCATAGATACATTTTCAGTTTTCTTCCATTTACATTTTTTATTACAAATATGCAATTATGAAAGACCTATGTCATATTATCTATAAATATACTGTGACGTGTATTGTCCATAACTATGCCATATGTCATATTGTCCATAAATGTGCTCTCACTAAGTACTGCATTTTTTCATTTTTTCAATCTGATGAGGTTAAGCAAATTCCATTATACTTAAAGGAATGCTCTACCTTTATAAAAATAGGTACTTATGTTTGTGTTCCTGTTGGGGATTTATACTGAAGGTCCAACTGTGCATCTGCGTAAAGAGCTGCTCTATGCCAATAGGACTCTCCTCCTAGAGAAGCATTGCAATGCTTCTCAGTGGGTAGATTTAACTGCACGACATCATCATAGGCAAACTGACTGACACATTTCTCTGAAACAGCAATGTTTACAGTTGTCGCAGTGAAGGGGCAGCATCTAGCTTCCAATAATACTACAGTATGCTGTAGTAGTTTTGGTTCTTATAGTGTCTCTTTACTTCCTTCACATTCATTTTTTTTTTTTTTTTTTTAAATCATACATATCAAGCTAATATTTTACTCTGGAGGTTTTGGGATTTTTGCATTTAGTTTGCAAGATGTTTGGCTGTCTTTTCAAGGTGTCCACAAGATGTCACTATAAAATCACGATTGTTAACTTTTATTTTTAAAGCTTAAAGCAGTGCAAGAACAACTGCAGGCGTTAAGTGATGGACCTTCTACCAAAATCAAGAAGAAGTCCAGGAAGGAGAAGGAGAAGAAGAAGAAAAAGTCCAAGAACAAGAAAAAACGATTAAAAAAGAAATCACGCCAGAATTTAAAAAAGAAAAAGCTTGAACAGAAAGAAATGAAGAAGAAACTCTTAAAGTAAATGTGTTTTTTAAATCTATATAAAGTAGATTTCTGTGTTTGTTTATTTATTTTTGCAGTTTGCTCCTTTTTTATTATTAATGTTGTATGTTGTTTCTTTATGGAAATGCTTTATGGAGGAAGCACTTTGGCTAGTGGTGTTATTGTGTTTGAATTTTAACATTTTGGATTTCAGTCGTCTGAGATCGTTTGAGTTATTATTTAAAAATCCAGACTTTGTTAAATAGGGCAAACAATGTCCAGATTTTGCCATCTGAATGGCCCTGTACTGCACCAAATAGTTTTCTCCACTACGTACAGTGCTATTCGAACTCTAGCAAATAGACCCCTGCAGGTGCCATCATCTTATAGATACTAACATTGCAGCGGGTTCTCACAGTATCTGGAAGTGCCAAACTTATTTTCAAGAGTTTATTATGAAACTGGAGGCAGTTCACGTGGTTCTTTACTGAAGGGAGTATTCACTTTGAATTCCTGACAATTATCAAATAACCCTATCAGTATTACACAATATTAACTTCTATTAACTAACATTAACATACAAACAAACAATAAACATCTTGCTATTAACTCACAATGCTGAAATAAGATTTCACGCAATTTGTTTTTGTTTTAGTGACTCCAAGGAAAAGAAAGTGCCTCTTTCCGACGAAGAGCATGTTAAACCCATGAGCTATGATGAAAAAAGACAGTTGAGTCTGGATATCAATAAATTGCCTGGAGAGAAGCTTAGCCGTATTGTTCATATCATACAGTCCAGAGAACCATCACTTAAAGACTCTAATCCACATGAAATGGAAATAGATTTTGAGACCTTGAAACCATCAACCCTAAGGCATCTGGAAAGATATGTGATGCTTTGTCTGCGGAAGAGACCAAGGAAGAATAGTGGTAGGTATATGTTTCCTTACACACATTCTAATTCAATACCCTTCTCTGCAAGCCGTTCATTATAAGATTGTGATTTATTTGCAGTGGATAAATCTGTCAAATCTAAAGAGGAGCAGGCTAAGGAAAAGAAGATCGAGCTGGAGAAACGTCTTCAAGATGTCAGCGGACAACTAACCTCTGCAAAGAAATTTAAAACCATGGGTAGCTATCCATCTGTTTTGCTATATATGCATGGCATGTAATATTTTACATTTTGTTTAAGGCTTTCAGGGCAATAACATTTTTACAGTGCATGTAGATAACCTATGTTTATATTGGCCATAAACTTGAATACACAGGGTTTCAATGTGTTTAACATGTAAGACGACAAATGGAACAAGCAGTAGGAGAGATTATGGAAAAGGACGGATGCTTGCTCTGCCAAATGTGCAAATGCTTTTAGTTTATACTAGTTTGTGTTAAAAAAAATATATATATACCGGGTATACATTTTTTTTTTTTAATAACAGTGTGTTTTTTTTCCACTTGTGAGTTATTTGTTTTTGGTTTTGCATATTGCCATCACTTTAAAAGTGAGAAAAATAGGGACCCATTTTTTTATAGTTTTATTTTCGGAGTTCAATTTAAGGTATAATATGACACGGTATGTCTGCAAGAGGCTCAAAAGAGATCCTCCTTTCACTGGAAAAAATTCCTGCAAACACCATATCCCTCGTGAAAATAAGTGAGCCTACATAGGATTCATATTTATGTTTCTTTAGTCCAAGTTAAACATGAACTAGTTATTCATGTTATAGGTTCAAAGGAAGTTAGAAACTGGACTTGCGTGTTTCATACCCAACAGTTCTTCCTATTTTGTTTTTTGTTGTTTTTTTGAAGAATGTTAGAGGAAGAGAATTTATTCCTATTAGTGATCCAGTGTTAGCTTGAACTCCTCTAAAATGTTCAAATCCCTTGTCCATTCCCCACAGTTCCTTTTTTAGTGATTGAACCTCAAAATGTATGTATGCTAGAATGGAAAGTTCATGCCATACCTAGTAATGTTAGATTTTACAGACCTGTTTCCATGTTTTTCAGAAGAAGTAACGTCCACCCCACTTTCAGTTGGAGGAACCTGCAGACTAAGCGAGAGTAGCAGTACTTCTTCCTCAAGTTCTGCTGACAGCAGTGGCAGTAACTCCAGCTCATCGGATAGCAGTGACTCTGAATCAGGTTAGCTGAAAACCTGGCATAATTTCATTTGGCATTACCAGTATCTTAGTTACCAACACCATTTTAAATGGATACCTATTTTAATAAAACAAACAAAATATTGTAACTTTCTGGTTGTGTCATTATCAGAAAATAATATGCAAGCCTGCTCATGCCACGTCTAAACGTTTTATAAGAGATGTAGAAAATCGCAACATGTATGTGGTAAACCAATGCTTATTTCAAAGTTCCTATTTTAATCTAGAAATCATTTGCAGTAAATAAAATTAGAACATCTGTTTATTTCGATGCCTGACGTAGACCTGTTCTAAGATGCTTCTCGGGGTCTTTCTTTAACCCTGGCCCAGCAAGCTTCTTCAGTTACCACCACCGGTGGTTTAGAGAGCACACCTGTTATTCATCAGTTCTGCTAGTGGCAAAAGTAGACTTCAGTTTAATATTTTTGTATATACTTTTCAAATGATATGTTAGAAAAACTTTTCAAATAATTTATCTACAAAAATCCCCATAGAATTAATGACTTTTTTAGATAAATCATTTGAAAAGTTATTCTAACAGATTGTGATCATTTGAAAAGCTTACCCAAAAATATTAAATTGAGTCCTGCGTTTGATGTGGGACATTCTTGTATCCACAGGCTTGCTATGTTATCCGCATTCCAGCCATTCTTGGGGCCAAACAATTAAAATGCTAGGGGTATGCAAAATGATCTACTAAATCTTTATTTATTAATTGAAACTTGGAGAGTGTCAGCAAAATAGGTTATCACTTACTAGTAGATGGCTATTTATATTCTGTGCATATATAGAGAGCAAATACTAAAGCCCACTTATTATAGACATACATTCTCACAAAACTACAAACCTTATTATCCTGAGTTAAATGTCTGAAATAAATCCTTATCGGTCTGTTGTTGTTGTTTCAGTCTACAAGAAATATTACCTTTATTTGACTTAGCAGTATAGTTTTCAAAAGTTATAGAGTGTTTCTAGCAAATATTTTTCTTAGATTATACCTACATTAATTTCTATAAGATATGGCATTTTGTGAAAACGTTTAACATTACAACAAATAAGTTGTAATAGGCATTATTTATTAGGTAGTTAAGCATTATTTAAATCTTCTTTTGTTTATATGTTCCCATGATTAACATTTAAGAAAAGTGTTTAAATGCATTAAAAAAAAAAAAAAGTCGTGACTCGTATGTTATTGGTCTCATTCAAAATCATCTGTACAGTTGCATCTAAATGACTAATAAAACATATCATGAAGCAAAATATTAAATATAGTGTCATTCCTTTAATTCCTTTTTTATCCATGTTTTTATTTATTTTTTGTTCTTTCAACTTTAGACTCTTAAATATAGTCTGCATTAAGCAACTCTCTTGGATTTTTTTTCTATGGCAGCCATTGTTTCCCAATACCACAATGATGGTTAATAATAAGGTAGCAATATAAATGTATTTATTCACAAACTGCTTTTTACCCTGTTTAAGTCATCTCTAATGTCACCTTCACAACTTTTCATCCATCCATACTGTATCACTGTTCCATAGTGTGTGTGTATGTGTATATATATATATATTATTTTTGGCAAAAAGATAACATTCAGGGATATATTTTTTAATTAGTAGGGTAAGAGCTTCTTGATCCTAGGAGATATCTTACATTCTAGGGTCAAGAAGGATTTTTTCCCTAGTTTGTTGCAAAATTGGAAGCACTTCAAACTGGGTTTTTGCCTTCTTTTTGATCAACAGTAAAAACAGATGTGGGAAAGGCTGAACTTGATGGATACGTGTCTCTTTTCAAGTAGATTAATAAGCAGTAAGGTTTCTCCAAGTGCCACAGTAAATATCACTTAGTCTGACCTAAACATTAAATACTGTATACACAATACAAGCAGTTTAGAGGGAACGTTGAAGGTTATCCCCCAATAGGCAAATTAAATTCACAGCAATTTGCTGTCCGTGAAAAACACACACACTCCAAATTCTGTGCTATTTATAGGAGCACATACACTTAGCAAATTTTCATTTGCCCCAGCATTTTGTCACACAGAGGCAGATTTGGGCATTTCAATTTTCCTGTTTTGTGTTAAACAACAAAAGTGTCAAAAGAAATTAGTAAATAAAATCCAGTGTAGCAGTCTGCAGAAACCCTGAATAATTAGGATTCCCTTGAGCACTGGTTTTCTCTTCATCCTACTCCTTCCTATACATTTGATTTCTTACACTATGTGGGATGAGGGAATGCAGCAAATGCAGGGTCACACAGACCTGGCAAGGGGGTAAGAACAAGTGTCCCGCTGACCACCATCAGCAAGAGTTGTGGGGTGCAGTCTTACAACTCTTGCTGATTAAAAGTAGGAGGAGGGTTTTTTAGGGATGCTACATAAGTGAGGCACAAATTGTGCAGGGTCTGTACTAACCCAGCACGGTGTAAGTTTGTGCTTGTTCTGGTGGCCAGCAATCTCAGGGCTATCCAGGACTGTGCTGGTGTCCCCGGAGATATATCCAGATAGAGTTAAGTGTTTCATACCAACCAGTCTGTCAGACAAGATTAATATTTAAAGTGGAGATTTTTGCAGTTGGCAGATGTGGGAGATCAAAAAGTGCTCATGACCAACTTCACAAAAACAGTCTGTGTGTCTTAGACATGTACAGATCTCCACCAAACTATGCAGGTTGTACAAATGGAAGTCCAGGGATATGTGTCACACACCTTACAACTCCAGCAGTCTCCTCCTGTCAAAGGCATGTATTCCATGTGAGTAGGATGATCCTTACTGAGATCTCAGAGTTTTATTCACAGTAGTACTTGCTCTCCAGTTCAAAAGTTATCAGCCCTCAAATGGGCAAAGTAGTTATCAACCCTATCACTGGCAGATCAATGCCCCTCTCATCTACCTGCCTCGGTTGTGGTCCAGAGAATCCCGTTGTGTTTTACCCATGATGCAGGTGGATGCAAATATCTTGTGTTAAAGCTTCAGATATTTATTTTTTTTCTTAGATTTTGATGGTATTGGGAGTGAAGAGTTAAGCTATCTTGTTGGAGAGGGTGTTTGCCACTTTGGGACTGGGGATTACATCCCCTAACAATGCTACTGTTAGTGTAAAATTCCATGTTAGTGCAGTGATTAACTGGACATACTTCAAATTAGTGAAAAGAACAAATGGGTACATGTAATTCCATCCCACGACAAATGGGATAGTAAGAGGTAGCCCAAAACTCCCTTCAGCTCATTAGGAATTTCATAGAAACCATCCAGTTTGTCACTTAACTGTCTTGTCTACGGTACATTTAAAAGTCCACATATTTGTTCCAAGGATTCTGGCGTTATTTTTTAAAAATTTTTAATAAGTTGAGATCATGCAAGATGAGCGAACAGTAAGAAACTATGCAAACATTCATGTTTACCTATATGTAACAAACCTGTGGATGTTGCTGATCATATTACCCTACAGCACCCCAAACGTGAATACATTAACATAATGCACCTTATATGTTTTACAAGAATTAAGGTGGTCCATGACTCGTTCCTGATTTTTGACTCCCTTTAGCATATAGAACAGAAATTTATTTTCAACAATATAACAGTTATTTTTAACAAGGCTGTTTACCACTTGTAAATCTGTTATAGTCATTATTCCCATATGCGGGACACTGTCTTTAATCTTTCATTTCAATTATATCAATTTTCTTTTATATTTTTATATAATTGTAGAGACTGCAGACTCCATAACAGTTCTTCAATTAATTTCCTGAGTTAACCTATACCATATCTGTTGTAATCATATTTCGGCTATTTACTACCTTTTTATGAGATTCTTTTCTTGAAAATAATATCCAATACCTGCAAAATATGTTCAGAAAACAAAAGTAACCGTTTCACATATTCATCTGGGTTTCAATAGCCATCGGATAATGCATTTTTCAGCATAAGCAATCCCTTGTATATTTGTCTTTTTTGGTTTAATCTGCATAGCAAATCATATATTATATAATCTGTCTTTGTGCCATATGGTCATTATCCAAATAGTTGCTTCTAACCATCTAACTCTGCCTTGAGTCCAGAAAGTAGGGGCCATGTATTCTGATGAACTCATCCCAATAATGATTTTTGGAAAGGATTTTGCTACTAAATGGTACTTGTCCTTTTAGCGTGCATGCTGATTTTGCTTTAAAAAGCATTGCCTGCCCCTTATACCAGCACTAAAGAGAAACGTACTTGTGCTGCCCTGCTATTGAATAATATAGCTATTTTTCAGAGATGTAACGTGCCAGGTATTGTGCGAGACACGAAATAGTCACACAAACTTCGAAAATATAGCTCAACAAGATTTTATGAAAACGTCAAATTAAAACTAGGGTATTCAGAGAAATTGAACCCCATAAAAATAGTTATAAAAATACTAAACTACCTTACAGATACAACTGGCAGTTTGAGTGGAAAAACAAAATGTAACAAAGCCAGTCCTCCTGCCATGTGTCGTAAAAAGTATCTTCAAGACAGTTAAGTGCATTATTCAGTGCAGTAAAGGTGGGAAACTGGTGTAATAAGTATCTGATGAGTTATGATTGTGTTAAATAAGTATTGTGTGACATATTGTCTGAGACATTTGGAGGTGATTACATTCTAGCCTGTGCATTCAACTGCTGTAAAAACAAGGATCCTAGGATTTCATGCACTCTCAACATGGGATGATAATACATAAATAGCGACTGATAAAATAAATACCACAAAGCCTCACATCTTAAAAGAAACTGAAACATGACTGGCTGCTAAATCCCTCTTCTCTCATTACTTTCTTGCTCTTTTTCTGTTTCTGTCTCCCCCCAGTTTGCTATTGTGTTTGTTTTCATTGTAGGCTAGACTCTGCGCATACATAAGCAGGATTTGGACTGTTCATTGTCTTTATAAACCAATGGCATTATGAAAGTGGTAGCAAGTTTGGAAAAACTCCAGAAAATCCCCACTGATTAAGATAAATTCTCAATATCTGAGTGTTTTAAGAAAAATGTTTTAAAAAAAAATGTTATGTCAGTGCACCAGTTAGAATAGGAATGAGCAGATACAAATCCAAGCTCTTCGGCACAATGCTGACTGGTTCAGTGTGTCGGAAACATCTCTAAACTGACTGCATCAAGCTACACATTATTAAAGCTTTTGATGTGAGTAAAAAAAAAACTGGTTGAAGTAATTCCCCACGTTTACTACTGTACAGTTTCTGAATCTCATAAGGCACATTTGTGGAAAAAGAAAACCAAGTAAATAAAAGTAAAAGTTCCCTAGATAGAGGTTTAAACTCAGCACTGATATACAATTACATTTGTTAAAACAGAAGATCATGGCAAATGGAACCTGTAGAAATTTTGCATGTTACTATGAAAATGTATTTTTTGACACGTGAGCCTCCATGATGCTAACAAACTGGTGTCTGACCTGAGTGACATCTGTCACGTCGTTTCTATACTCTTATCAACAAGCTCTTGGCGTGTTTGCCCAGGGTAACAGTAGTGTGATAGGAAAAAAACAACTGTAGGAAGGTTCTCCTGCTCTACTCTGTCAATCAATTGTGGACAAAAACCTCTATGGTAAAGACTGATTGACAGGTGTAGGGAGCATCTATTCAATCAGATTTAGCATAACATCTATGCATTTGTCAACTATTGCCTTGTGCAATGTATTTAATAAGTGTTAGCATTAAGTTGGGATTGCCATCTGACAGTTAACTAAAATAAATTAATTTGACTAGTACGCTAATATATCTAGTTCGTTTTTACATAAATATAAATTTTATGAAATGCTGAAAACTGTGAAAAAACAAACAGGCAGGCATTTATTTTTTTATTTTATTTTTCTCTTATTGAAGTGAGCCTTTATACAAAAAGCTTAGAAACCACTGTCCAATAGTATACTTTAAAATCAGAAAATACTCAATCCTTCTTATATATCCTTCATAAAATAAATATATGATTTTTTTTTAAATAATTTTTTTTTGGGTGATCAGTCCTCATTGGTCATTTTTACAGGTTAAAATGTTATTAAAACTATATATTTATTTAATCTAAAAATGTTTCTTTACAGTACATGATCTGAATGTGTTATAATGGGGTTTACTGCACCAATAATGTCATTCCTTCATATCCCTCCATTTGGTAAATAGATGTATATTAATGTCAGAGATGTATTTAGAATATTACCTCATCACAAAACAATTCTCCCACAATCATCCAGTCGCCATGTTCCTGCCTCTCTCCCAATACCCCTCCAGCCTCCATGCACACTTCTCATCAATTCTCTCATTACATACCCCCATTACAAAATAACATTCCTTTATAGACCACCGTCCCCAGCCAACTTTCTAATTCCCCCCTTTCTTCCTATTTCCCCAGGCAATGTCTAAAAAACATTTTTTTTCCTTGTTTGAAACTCCAGATATATAGAATGACATATAATTTTGCATCTATATTAAATCAGAAACATTTTATATTACAAGTGTACATTTTTTTCCTTATATTTACAGAAAAACACGCCAAGAAATGTTCACCTGCACAACAAGGAAAGGTATATGAATCCCCTCTTCTTGCCAGTAATCACCTCAAGTTTATTATGCAAATGAATTGTAACATCTACAATGGAAGTATTTACCTAATGTTTTCCTCAGTGCCCCATTATTCGTATAGCTTGCCCATTGGGCTTTGAATCAAACAGTACTGAAATCAGTAAGTCACAAACTTGTTTACTAGTATATTCTTCAAACCCCTTTCAGCCGTTCAAGTTTAAGTATGCAGAAAGTTCTTTCTTAGAGTACGGAATAACCCTACTTGACTAATGAAGATATAGGTTATATGATAAATAAAATCATGGTTGACCAATACAGATCAATCATGCAGACCCTAGTGGGCAACCTTTTGGTAGCACTACCCCAAAAGTAAAACTTTAAAGTACCTTAGGGTGCCTGCCTTACTTTTTAAAAATAACATTTATGTATGTTGAGGTACTCAACTTGTGTTGCGTATAGATGCGGGAGATGCTTTGTTAGGCTGTACAAGTGTATATTTGTCTGGGCTAAATGTATTGTGAGTGTAATGTCTGTGTTCCTATGTAAATGTATACGGGCAGTGTGTACTGTTGTCTGTGCATTGTAGTTTGTGTGTGTGAAATGGTTGGCATGTAGGGTTTTAATGTTGGCTGCATTTTTGTGCAGTGTTTGGCGGGAGCGGTTTGTGAAATTTTGTGGGGTTGTTTGTGGTGTGTATGTGTGTAGGCAACCTGTTGTTTTATGTATATGCATATGCCCTGTTTCTGGTCATTTGGTGTGTGTCTTTCTGTGGCATTATGCATGTGTATGTGGACTGTTCATGATATTTGTGTTTATGTGTATGTGGGCAGCCTGGTGTGTGAGGTGTATTCTTTGTATTTGTGCTGTCTCTGATAAGTTTGTGAGTTGTGTGTAATATTTTTGTGTGTAGTAGGGACTGTACGTGGTAATGCCTATGTATGTAGGCTTCCTGATTTTGTTATGTATGTGTGAAGACTGTGGTTGTGTGTGCATGCTTTCTGTGATGTTAAGTGTATGTGGATTGCTTGTAATATTTTTCTGTGTGGTGCAGATTGTCTTTAGCATTGTGTGTATATAATCTGTCTGTTGTGTTATGTATGTGTGTGGGCATGGCTGTCTGTGTGTATGTCGGTTGCTTATAGTATTTGTGTGTGTATGTATGTAGACTGTGATGTTAAATGTGTGCATGTGGGTTGCTTGTGGTATTTGGGTGTGCAGTAGGGGCAGTCTGTGGTGCTTTGTGTGTGTGTGGTGGGGGCTATCTATGCTGTTTATGTATCTGTGGGCTGCCTGTGGTGTTGTGAGAGGCATGGTTTTGTAGGGTTGTGTATTTGTGGGCTGTAGTGTTGTGTGGTGTGTGTGGCTCTTTACATAAATACATTTGTTGTAAACTTGGTTTTTGTCACCTTCTTCTAGGCCAGAGAAGTGGACATGGATCCGGTGGTGGAACTTTCAGTCAGCACCTTCCGTGGGTGCAGAGCTCTTCTGCCTCTCACTCCGGCGAGTTGCCAGTGAGTTGGAGCATTGCAATGTTGACCCTTGGAAATGCTCCGAATCACTGAGAGTTTCCTGTGGTATCTGCTAGGGGTACAGACCATTAGTTCCTGTGCACTGGGACACTGTTGGCCAACTGAGGAGATACTCTGATTTCCCCACTAGCCCATTTGGGTTGGAAGTCTCACATGCCATAGGTTGCCCACCCCAGCCCTAGCTTAGTATGGAATGGTCTACGTAACTTTGCATTAGAAGGACAATAGAGCTGTCAGTGAATGACAATGGTTAGACTATTGTAACTACTGTTGATGATCTTGAAATGATTAAGGTTCTTTTAACAACTCACATGTATTTGTTTTTTCTTCCATTTTTTCACGAATAGTTATCAACCATATCCGTTTCTGCAAAGTCATATTTTGAGCAATCAATTCAACTCAAAATGTCACCACCAAAAAAACTACTGGGATCAGCTTTACGTAACTCAGAGAATCAAATCATGTTATCTCCACTAGGTAAGGTTTATGATATCCAATATTCTAATATACTTGTGTGTTTAAATATATATTTTATTTATAGCTATAGATACTTACAGCTCAGTTTGCCTTTATTGACCAGCAAACAATCCCAACATTGACATTGCTGCTGTGTCTCCGCTGGCCATGTGGGCAGGAGATGGTAGGTTTTACTTTCCTAAACCTGTCCCTCGTGTTGTTGCAATTCTCTTCCGTCCCCTCCTCTGCAGCTCCTTTTGCTTCAGCTGCCCAGAGCAGACATCAGTGTTGTAGTCTCGTGAGAGAGATTTATTTCCCTACAGCCATAACTGGTGACGGCAGGGGTGGGGGGGGGGAGGCAATTTAGACAAAAGTTAATTCTTCCTTTTCTCAAGTGTAGTGAAAATACTTAAACAAAGTAGTCCATACTTTGGCTCCGTATATTTTTTGCCTGGGTTGCAATTTCTGTGGAATTCCAAAACAGTCAATCTGAGTATTTGATAAATATTCTATCCTTATGAAATACTCCTATGCAGGGGTGGGGTGACAGAGCCACTTTAAGTAATGTGGAATGGTATGTCAGATTCTGTTAGAGAAATGTTATCAATATGCTGTAGTAGTCAAATGGCTGGTATGACGTGGTATGCATCTTCTCTAATATGCTTAGTTTGGTATTCTACAGTTATTATGGAATACCCCTTGTAAGATTGTCGAATTGGAAGAAAAAAAGATGTCTGTTTTGGTTGCCATGTTTGTAGTTTAGTTTTTTCCAACGACATAGAAGTATGGAAAACTAAATATAGTTTTATATCTTTATGTTGGATAACTGCTCCATATCTGGACATCATTGAAAACATGATACTATACCATTTCTTGCATGATTGTTATGCTTCCAACCCCTTCACAGAGTGAAAATCAAGAAATAAAACAGAGCACGCATATTTAGCAAATGTGAAAAAAAAAAAAAAAGAAAACCAATTAAAAAGAAACGGTGAAAAAAAAGTACCAAGAATCAATCCGTAAAATTAAATGTATCCTTAATTTTATTAAAATTATTCAAAGTCAAATACATCTTTATCTCGGTCCACAAAATCTCAGTAAACACCAGGTATAAATAATTTGATATGACCAAGTGTAAAGAATTATAAATTATTAAAGGACCACTCTAGGCACCCAGACCACTTCAGCTTAATGAAGTGGTCTGGGTGCCCGGTCCTTCTAGGGTTAACCCATTTTTTTAATAAACTTAGCAGTTTCAGAGAAACTGCTATGTTTATCAATGGGTTAAGCCTTCCTCCAAATCCTCTAGTGGCTGTCTCATTGACAGCCGCTAGAGGCGCTTGCGTGCTTCTCACTGTGAAAATCACAGTGAGAGCACGCAAGTGTCCATAGGAAAGCATTATGAATGCTTTCCTATGCGACCGGCTGAATGCGCACACATTCAGACGACGGGGCGGATCGGAGGTGGAGAGGAGGCAGAGAGCTCCCCGCCCAGCGCTGGAAAAAGGTAAGTTTTTACCCCTTTCCACCTTCCAGGAAAAAGAGTATGTTTTCCTGGCACTATAGTGGTCCTTTAACTAGATGGCATAGGGTTACTGTAACATTGTAATATATATCTTCATTGAAATATCAGAAGAGTGTTTGCAAGAAGAGGGTGTTGCAACTTTCGAAGGGTTGTTCCAACCAAAAACAGTTTTAATAAAACACTGTTTTAGTTTTAATACATTGCTCATCCATTGCCAGCATGCTACGTGTGCTGACAACGGATTATAATTTTTTTTACGCACAAAACATTAGTAACTTGAAACTTTTCCGTGCTGCTAATGCCACTGTCTCTGAGGTGTACTTAATTAAAAGCTGTACATGGAGATTCCAAGCACCATGACCATTCCAAATTACTGAGAGTGTCATGGTGCTTAGAGTAACCCTTTCACATAAGATGATATACCATCTTACTTTATATCATTTTTATTCTACACATGAGTGAACTATAAAGGGAATGTACATACACTTGATTGTTTCATTATTGTTTATAGGCTTTAACCAGGTAGTATCTCCGATCCAGTCACCTTCATGTAACCTGCCTCCACTTGATAAACCACAAGTAACAGAGCCTTGTTCAATTGCAGCAGATGAGACAGAGAAGGCTGAGGTGAGCCAAGTTATAGCACCAGTTGATCAAAAGAATGCTTCACTGTCGCATATAATAAAGCTTATACACACTCACATTTTTAGTATAGAAAAAACAAAATATTTTTCATAATCAAGTGTCTTTAAATGTCAGTCTGTCGTTTAATTTAACCAAATTATTGCCAACCTTTAACCCACAAAATTAATACGAGAAACCATATTTTGTGGTTTAATGTGTCAAATTTGTTCTAACAGTACAATGTGTAGAGTCCTTTTGTAATGCAACACTCAGTAAATAACATGTTATTTATCTCAATATTGCAGACCCTTGGTTTTTAAGGGTCATACTCAGTGATCCAGCCCAGGTTAGACCTCACCCCTCCTTCCCTGCCTGCAGTCACTCTACCTCCCTTCATTAAGCCAGTTTTTTATTTTTTTATTTTTTTTTTAAATCCTTCCCTCTCTGCCTCCCCACTGCTTCTGTCTTCCTCTCGCCAGATCAGATTGGTTACATGCTCTTTGAGTTGGCAAAGAGGTGCAATCTCAGGCTTCTCTATGAGAAGCCTGTGATTGGATCCTTATGAGGGATATGTGGCTTCAGATGAAGGCAGGAGGTCAGTGCCCCCCCCAAAAGACTTTAACAAAAATCTTTTAAGATGGGGGGGCCTAGCTAGATGTGTCCAATAGAGCATTATGAGGTCAAAACACATCATAAATGCTAAGGGTTGGAGGAACCCTGTAACTCTGAGAAACTGCACTAATCTTCTTCCTTTTTCTGTGCATGTTTTCTGAAATCTGTTGTGGATTAAAGCTACCTACTGTGTGGATACACAATTTTTGTTTCATTGTATATTGTTTCAGAATAAGTGTTTAAATTAAACTGTTGCATCCATTTCTGCAGCTATATCTGCAGATTTTGCCTCTACACCTGATGGCATAAAGATAATGGTTAAGACCAAAATATGTAAATAAAATTGATGATATTTAACTCTTTAAAGTGATGCCATGCTTACAATATTTTCAAGACCACCTTCTAATACACAGAATTGAGAAATTGTGTGCCATTATGCACCTATTTTTTCTTTTTTTGCACTCTAGAACATTAAGCTAAAAAATTCCATCTCTTGGGCAAATTATTCCAAATCTCTAACTACCACTCCTGTGACTATAAAATCATCAAGCAGTTGTTTCCAGCAGTTCCGGAAGGCGGCCTTAGAAAAAGAGGAGAAAGAACGAGCCTCGAAGGTCCAGGAACTGAAGATATTTCAAGACAGTCAACATGAGACAAAGGACAAATCAAGGTTTGTTGTTATGACATATTGCTCTAAAGTAGGTTTATCTTCCTTAAATTTCACTAGTTTTTATTTCTATGTATTTTGGATTATGTTAACAGGACACTCCACTACAGCTTAAAGTAGTGGTTCTGGGGGAAAAGAGTCTGTTCCTGCAGTCTTTTCAGTGTAAACACTTCCCTTTCTGAGGAAAGGAAGTGTTCACTTTGCATCCTATGGCCACCTCAGGTAGCCACTAGAGGGGTTTCATGGTTTCATTTAGTGTCTTCATGCCTGCTACATAGAGATGCATTAAGAAAATATATTTCTATGAGGAGATAAACAGCTATTGCCACGCATGTACATAAGCCCTCCAAATGCTTGCCTTGAACAATCTTTGGATTGGCTACTGATGATAACAGCCAGGAAAGTAGCGATGGCTATGGCAAGACCAACACAGAGAAGAATATAAGGTAAGATAAGCATTTTCTTTTTCTATTTCAGGAGGCGCGGTTGCATCTAAATAGTTGTAAAGCATTCAAACATTAGGAATACATTTGTATTTCTAATGTTGAAGTGTTCCTTCAAGGGGCATTCCAGGATGTAATGGTCAATAATGTTTTTCAGAAGCTGCCTAAGATATAGGCAAAAAAAAATAATATTGCACCTTTTATGAATCCTGAGACTTCATAGCTTCTGATGTGAGTGCTGACCAGATCAGGAAGTGACTCAGCATATCATGAACCCACAGGTGTCTGTGTGTGTTATTGTTCAGGTGTCCGTTTCCCACTGTCATGTATCATGTGATGCTATGTATTGAATGCCTGAACATTCCAGTTTAAGGTCAAAATAAATCAATGCTCAGTGGGGCCTGACTGCCATGCTGATCAGTGGCATCTTCTGAGAGTTCTGAGAGAAAAGCTGATATTAATGCCTTTTTTGGACCTATTGTTGCATCTATTGATTTTTATTTTATTTTAATATCTTTATTTTTGCCATGACTTGAAATTGCGGTACATTTTTATTTATTTATAAAATATTTTACCAGGATGGATACATTGAGATTTCTTTTGTTTTCAAGTATGTGGTATAAAGGCTTGTGCAAAAGCCAAACTTGTTTCATATACCTGCATTTCAGTGATACAGAAAAGAAAAGTGTTCATGTTATGATCTGCTTGTTGGTATACAATTTTATTTTATTTTATTTTTTTACTTGCCAAACAAGCTGAAAATCAAAATTAAATGAAAAGTAACCGTTTAGAATAACATAACATAATATCACTGCGCCACCGCTATGTCTTTTAAGTGGTGTGAGTTGGAAACCTTCTTTTGAGTCCTTCTTTGCAGTTGCCACCTCAACTGGAGGCGGTGAGCTGATCCCTAGATATCACTAGTAAGCGGTGGTTCAGCGCTAGTGAAGCATCAAAACAATATAAACCTGAGAAGTTTATGATACTTCCTACGACACCAGTGAGAGAGGGTCTGCCCCCTGCCGCTTCCTCTGTGGTCCCCAACCCCTCTGAGGGGCACTATGCTTCATATTGCTCCCACAGGTCCCATACCTTTTGGAATGTGATGGTGGTGTTTCTGACCTGTGCTGTTAGCCTATCCATAAGGTGATTGTCTCTTAGTTTGGTGACCACTAAAGCGACTGAGGGTAGGTCGGGGTTTGCCCAATGTTGTGCTAGCGCTCTATGTGCTGCTAGATAGATTATGTTGAGCAGCTTCTGCTTGTGTCTGTGGAGACCATCGGTTGGTTTGCATAATAGGCACGCCCATGGGTCTAGGTTCAGTCGCCTTTGGAAGATATTTGAGCTCAGGTTGACCGCCTCGGTCACCCTAGGGCATTACCACCACATGTGGATATAGCTCCCCTTTTGTCCACATAAGCGCCACCATAAATCAGTAGGACTCCGTTTCATGTGACACTTTTTAACGGGGTAGTGTACCATCTACATAGTGTTTTATATGATTGCTCCTGTAACGTAACACATATGGAGGATTTGGCGCGTGCCTCCCACATGTCCTGCCAATTGATCCCCCTTCAACTCCTCTCCCAGTTTGGCTTCCCATAAATCTGTATAATGTAGCTGTTCCTCCTCCCCCAATTTCGAGCAAAGATGCTGGTATAAGAGTGTGATTAACTTGGTTTGGGAGATTTCTTCGAAACATAACTTTTCAATGAAGGTAATTTGGTATCTTCGCAGCTGCGCGTACCTCTTTGGTGCGAGTAAAGTCCCTAAGCTGTATGTAGCGGAAGTAAAGCGTTTTTTTTTTTGTAGGTGTTTGTATGCGACTGTTATTGGCAATGTAGAGATGTATAAATCGTTGTTGTCCCGTATGTTCAAGTCCTTTAAAGTCTTTTGCTCTCATTCCCGGTGGGAATTGTCTGTTCCTGAGTACAGGGGTCATTGGCGAGAGGGCACCCCCTAAGGTGTATTTTAGTGCTAAAGAAAAAAAAAAGTTACCTGCGCTCTTTCCACATCCCTATGTATTTTTAAACAAATTGAGGTTTTTAGTTACCTCCAATGGCCATGAGAGGGTATGCCCACCTGCCACATCAAGGCAGACCTCTTAGGTGGGTCCTAACTTTAACCATTCACCTTGCTTCCTTGAGCTTCTGCAAAGATATCTCTAATGAGACAGAAAGGGGTATTTTTTATATATACAGCCCTACATGCTTATTAACCCTTAATAGGGAACACATGGGATGGGCAGCAGCATTGTAACCTAGCTGTGTGATACAAAAGGAAATACAAATACAAAGAAACAAGTCCTGCGCTCAAACTCCCATTACTCCTGGGCGGCAGCAACGACCGTAGTACACGTCAGCCAAAATACATATAGTAAAAACCAAAGAAAAAAAAGTTACCTGCGCTCTTTCCACATCCCTATGTATTTTTAAACAAATGGAGGTTTTTAGTTACCTCCAATGGCCATGAGAGGGTATACCACGTCAAGGCAGACCTTTGAGCGCAATACTTGTTTCTTTGTATTTGTATTTACTTTTGTATCGCACAGCTAGGTTACAATGCTGCTGCCCATCCCATGTGTTCCCCATTAAGGGTTAAAAAGCATATAGGGATGTATTTAAAAATCCCCTTTTTGTCTCATTAGAGATATCTTTGCCAGAAGCTCAAGGAAGCAAGGTGAATTGTTAGAGTAAGGACCCACCTAAGAGGTCTGCCCTCATGTGGCAGGTGGGCATACCCTTTCATGGCCATTGGAGGTAACTAAAAACCTCAATTTGTTTAAAAATACATAGGGATGTGGAAAGAGCGCAGGTAACTTATTTTTCTTTGGTTTTTACTATATGTATTTTGGCTGATGTGTACTATGGTCGTTGCTGCCGCCCAGGAGTAATGGGAGTTTGAGCGCAGGACTTGTTTCTTTGTATTTGTATTTTAGTGCTGTTTGGTCCCATATTTGGAAGAAGTAAAGGATGGCTGGAAAGCTCTGTTGTTTAGGGACCCAGATGTAAAATTGGGGGATGTCTGCCCCTGTTAACAACAATTCTATTTCTACCCATTGTCTCCTATCTGGGGGGAGTGCCAGTGGACGATTTGGGTCAATTGCGCCGCTAAGTAATACTGGTAAAGGTTTGGTAAACCGAATCCCCCCCTAGACTTGGGACTATATAATAGGCTTCGGAAAGTCTTGGGCATTTTTTCTGCCAAATAAATGTGTTTATGGCCTTTTGTATGTTGGCTAGGTCTCCTCTGGTGACTTGTACTGGTAGGGCTTAGAAGAGAAACAACAATCTGGGGAGGACATTCATTTTTATGGTGTGCAGATGACCTAGCCAGGGGATGGGTTTATCAGTCCACTTTTCTAGGTCCTCCATGATTATGCGTAACAGTGGCGTGTAATTATGGTGATACAGCTGGGTAAGGTCTGCTGTAAATTTAATCCCTAAGTACGCGAAGGCCTCTGTAGCGATTTTTGTCGTATGTCCATCGTGTTTGAACCGGAGAGGTGGAAGGGTATGGCTACTGATTTGGTCAGGTTGACGTGGTACCCTGAGAGGTTTCCGTGTCGGTCTAGGAGCGGAGCCAGTGTCATGGACTGCAATGGGTTTGTCAGAGTGAGTAGTACGTCATCGGCGTAGGCAGTTACCTTAAACTGCTGGTGTGCTATCTTCACTCCTTGGGGTACTCTTGACTGTGAGTGACCACTTTGGGGCACAGCTTATTAACCAGGATAGCTACTCCTGCCTTTTTTCGTAAGGCTCTCGCCACGTGTGCGGTTCTGAATACCTTATCCATTAGCCTTATCGGTACCGACCTGGGGAGGTGTGGCTCTTGAATAAGAGCGTTATCAGCTTTTTTAGCCTTTATCTCTCTTAGTAGAACTTTCTGCTTGTTGGGAGTGTTGAGCCCCTTTACGTTAAAGGAGACTATTTTCAGTGCATTGATCGGTATTAATGAGCTGGTAGTTTGTGGTCTTAGAGGCCACTAGGGTCGGGCCTGTGTAGCTATATGGGATTTGAGAAGGGGTGTGGCCAAGCTCTGTCGCCCAATGTCTCCCACCGGTGTCGCTGTAGGAAGAAGAGTTAGTGAGCAATAAAATTATAACTATAAACAAATAAAGTATATACAAAAACAATTCTGATGGTCTGGTAGGGTGTACAATTGGTACCCTGTCAGGGAAGGGGGGCCATCGCCCCAGTCCACTACGCATCAATGCGCAAACCTCAACGTTTCTGATGTTTTTCTGTTAGGATCTTGTATTATCTCTGACCCTCGGTTTAAGAGCTATGTGGGGAGTCGTAGGGTCATATCGATTGGGACTATGCCCGTAACATGTTTTAGTAGCAAAACATGGTAGTGTCGCCAGTGCCATGCGACTATAATCCCCCGACCCATCCTGCAATCAGGGGAAAGCGCACCGGCCGGCTAGGTCTGGAGGCCGGGAAGCGACATGCCAGAGCAGGAGGCAGGGGCCGCAGGCACCCAGCACTCCCTTTCTTCCACCCACAGACCCACCAGAAGTGCGGCAGAGAGGTCGTGAGTTAAAGGGTTTTTTGTCGTATTATCTCTTCAGATTAGCCGTCTAAGGTCCACTCTCCCGGGGGGGGCTCTCAGGCCTCAGGGAGGCTAGAGCTGGGTTGTGGCCCCCATCTGAGTGATTCCACATGCTTGGGGTGTGTATCTAGGACCTATGCAACCTAGCGTTGCCTCCGTATCACATAACAGGCCTCTAGGTACTGTGGTCATTGTGGGCCCCCCTGTGATCTCTACCCATCCCCTATCTGTATCTTAGTAGCCCTGTACACATATAAATTCATGAAAGCAAATATATTAATTATGTACATAATAATATTATGAAGATGAAACTGATGGTGCCCGGTTGATTATCCCCATGGGTGTCTGGATATCTCAGGCCCAGAACACCTCCGCGGGGTGGAAGTAGCGGGGTGACACTTCGTGTCGCAGAATATCACTTAGCTGTGCCATTCAGGTGAGCATCAGTCCCAGAAAGCCGGTTCTAGGCAGATCACTTCTTCCATGTAGTGCCGCTGGAGATCTTACCTGCTGCATTCCAGTCCTCAGGCAAGGCTGCAAGCCCAGGGCTGCTCCGTTGAGGGAAGGCAAAGTCCGGTGGGGAGTCTATGCTTAGACCTTGGAGGAAAGGGGCCAGTCCGTCCCCAGCAGCAGTGCATGGGCTATTCCCACCCTGAATGCCACGAGTTTGAATGGGTGGCCCCAGGTATTTCGTATTTCATGTCTTTGTAGGAGGTCTGCCATAGGCTACAACTCCCATCGTTTCTGTAGTGTTGCTGGCGAAAGGTCGTGATATAACGTTATGGTAGCATCTTGGTAGATGAGTGCGTGATCTATGCTGTATTTTAGTATTGCCTTTTTGGTTGAGTAGAAGTGAAAGTGACTGATTATGTCCCTAGGCACTGTGCCACCTGCTCTCTGGGAGCGTAATGCTCTGTGGGCCCTGTCTATAACCTATTTATCCTCTGGGATATCAGGTAAGAGGTTTTTGAAGTAGTGCTCAATCATGGCTATCAAGGGGCCCTCATTTTGTTTTTCAGGGAGGCCCCGAACCCGGAAGTTATTGTGCCTGGATCTGTTCGCCAAGTCCTCTACTGGCATCTCCAGTTCATTAACATGTTGTTCCATCGTGCTTGAGTGGGTGACCACTGTGTTATGGGCCTTTGCTACCCGCTCGACCTTAGTCTCCAGGTCTGACGTGCGGACTCCAAGGGCCTGTATCTCGGCCTTCACCTTCTTTGAACTGCGAGTTATTTCTCCGGCCAGGTAGCTGCAGACTTCCGCTAGTTTGGCAAGTATTGATGTTAAAGCAACTAAAGCTACCATTGTGGGCTCAAGCGTAGTTAGTCTAGCTGAAGTTCTGATTACATTTGGAGGATTTTGCCTGGGGCAGATCTGTAGCTTACTCAGTGTGGGTAAAAGGGAGGGGGCCGATTCCAACACCTTTAGTCTCTCTGATATATGCAGTGTATCCCCGACCCCTGCCAGGGATGGTTAACAAGCCACTCACCACTAATGTTGTGGTGACTGGCTACCTGCACCAGAGAACAAACTGAAGAAATCCTGTTTTCTCTATCTTGACGGGCACCACATGTTCAGTTGACTCCAGAGACCAGCAGTTACCTATCCTGGTTAAATTAGACAAGTTGTTTGAAGAATTCTGGACCAAGCTCAGACACCACCTGCAGGATTCCGTAGATGTGCCACTGATAACCATCCTAACTCCGTATCCACAGCCGTGTGTTTATCACACCCAAGGTGGGTACACCGGCAAGAGGATGTCTGTTCAAATCTGGAGGCTCTGGAAATCGCAGTACCTTCCACAAACACAAGTCTGGTACCAGCATTGCTACCATAGCAGGCCTTGGCCTAAGACCTATGTGGCGACATGAAACACCTTGATGTTGCAGCAGTCCACGAGGCTCTTTACTGGGACTCCCTCACCCCTTGAGCTTCTGGCTACTTACCATTCGGTGAGACTCTGCTCTGCCCTTGGAGGGCATAGGTTGACCTGGGAGCCATGATGGGGGCCTGTTGAACCAGTATCCTGCCATTAAACTCTTCTTCTAATTGGACACGTAACCTAGCTAAGCTTATGTTTTGTGCTAATATTTTATTTTTGTTATAAAAAAAAAAAAAAAAACTCACACTGCGAATACTTTTTATATATCTGTATTTTGTTTGAGAATTGGTCACTGCTCATGTGATTTTTGGTTGTAAATGCATATGCCTTGCACTGTGATGTAAAAACATTAAAAAATAACCAATGGTTTGCTTTTTTGGAATGTAAGATATAGAAATAGCACTTTACCTTTTGAATTACTTACTGTACCAATTTTTACTCCTTGTCACTCCTTGTTTTATATAGCGAAAAATACAGCAAATTGTGCTTTGACGTCCCTACTTTATTACATAATGTATTACATAATAGAATCTGTCGCTTTACAGAACAGAAAACGATGGAACAAATGTTAACAATATACCATCTCAAATTGGGCATGTGGCACCCATGGAGGAGCACATTACACCAACCGAAACTGAACATGAGACAGTCTGGGAAGAGCATCAGAGTGACCTTGCGAACAAAGAACAGACTGAAAATGAAAGTGACCTGGCAAAGATGAAAGAGGAGGAACATCGTCGCAGAGAGGCAGTGAGTATTATTGAGACAATGACCTAAAACACCTTGACATTTCCAAGAGCATAGAGAACTGACTGTGCTACTGTTCATCCGTCCATCGTAGATACTGCAAAGAGATTGGATTAATGGGTTAAATCAGGGCTGGCCTTGCTGTAACACTCATAATGGCAAACCTTAACTTCTTTCCTTTAGTAAAAGCTATCCATTTTTACTGCAGTTAAAAGTGGTTCTTTGACAACACACACCCACTCTATATACTTTTCATTGGAGGGGAGTGGTTGGCTAGGAGACTATCCTTGTTGTGGATATCTTGTTTGTTTTTCAAATATTTTTGCTGAATTTTTTTAAATATCAATTCTTAAATTGATAATATAAGGTACAATAAAAAGAGTAATAATCAGGGCCAGCGCTTCCTATAACCGCCCACCCCTTATGCTGCAGCCGCCTGAGCACTTTATAGAGAGCCTCAGGCGGCTGCAGCACTGCTCTGGCTGGTGCGTCCATGAGGGCGCACCGGCCAGGGGGCACAAGTTATGAGGGATCAGCAGAAGGGAAGAGCAGAGCGCTCCCTCCTGACAGTCCCTCAGTGTAGTGTGGCCCAGCTCTGGTCCGGTCCGAAGTACAGGAGCATCTGTTTCCTGTACCCGGCTGGACTGACAGGAAGTGAGCACCTACTGTCAGTCCGGCCAGGTACAGGAAACAGAAACTCCTGTACCGCGGATCTGACCGGAGCTTGGCCACGTTACACAGGGTGTGGAGGGGGGGCTTAGGAAAGACCACCATTGAGGGGGGAGGAGAGACCCTATGGAGGGAGGGTGAGGAGAGACCACTAAGGGAGAGGGGGTGGTGATAGACCCGAGGGGGCGGGTGGAGGAGAGACCACTAAGAGGGGGCGGTGGAGGAGAGGCCACTAAGAGGGGGTGGGGTGAGGAGAGACCACTAAGAGGAGGAGAGTGGGGCAGGTGGAGGAGAGACAACTAGGGGGAGAGGAGAGACCACTAGGGAAGGAGGGTTGGGGAGAGGAAAGACCACCATTGGAAAGGGGGAGGGAGAGACCACTAATGGAAAGGAGTGGGGAGGAGAGACAAACCAAAGGAAAGGGGGGCGCAGAGGTGAGCAGAGACCACTAAGGGGGAGGGGGGAGAGGAGAGATCACTAATGGAAAGGGGGGGAGAGTAGAGACTACTAATGGAAAGGGGGGAGGAGAGACCACTAGAATTAAAAGAATTCTATATAAGGGGTAAATATATGTAAGGATTTCTTGTGTTTTCTCCTATTTTATGGACTGTTTTGCAGTCTCTTATCTGTGTTTCTCATGTCATTTATTTCTGTATTTTTGTACACAGCACTGTGAATCCTTTTTGTCAGATTAAATGTTTACTTAATCAGCTTGTGTCTTTGTTCTCTATGAGCTCACTCTTCTGAGGAAAGCTCAGGTAAACACGTTACCAAAAGAGTTAATTATATATGTCTGATCAGTAAAGTAAGGTTGTGATACTATAATTCTAGTGTGTGTGGGGTAACCTAAGACGCCCGGATATAAAGTTGTGGTGGTGGCAGTAAATTGTGTACTAGGGTGTTAGTGTAGAAGGGATTGCAAGGGTTAATTTAGTGCTTGCTGGGACTAGCAACTGGTAACTAGAGGTCTGGTGTCATTAACCCGTTCACTTCCACACTCTCCCAACTGTCTCGGCTGGGCCAATAGCCCACGTTCGTGACAATTATTAAAGGAACACTCTGAACATCATACCAACTGAAATGAAGTTATGTTGTCCGAAAACCACTGGGCGCTTCCTCATCTGAAGGTTTTAACTGCAAAGGTTACCTCCAACAGCAGATCTCCGAATTCCTGACAGTCCCTCAGTGTCCCTCAGTGTAGTGATACTAAGATATGATGATACTAAGATATGTAACAGGGTTGATGTTTAAGGAAGGATAAGCCAAATGACAAATGATTTAGGTAAACTAGAAAAATGGTCAGAATTGTGGCAACTGACATTTAATGTGGATAAGTGCAAGATAATGCATCTTGGACGTAAAACCCAAGGGCAGAGTACAGAATATTTGATAGAGTCCTAACCTCAACATATGAGGAAAGGGATTTAGGGGTGATTATTTCTGATTACTTAAAGGTAGGCAGACAATGTAATAGAGCAGCAGGAAATGCTAGCAGAATGCTTGGTTGTATAGGGAGAGGTATTAGCAGTAGAAAGAGGGAAGTGCTCATGCCATTGTACAGAACACTGGTGAGACCTCACTTGGTGTATTGTACACAGTACTGGAGACCGTATCTTCAGAAGGATATTGATACCTTAGAGAGAGTTCAGAGAAGGGCTACTAAACTGGTTCATGGATTGGGGGATAAAACTTACCAGGAAAGGTTAAAGGATCTTAACATGTATAGTTTGGAGGAAAGACGAGACAGGGGGGATATGATAGAAACATTTAAATATATAAAGGGAATCAACACAGTAAAGGAGGAGACTATATTTAAAAGAAGAAAAACTACCACAACAAGAGGACATAGTCTTAAATTAGAGGGACAAAGGTTTAAAAATAATATCAGGAAGTATTACTTTACTGAGAGGGTAGTGGATGCATGGAATAGCCTTCCAACTGAAGTGGTAGAGGTTAACACAGTAAAGGAGTTTAAGCATGCGTGGAATAGGCATAAGGCTATCCTAACTATAAGATAAGACTAAGGACTAATGAAAGTATTTAGAAAATTGGGCAGACTAGATGGGCTGAATGGTTCTTATCTGCCGTCACATTCTATGTTTCTATGTTTCCTGGCTTCTGAAATTGACTTTCAGGAAGCGCGGAGTGCCAGTGTGCAGGGGCTCCTATGCTCGTCTAGAGCAGTCAGCTGATGCTCTAAAACAATCAGTAGCCCCCTTATGATTATAATTTCTCCTTGCCAGTTGCCTTCATTTATAGTTATTATTAATTTTATCACAATATCTGGGTGCAGATGTTTTGTTCACCTTGATGTCTGCAGTTTACCCTTCTGTGGGATTCATTTTACTAATGGATTGTTAGTAGATTGAATTGGTAACTGAAACATAACTTTGCTTAAGCTCTGCCCGTTGCAACATTTTGCCAACTTTACGGCTATGATTAGGTGAAAGTAATTCCTAAATTTCTGTATGTATGTATTTTTTTTTTTTTTTTTTTTAAATAGAGCACTCAGGGAAAAAAAAAAAGGTTCAGACACAGGAAGCCATATTGAAGCACTTTAGCTATAGTTTATTTTTGATGACAGAGTTGCTTTTATTATATACACACTGTAAAATTGTTCCTTTTTCTTTATCAGATGATCGGTGAATTTGATCTATATCTTCAGCATGATGTTATGGCAGCTTTTGAAGATTATCTGTTTGGAACATGTGATGCTCATTAATATGTAAATCAATATATTCTCTGTTAAAATATACATAGGGATGAAAAGGATTTAAGTAAAATGATCTTTGTCTATTGTATATTTTGACTTTGTCAAGTATTACTGCAACTTTGATTCAGAGTTGCCATTTTGTGACTTGAAGGGACATTCTAAGCACCAAAACAACTTTAGTTTAATAGAGCAGTTTTGATCTATAGATTATACCCGAGCAGACTCACTGCTCAACTCTCTGCTATTTAGGGGTTAAATCACTTTGGTAATGCAGTCTTAGCCACACCTACTCTGGCTGAGAGTCACACAGCCAACATGGAAAAGGTTTTCATTTTTAGAACTTTAATTGCATCAAGGTAGCTTTCACAAGCTCTAGCAGGCGTTTGACAGGACATGAGACATTATAATTTAAATACATTGTGCAATAAGGGAAGCTGAAAAAAAAGAAGCTCTTTTTCAGGAATGTGTAGGGAGACTGAGAGTCACAGCCAGGGAAGGAATGACTTGGGCTGCATAAACAAAGTGATTGAACTCCTAAATTTCTGAGAATTGAGCAGTGAGACTGCAGGGGCATGATCTGCACACCAACACTTCTTTCATAAGCTGATGTTGTTTTGGTGCTTAGTGTCCCTTTAACATTCAGTATAACATTTAGTATAACAACACTTCCGCATCCAAAATCTGTTGATAATTATGTTGCATGACTGATCATCTTGCAATTTCAAAAGTTTTGATGCCCTCACTTTCTTGTCAAATTATAAATGGACAACGTAGATGCTATAAAACTATTTCATCTCATTGAATTGGTTATAATGCCTTCAGTCCATGGTACTGTCCATCTATTCAATGTTAACCATTTTCCAGACTTATAATACTGAATGAGGGTCCCTGGCTACCAACAGCCCAGCCCCAGATTACAGTCTTCCTTCTAGCCATACCAGTCCATACCAACAATGGGTGCTGTGATAGGCTGAAATTGGTCACCTAACATTCTCCAGCCATTGGTCACCCATTGCTGGGGACTCTTGTTTAGCACTAAAACATTAAAGACAGTCTAATGCTGAATGGAAAACCACTTAAATGAAATAAAGCAAGTACAGTGACTACAGTCCCCTTAAGTAACCAATAACATTGTACATATGTACTGTATGCTGGGTGGAGTGTCTCATCAAATGAAAGCTGTGGACTTACTTGAATGAACTCCAAGTAATGTAACATAATATGTAGATAACTTAAAATGTTTTCCCTCATGCCACAAGAGATTTATTTATAGTATTTTGGTATAATAAGATTTACCCATAGATGGAACTTATTTTTTTTTCCCTTGTTTATATATTCAATGGATTTTTTTTAGTTTGCGTCTTTGAAATTTCACATATTTTTGTACATTATTTAATTTGAATAAAGCTGTAACATGAACTATTTGCAATTATGTTTGTTTTATATACATGTGATATATAATGCATAAATCTGGTGAGAAATATAAAGTTTTGTTTGTTTTGTTTTTTATTAAGGGCCCAGGGTAAAATAAACAAGCAATGTAATAAATTAATTATAAAATTAGATCTTTCATTACAGGAAGTGTAGGGAGGATGTATGAGTCTCAGCCAAGGGAGGTGTGGCTAGGACTGAATGAACCCAGTGATTTAACTCCTCAATGACCGAGAACTGAGTGAGTACACCAAAAACACTTCACTAAGCTAAAGTTGTTTTGGTGCTTGGAATGTGCCAAAATAAAAAATCTCCTAGTCAGGTTTGGCTAATTTGACTATGTTTGCTTACATTTTTAAACTTGCTTTGCATCTACTTTAAATTAGCTGCAATTCTTACTTTAACGATTAACACTGTAATTATCAAGTTACTAAGTTAGCTGCTACAAAAGTCAGCAAATTGTAAGTGGATATTTTTACACCTGATAAAATATAAATTTCAGAACTAACACCCGCCTGTAATTTTTAAATTTGTTATTAATAATGCCAGTATAGAACTGTGCAGATATGAGGGGAATGGAAGATATTTGTAATAATCAAAGACTAGAAAGATTGTACTTGATAAGAACAAAAAAGGCATCTTAGAGGGAATATTATACAATCATAAATGTATATATGCCCAATACAAACCGTTTCTAAAAAAAAGATGAGATCATCTGCTGAGACTTGAGGAAAATGGGTTCTTCTACAGCAAAAACTATTTATATTATGAACAGTAAAGAAATGTAATTCTATAACTAGAGTGATTGTTCTCACATACTTTATAAAGGTCTGGATGTTTTTTAAAGGGATACTATAGTTTTTTTTACAGAAGTAAAAAGGGCCAATGCAAGGACAAGCTCGATAAAAAATATGGGCTAGGACAAATATAGGATCCCCCTGCGTTTAGTCCATACCCAATTTGGAGACGAAATCAAGTCAAGAGAGCCAAGTGTTATGGAAAGCCTTCGATCTATTATAAAACGACACTATGATTGTCTCCATAACCCTAATCTCCTCCATTTTATGCTGTCCATTGTTCCAAAATGCTATCATTCGTGATAATTTTCACCAAATGTGAATCATAGTCTCAATACCCTGTTAAAATTCCCAACACCTGTTTTAGATATCTCAATAGATTCAGTATTCAGTGAGAGATGTGGCATTTGGCACCATTAAGACAGTATAATTACAATGACGCATAAATAATTTCCTGGATAGCTCAGCTTATTGATAAATTGTGGAGGATAAAGATTTGGGCGCAGTAGGAGGAGTCTGTATGATAAATAGTTAAAATAGCTTTTTGCAAGATCCTCCATAGACCTCACTGTTATATTCTTGCACATGCACAAGACCACAACACTGACGTAGGCTCCTGGCAGATGAAGTGCCGGGAGCCGAAGAGGAGTGACCAGATGAAGATGGCAGCAGCCTAGAGGGACAATTACAGGTAATTAAAACTTATATTCCCCTGCCCCATCAGGCCATCATCAGGGGTTATTGCTAAATATGGTGTTGTTGACTGATGCATTGTCTCTAGTTGCTCCATATGATGTTCTATGGGGGCCGGACATAAGATTTGTTTATTAAAGAAAATGTCATTTTGTTCTTATTTGTTGGTGTTGAATGTGATAATTACGGTACATTTGCTGGTTCCAGGTTGGTGCCTGCGTTAACATATAGAAGCTATGCCAGCTTGCCAATGGGCAGCATCTTCCCTACCTTGTCCACTATCATTTCCCCAGCATTGGATATTCTTACATCTGTCTTGTTCTGTATCAACTAAGCCCTTATATCCATCCTTTAAAGGGACACTTTAGTCACCAAAACAACTGTAGCTTATTAATGTAGTTTTTGTGTATAGCTCATGCCCTGCAGTCTCACTGCTCAATTCCCTGCCATTTAGGTATTTATACAGCCCTAGTCAAACCTCCCTGCATGTGACTTACACAGCCTTCCTAAACACTTCCTGTAAAGAGTTATCTAATGTTTACACTTCCTTTATTCTCCATCACACAACTAGGCAGAGTGACTAAATATAATTTGTAGAAAAGATGATTCTGTGTATCTGTGTCTTTGTTTCTAGCAGTTGGTCACTGTGTGTGTAGGTATTTCTGTTTGTCTTCCTTTCCACATTCATTATTTTATTGTAGAATTGCATTACTCATATTCCAAACCTTTTAAAATTTGAAGGAATAATCCATAATAAGAAATTAACAATTTAGTAGATAAATCCCCACCCCCACCCCCCCCATTTAAAATCTGCATGTTTGCAAGACTTAGAAACATAGAATGTGACGGCAAATAAGACTTATTCGGCCTATCTAGTCTGCCCGATTTTCTAAAAACTTCCATTAGTCCCTGGCCTTATCGCATGCTTAAACTCCTTCACTGTGTTAACCTCTCCCACCTTCCATGCATCCACTACCCTCTCAGTAAAGTAATATTTCCTGATATTTTTAAACCTTTGCCCCTCTAATTTAAAATTATGTCCTCTTGTTGTAGTAGTTTTTCTTCATTTAAATAGTCTCCTGCTTTACTGTGTTGATTCATTTTATGTATTTAAATGTTTCTATCATATCTCCACTGCCTCATCTTTCCTCCAAACTATACATGTTAAGATCTTTAACCTTTCCTTGTAAGTTTTATCCTGTAATCCATGAACCAGTTTAGTAGCCATTCTCTGAACTTTCTCCAAAGTATTAATAGATATGGTCTCCAGTACTGCGTACAATACTCCAAGTGAGGTCTCACCAGTGTTCTGTACAATGGCATGAGCACTTACCTCTTTCTACTGATAATACCTCTCCTCATACAACTAAACATTCTGCTTGCATTCCCTGCTACTCTATTACACTGTCTGCCTACTATTAAGTCATCTAAAATTATTACCCCTAAATTACTTTCCTCAAATGTTGAGGTTAGGACTCTATTAAAAATTCTGTACTCTGCCCTTGGGTTTTTATGTTCAAGATGCATTTTCTTGCACTTATCCACATTAAATGTCAGTTGCCATAGCTCTGACCATTTTTCTAGTTTACCTAAATCATTTGCCATTTGGCTTATCCCTCCTGGAACATCAACCCTGTTACATATTTTTGTATTATCAGCAAAAAGACATACCTTACCATCAAGACCTTCTGCTATATCACTAATAAAAATATTAAAGAGAATGGGTCCAAGTACAGATCCCTGAGTTACACCGCTGGTAACAAGACCTTGCTTCAAATATACTCCATTGACTACAACCCTCTGTTGCCTGTCACTCAGCCACTGCCTAACCCATTTATCAATACTGGAATCCAAACTTAAAGATTGCAGTTTATTGATAAGTCTTCTATGTGCGATAAGGTCAAAAACCTTACTGAATTCTAGGTAAGCAACGTCTACGGCAACACCCTGATCTATTATTTTAGTTACCCAATCAAAAAAATCAATAAGATTAGTTTGGCATGATCTCCCTGAAGTAAACCGTAAACCCATGTTGTCTCTGATCTTAAAATCCCTGTGATTTTAAATGTTAAACAATTCTATCCTTTAACATGGTTTCCATTAGTTTCCCCACTACGGAAGTAAGGCTTACTGGCCTATAATTGCCCCACTCCTCCCTACTAACTTTCTTGTGACTGAGCACAACATTCGCTAAATTCTTCTGGGACTACTCCCGTTAACAATGATTGATTAAATAAATCTATTAATGGTTTTGCTAGTATACCACTAAGCTCTTTCAATAACTTTGGGTGTATTCCATCGGGCCCCATCGACGTATTTGTCTTTACTTTGACAGTTGAAATAGAACCTCTTCATCTTTAAACTCACATGTAACAAATGACTAATTTGTCTTTTTTCCTAACTGAGGTCCCTTTCCTTCATTTTCATCTGTAAATACTGAACAAAAATATTTATTGAGGCAGTCAGCTAGACCTTTATCCTCTTTTACATACATACCTTCTTTTGTTTTTAATGTAACTAATCCTTGATTTGCTTTCCTTTTCTCATTTATGTATCTAAAAAATATTTTGTGTCCCCCCCCCACCCTTTTTTTATTTTTTTATTTTTTAAACTAAGTGGGCTATTTTCTCTTCTGTGTGTGACTTGGAAGCTCTTATAACTTGATTAGCCTCTTTCTGCCTAATCTTATAGATCTGTCTATCTTCATCACTCTGGGTTTTTTGTATAGTTACTAAAAGCTAACTTTTTGTTTTTTTACTATTTTGGCCACTTCTGTTGCTCTTACTGACAAGCCTAACACAATTTTATGTTGCCTTCAGTAGTTCAACTTGTAAAGGGACACTATAGTCACCAGAACAACTACAATTTATTGAATTTGTTCTGGTGAGTAGAATCATTACCTTAAGGCTTTTTGCTGTAAACACTGTCTTTTCAGAGAAAATGCAGTGTTTACATTACAGCCTAGTGATACCTTCACTGGCCACTCCTTAGATGGCTGTTAGAGATCCTTCCTGGGTCATGGCTGCCTAAAATGCATCCAAACATTCAGTATCTCCTCCACTTTCCTCATAGAAATTCATTGATTCAATTCATCTCTATAAGGAGATGCTGATTGGCCAGGGCTGTGTTTGAATCATGCTAGCTCTGCCCCTGATTGCCTTTTTGTCAGTCTCAGCCAATCATATGGGGAAGCATTGTGATTGGATCAGGTCACCACTTCTGATGATGACAGCAGACTGCTTGTTTTTTTTTTTTTTAGGCAAACAGCATGCAGATCTACAGCTTCTGGCTTGAATACAGTAAGATTTTGCTATATTTATGGAGGCATGAGGGGCCCAGGGGGGCTGTATGGTGGTGTTAACACTATAGGGTCAGGAATACATGTTTGTGTTCCTGATCCTGTAGTGATCCTTTAAATAATTCCATTTCTCTTAGACTCCATTTAAACTGCTCCAGTCTGATAATGACTCCTTTACACACTTCTATGGGGTATATGTCCTTTGAAAGCCTTCCATACCAGCTGTGCATGGGTGTGGCTACGCAATCACAGACTTCTCCGTGAGCTATATCACAGTTCATTGAGTAGTTTTGCAAGTCAAGCTCCTGTCTCTGAGTTTAGCTCTGTGGAGCTAAACTATCTAAAACAGTGTTTCCCAACCCAGCCCTCAAGTAACCCCCTACCAGTCCAGGATTTAGGGATTACACTGTTGTGTCTAAAGTGTTTTTTTTTTCTTTTTAAAAACATCTTAGACACAACTGGGTAATCCCTTAATCATGGACTGTTAGGTGTACTTGAGGACTGGGTTGGGAACCACTAATGTAGAAGAAACACTACTCTGCTATTGAATTGACAGCTAGGGAGATTTAACAGGCTTCATTTATAAAAGTGCTGATTTCTGTTGAAATGAGCAGTTTTATAAAGTAAATAAAGAAAGGCACTCTACACATTTAAAGGATCACTATAGTGTCAAGAAAACAAAGCGGTTTTCCTGACACTATAGTGCCCTGAGGATGCCCCCACCCTCAGAGTCTCCTTCCTGTGGCGCTGAAGGGGTTAAAACCCCTTCAGCGGGGGGCGGGGCTGGACCACCAAGCAGAGAAGACGCATGGCACTATAGCTCCTGCTATTTTCTGGCAATTTGGTCCCAAAACGCAATTTCTGGCGCTGAGACACAGCAGACAACAGCACTGTGAGGTGCTAACTCTGGAGATCGGTCAGCGACCTGATTCCTGGACCCTTTTGGGGAGAAAACGGAGCTCTGTGACCGAGGCCTAGTCAAGCCTACCCGGGTGGTGAGTAGGGCGGACGGCCGCCGCCCTGCTATCCTGCCTGGCCGCAACATGGGGGTCCCCTAACGCAATGGGGTGATGGCCCTGCTTCCCCCCCCCTGGGCCGGTGGGGGTCATCCCGGCCTACCCTGGGGCTCTACCCCGATCGGAGACCTCGCTTACCACCTAAGATGGCGTCTGGACCTGACCAGCAAGCTGTGGAGATGGCGCCCCCTCGGGGCTCTTGGCGATCACTATGGGCAACTCAGGGAGAAAGCACACGAGAAACGTGCCTATCCTGAGACCCGGCTTGGAGTGCTTCAATCGACACTGAGGACCTTGAGCGGAGGCCACCTGACTGACAATGCGGCTACAAAGGTAAACAGGCTGCAAGTTGGTACGATTCCACAAAGCCGAGTTACACACACGATGGCCGCGGATCAATCTGAAGACACCGCACATACCCAGCTCCCAACTGCATACCCGACACTACCTGACAAGCCACACCACAGCATCAGGGAATTATTCGCAGGTGGAGCTGAGAAACAAAGAACTGTAGCCTGCCAGTGATGGGAGTTGCTCTCTGCACAAGGACTGGGGCTGCCTACTCTCTGCCTCCTGAACAACAACAATCAGGATCATGTTCACCTCTCCTCTGAGAGGGGAGTCTTTGTCCGGGGACCCAGGGTTCCTTAAGCACTGTGGCATGATTTTCTTTTTAATGCAAACACCAGCCATGCCATATCGCCTAGCATATTTGTCTCTCTCACCTAACCTATTTTAACTATGATTTTCGTTTTTGCTTTCATTTTCATCTCTCAAGCCTGCTATCAGGCAGCAAAGCGCAGATTCAGTATAAGTATCCTGACAGATGTATAGCTGATCTAATGTACTAGCTTGCTAACTTATGCATGCAGTCGTCGGTGAGGCAACTCTAGCATTATGTTTTCTATGCTGTAACAAAAAATGTGTGAACCACAACTTGAATCCCCATCGTTACAAATGTTTAAACATGATCATCATTTCCTTAACTAACTTAAAAAATGTGCAAGTCAATCGAATACCCCATTGTTATAATCAATGAAAATAAGCCTCCAGCTTCGCAGATGCGCCTCTACTGGCTGTCCGGAAGACAGCCACGAGAGGCTAGATTAACCCCAAATGTAAACATAGTAGTTTCTTGGAAACTGCTATGTTTGCATCTGAAGGGTTGAAACCTGAGGGACCTGGCTCCCAGACTACTTAATTGAGCTGAAGTGGTCTGGGTGACTATAGTGTCCCTTTAAACTGAAGTTCTTTCTGTGTTTGAAGTGTCACTTTAATTTGTATTTGAAGAACACATTCACTCTGGGTATCTAGACTGACATCTAGTGGTCAGATTGTAATATTACATTTAATAAATGTTCTGTTTTAATGATGTACGTTGCTTCAATTGTACTTTCAGCCATAAGGTGTTTTGTTTTTAATGATGTCACTTAGGTTGCAAACCCCATTTTTCATCTGGGAAGTTGAATAATTGAGCCAGCTCTTGCTTTTGTTGTTGTTAAATGTTCCAAAAGTGAAGCGCTTGAAATAGAATTGTCACTTCTCTGAAACTTGCACCTTTGAATAAAACATGTAAGGCTCAATTTTTCTTTAAAATATATATTAAAGATTTAGCAAGTGACAAGACATTCCAGTTTAATTCAAACAAAATAAAATGTAAATAAAGAAGAAGAGAAATTTAAAGGCAGTAAACAACTACATTTGCAAAAATGATGTTAAGGGAGCCAAAATGAAGGCGCCCAGTTCTGGGATAGATGTAAACGAAGCAATGTGAATTTCTATATTTAATTATGTTTTTCAGACCTCAAAAATATATTTTTAAATATAGAAGAAAAGTAAACATTTTAGAAGTGTCGGGAAGTGTCAATTTCCCTTTAAAGTGTACATATTACAGTACGCATTACATTACTTAAAGGGACTCTCCAGGCAGAACTTTTTACTCACCTGGTTCCAGCGCAGGGAGCCTCGTGAAGCCGCGCCTCCATTTCGTCAAAATGACGAAATAGGCGGGAGCGAGCAGGGAGCATTTAGACTCTTCCATTTGGAAGCGTCATTGCTCCCTTGTGCGCATGCCGCCCTATGAAGTCCTGAGCGCACTACCGCGCATGCGCGCGGTGTGCACGGCCGCGAGCTGAGCTGTAAAAGAAGACAACTTAGGTTATTTAAAATGGATACTTGACTCTTTTCATCATGAATTTCTGATCAATTTAGAGTTAATATGTATTAACATACATATTAAACCTTAATTGTAAATTTCACAAGCTTTGTGTGTTGTATTGTTTAAAAAGACTTCTATTCTGCTTTACCTCCCAGGTGCAACAATCCCCCACATATTTATATACTTGGGTTCCTGACATGTTTTGGTTCTCAGAATGTTATTTTGTAAGAGAACACTTATTTGTGTCACAATTTTGACAAGCATCAAAGTTTTATTTATTTCTAAACAAAACCCTAGCTAACGTTAATCCTAGCCCAAATTAACCCTAATAATGAACTATTTAGTAGGCAGGCCCAAGCTCAGTAATCACTGAGCGACAATCACAGTGATTATATTGCCATAACTGACAGCTAAGGCAAGTTATTACTGTGATTGGCTCCCAAGGTTATAACCCAGCCTGGGATATAAATGTTATTGTTGAACTGCCTTACTAGTGGGTACGCTGACATGCACTGCTGCAAGCCAGGTATCGGCTTTAATTACAACATAGGACTGCTCTGATTGGCAACCGTTCCTATGTTGTACGGCAGCCATGAGTGAGGCTTCCAGTAATAGTAAAGTGTCACTGACAGTGAAATCACCGCTGGTGGTCCGGTGGTCGTGCATGCGTGAGAGTACAAAATTGAGGTCTATGGGGGATCCTGTGAGACTGCGGGAATCTCCATAAACACAGCCATCTCCCTATAGCCGTCATTGATAAAGACTGTGAGGATTGACTCTGTAGCTCTGGGTTCTGTCAAAGAAAGTCAGGCTAGGGAGCAATACAGACACAAAGTAATCCCTACAATAATTTTATTTTATTGATAAAATGCCTGCACAGTTTAGAGCCGACTCATAAGGGCTCTAAACATTGTGAGTGTTCCAATTTATTCTTATTTATCCATTTTTTTTGACTATCTTTATTTGAACATTTTGTATAGTCGGTACAGTGAAGCAAATAGAACTGAATGGTAACCGAAAACAGTCAGTAACAGTAACAATCAAATTTCGTACAGCTTTGGGTAAGCAGCCATGCATGTGGATAACATGGTAAATCATTCAATCATTCATAAAGCCACTATATAGCAAGATGTATCCCATAGACCTGTTCCCTTACTAATGTTTATGAGGTTCAACACCTAATCTTAGACTATGTATCAGTGTTGGTGCGTAATCTGTGGCTTGTGGGGTAGTTGGGTGTATTATGAGCTTTAGTGTGGGCTAGCCATTGTTTCTCAGAACCCCCTAAGACGATTTGATGAGGGCGGAGTGGTATCGGTCCGGGTAGCGTCAAGCTTTTCGGTTCTATGTATGAGCTATAATTTAAAGTAATGCGTATCTAAGGCGTTTGTTTAAGTGGATTGGTTTCTACCACCCCCCTTTTTAACTCTCCTATTTCTACATTCTATGTATGAGCTGCCTTTGAATTTCTGTTGTCAAGCTAACGAGTCAACTGCATCTTTTAAGTGAGGGCTCAGGTATAGAAAATAGTAAAAGATCAGTATTCTACATATCTCAGCGTAATCTAAAGTTAGTCCGGGGAGTGAGGATGTACCAAGTCCTAATGAATTTTTGACGTTTCTGGTGTGTAGGGGATAGGGGTTAGAGGGCAGTAAAAGGTGAGTAGAAGGGTATGAGGGTGATGGAAGGGAGGGTAAAGAGGACAGTACCCCTGTACCTCAGCCAGCAGTCAGGTCATTTGGCCTCCATCTTTTCAGGTGTGATCGGCTTGAGTCCCTATGGGGTGTTAGGGCTGGGACATATAGGTTGTCCACGTCTCATGTTTGAGACATACGTCACCCAGGGGAACCAGATCAAAGCACATTTATCTGAAGGTCAGCTGTCAGTGTTTCCATAGCGAATATTTCTTCCACCCTTGCAACCCATTGTTGATGGGTGGGAGCCTCAGGGCGCTTCCAAAGAGTGGGTATAAGGAACTTTGCAGCGTTGAGGAACGGGAGGGTGAAGGAGCATGGATAGAGGATGGAGGGCAATTTCGGTGCCTGTGATTTCATTGATTTTGACGCAGATCATTTCCCAGTAGGACACGACCACCATATGTGGATATTCGTTCCCACCTCCGAGCCTCATTGCCAGCATGTGTCTGGGATCTCTGAGTGCATGTGGTGTAAGACGTCCGGCGTCCTGTACCATCGTGATCCTGGTACTTTGAGCTGATAGAGCATTTGTGTATCAAGGTGAATATTTTGTCCCATTCCTGTGTGGTGAGAGTCGTCTGCTTGTGTATCCTACAGAGGTATTTTTCGTTGTTGTGAGCATAGCATGTAAGGTCGAGATTCCCCGTGAGAGGTGTTTACGGGTGGTGCAGAGATGTTCGAAGTCCGTGAGAGGCCTATGCAGGTGTCCCTTTCCTGGTATTGTCTGGTAATAGGACCTAATTTGGCGATATTGGAATTATTGGAGAGCGGTCGGATTCCTGTCCGGGCAGAGCTCTGTCGGTGTCTTGAGTCGGGTGGTGGTGCACCATTGGTGCAAGTATATCCAGTCTGTTGGTTGGAAGCCAGTCAGGTCACCAGGGTGAGGCCGTCAGCTAAGTTGGGATCATTGGTTATGAGTGTGAGAGGTGTGGGTGCAGTGGTGAGTTGCCTTTGGTATCGAAGGGTCCTCCAGACCCCCAGAGTTGCGTCAATCAGAGGGTTTTTTGTGCGTAGGTCATTGGGGAATCCTGCCTTCTATACAGTCTCCAAGGCTACCCATTGTGTGTCTCGATAGAGGGAAGCCCTGCACTGACGGCTATTTTTGGGAGTGCTAATACAGCCCTCCGGATGCGCGTAGGGCGGCGGCTCCAAACGAATCAGTGGAATGCTGTCGAGATCGAGCAGAAAAAAGATCTGGAGATGGCTATGGGGACGGTCTGAAAGAGGTAAAGTATCCAGGGTAAAACATTCATTTTGACCACATTAATGCAGCCAAACCAGGATAGGTTTTTTGGGGGGGTCAATTTTTGGAGGTCTGCTTGTAGTGTCTGGAGTAGCGGGGGGTAGTTGTGGTGGTAAAGCTGTGTAAGGTCTTTTGGAAGCCAGATTCCCAAGTATCGAAGCTTGACGTCGCACCAATGGAATGGGTATTGACAGCATAGGTGTGAGAGTGCGTCCCGATTATGAGACAGGTGTACAGCCTCTGATTTGTCCATGTTCAGTTTAAGATTGGAGATAGCTCCAAATTTTTGGAAGAGTGCCAAAAGGTTGGGAAGGGAGACCGTTTGCTGTTCCTAGAAGAACAACACGTCGTCAGCATAAGCTCCGACACAGTATTCCATGTGTCCCAGAGAGAACACCGTTATGCCCCCATCCCGTCTGACCGCCCCCAGTAATGGTTCGAGGGAGAGGACAAACAGGAGGGGGGACAGGGGACACCTCTGACGTGTGCTGTTCCGTATTTGGAAAGGGGAGGTGAGAGTGAGAGCTCCGTTTATGCATTTGCGTACGGTGGGGGTCGTGTACAGGAAAAGCACCCAGGCGCACAGGTGGGGTCTGAATCCCATGTGCTTAAGCGTGATCGCAAGGCATTGCCAGTCGACCCAGTTGAACGCCTTTTCTGCGCCTGTGGAGAGGAACAGTTCTCGCCGGGTCGACCGGGCCAAGTGAATAACATTGAGTGCCTTGGTCGTATTATCAAGCCCCCCCTCCCCGGGATGAATCCAACTTGATCCGAATGTACCAGGGAGGGAAGGTATTTGGAGATTCGTAGGGCCATAGCCTTCCATAACAGCTTGTGGTCCGCATTAAGGAGTGAGATGGGGTGATAGCTAGCACAAGATGCAGGATCCTTGCCCTCCTTGGGGATGACCGTAACCACGACCGCCATAGCGTCCCTAGGGAAGTGGCCTTCGGTTTGGATCGTATTGAGGCCCTTTAAGAATTTGGGGAGAAGTATGTCCCGAAATGTGCGCAGGTATGTTAGTGGGAGGCCATCGGCCCTGGGGCCAGGTGGGGTTTAGATAGCTTCAGCGCTGTTCCGAGCTCTTCTATTGTTGAAGGCTGTTCCAGCTCCTCCGACATTTCGGGGGTTAATTTCTTGTCAACGATCTAGGAACTCTGAAATTGCGCGTTGGTGTTGTATGGCGGTGTCTCCGTTGCGAGACTATGCTAGGTTGTAGAGTTCAGTGTAATAGTCCTTGAACACGTGCTGTATACCGTCTGGGAGTCTCATCTCACCCCTCCCCCGCGGTTTGTTTTTTTGTATGTGGCTCGCTCTCCTTCGGTCTTTAAGCTGACGCGCCAAAAGTCTCCCGCACTTATTTGAATGTTCAAAGAAAAACCTTAAGGACTTTCTCAAGGTTTGGATGAGGCCCTGGGACAGGAGATCTCGTTGTTGCCTGCGCGCTTCTGTCAGATGGTGGAATATGTCCTCGGTCTGCCCTCGTTTGTGTGTGAGTTCTAGGTCGGCTGTTTTGTTAAGGCGGTCAATCTGAGTGTGTGTTCCTTCTTGCGTTGTGTGCTAACCTTTATTTAGTGCCCTCTAATTACGCATTTATGTGCTTCCCAGGAAGTTAGTGGGGCATGTCTGGAGTGTCATTTGCATTAAATTATTGAGTCAATGGCTGTCTTGCTAAGTCTGTGTCCTCCAGCCGTGTCAGCAGGTTCTCATTCAGTTTCCACTGTCGCTCTTTGGGTTTGTGTAAAGGGGAGCATATCTGTACAGTCACAGTGGCATGGTCCAGGTCCCTTATGATTCCCATGTCAGCCCTTTGTAAAAGCGTGAGGAATTCCTGTGCTATAAAAATGTGGTCTATGGGGTTGTAGGGTTTGTGCATTGCTGAATAGAACGAAAAGTCCCGGTCTTCTGGGTGTGCTGCCCTCAATCTGTCAGTCCCAGTTTCCGCAGTGCCTTCCCACCGAATACAATGTTGTTGGATCAAGCACTCTCCCCGTGAGGAGTCCTGTCTGGGGTCTAGGGGTAGATTAAGGTCTCCCGCCACAATCAGTAGACCTTCTCGGAAACGATTCAGCAGCGTGAGCATTTTTGTGTGAAAGGTTACATAGTTACATAGCTGAAAAGATTTGCGTCCATCAAGTTCAGCCTTCCTCACATATGTTTTTGCTGTTGACCCAAAAGAAGGCAAAAACCCAGTTTGAAGCACTTCCAATTTTGCAAAAAACTAGGGAATAATTTCTTCTTGCCCCCAAAATGGCAGTCAAATATCTCCTTGGATAAAGCCATTACCCTACTAATTAGAAATTATATCCCTATATGTTGTGTTTTTGGAAGTATTTATCCAATTGCGGTTTAAACATCTGTATGGACTCTAATAAAACCACCTTTTTAGGCAGAGAAATCCATATCCTTATAGTTGTGTGTGTTTGTTCCGGTTGTGGCTGTAAAGGCATACAAATGTATATGTCTGGCCAGCTGTTGTCCCCTTTAGGAAAAAGTATCTGCCCCATGGGTCAGCTTGTTGGTCTGTGCATATGAAAGGCACTGTACGGGCAAAAATTATTGCCACTCTGGCCTTCTTCTTGTCTGGGTGATTGGCATAGTAGCCCTCGGGGAAGCGACTGTTCCCCAGGGTGGAGGCTGTGTTCCCCTTCAGGTGGGTTTCCTGGAGAAACGCCACAGAAACACGCTCCGCCCAGAGTGTTCGGAGTATTTGGGTGCATTTTTCAGGAACATTCATGCCCTGAACATTGTTTGACCAAAGTCTTAACGGGGCTGGTGTGAAATTTGTTCTCATTATGGGTTGAGGGCTGCAGGCCGAGGGGGGTGAGGAGGCATAGAGCTTCAAGGGGTTAGAGAGAGTGCCAACAGGTAACTATGACTCGTCACAGGTGGAATCGTTCAGCGGTGTCAGGGCCTAATGGGTTCCATCTCCTACCGATTCCCGGGAAAATATAGTGTGAGTCTGTCACGCGGGGCTGGGGAAGCTCCGGAGTATAATACAAGTATCTGTAGTGATGGGCAGCTCCGGGGCTCCCAGCCCACGATCATGGGCTTAGTGTTATGGGTGCACCTGAGTGTAGAATTATAGTTGAGAATATGGCTAAGGCCCAATGTGCTTCTAAAATTGTCTTTTGGTCCCTGTAAACCGCCCTCCAGTCACATGTGCCCCGGTAGACCCGGGCCCATCCCTCCCGCCCACCCACCCACACCACGTATCTCCCAGGAGTCTTTACGGCAGCATTATTTAGAACAACAGTAATCAGCCTAATAAAAGTGCGGGGGGGATCCCCCACTGTAATCCTCTTATAAAAAAGACTGTAACATGGAAAAGCAATCTGCACACTACTACCCCATCCCAGACCCTTCTCGGTCTCCCCCAACCTTTTCCCACGCAACCCCCATGTGGCCAGAGAATGGGCAGTCCCAGGGTAAGCAGGGCTGTGTAAATCCCCCCCATCCGCCCGTTCCCACCCAACAGGAATAAACCCCAGGTGCAAACTGCCCACCTCTATGTGGGCCTCCTGAGAGCGTGGGCCAGTGCTCTAGGCCTGCGTACATACCCCTCCGGGCGGAAACCAGCGTCCTGGACCATTCCCTGGACAAGGAGATTAAGGTATTTGTTCTCAGACTGGCAGGCTTCACAAGGCGTTGTTTTGACTCTCGCGGGCGAAGGCTGATCGCAGGGAGGGGCTGGATCACCCTTCCCGCCGGCCAAGACATCGGGGCTGCCTCTTCTGAATCCCGGTCCCGTTAGGCCCGTTCCAGTTCTATCTCTATGGGAACCCGGCCTGGGTCTGGTTTATGGTTGCGGGGTTTCCAGGATCCAGTTTGGGACCGCAACAGCAGGAAGGCCAGTGGCTCGCAGAAAGCGTGGCACGTCGGCCTGTCAGCGGACCACGTGCCAGGCGTTATCAACTCGGGCCTGTAGACTGAATGAAAATCCCCACTTGTATGGGATGCGCTTTTCTTGCAGGAGTCTGGTTAACCACCGCAGGGCCCGCCGTGCCTCCAGGGTAAGAGATGATAGATCTTGGAACAGAGACACCTGGGCATTCAGGAAGTCAATGGCTTGTTGAGGCCTGGCCTTTCTCATGATGATGTCTTTTAGGGTGAAGGACTGCAAGCAGCAGATCACGTCCCACGGGGGACCCCTCTCTGTTGGGAGGTCTGAGCGCCCGCTCTATTCCAAAGTCAGCTGGGCCTCGTCTCAGAGTATGTGGGTAAACAGGCCCGTCAAGACCTCTGGTAGTACCTCTTCTGCAGATTCCGGGAGGCCTCTGATGCAGATGTTATTCCGCATCCCCCGATTGTCCAGGTCTTCGACTTGCCTGCGGAGTTCCAGAATGACATTGCCTTGCCTGGTGGTAGAAGTATTGGAAGCTTGCTGGTGCTGCTGAGTCTGGGCCCTATCGGCCTCCAACTCCTCCACTCTGCGTTCCAGGGCTGTGAGGTCTCTCTGCACTTCCATAATTTCTTCCCGTATGGCTGTTCTGTTCGGCCAGCATCTCATCCTTGTCTGTCCGGGAGAGCATGTTTGCCGATATCGTGGCGAGGTTGCCAGATATTTGAGAGAGGGATTCACCTCCATGTAGACCATGCGTGGAGCTGTTTGTGCTCTCTGTTCCGGGGGAGGCCGGCACCATTTTGTCCATGCGTCGAGCCTGTGCAGTCCTTGTGTCTCCCAGGTGGACAGGAAGTCGTCCATGGGGCCTGCCGTGCAGCCAGGTGAGCCCGTCTGGGTGGGTCCCATGGTATTTATTTTTTTAGTTTTCCCCATTTTCAGAGTGTTTTTCGCTCTTTTCTGGTGCTTTTGTGAGCTGGGGCCACAGAGCTGAAGAGAGATGCGACTTACTCTATTGCCGGTCAGGCCACGCCCCCCTTATTTATCAATTTTAAGTGTACATATTGCCCTATGATGGTTTTTATGTTTACACTGCATGTGAAATACCAGACAGTGTATATCAAGAGCATCTTTTACCATTGTGTGCGCAATCACCTTGTTAATTATCCTATCCCTGCATATGTAATAAATCGTCCTATGCAGGCAGAGCACTTGCAAGGAGAAACTAGTCCTCCCTTCCATCCCTGTGGGCAATCTTCCTCCTGCTGTGTCTTTATTTGATTTTTTTTGTTTTTTTTAAAGACCCTTTCCCTGCCTCACTGGCCCGAGTGCCCGCTTTGAGGTGGCAAATTGGTCTAATCACAGACTTTTCTTTGAGCTTCACCTGGTGCTGGATTTCAGGTAAATAAAATTTTTTTTTACAGGTTTACTAATTGAAAGGGGTGACCTTCTACACAATGTCATTAGGGCATATTATAATACAAAGCCCTCCCCTCTTGAAATGGTTATAGTAAGCCTTAAAGGTGGCTTTAAAGTGAATTTCCAATTTAAGGCCAGAGTAGCCAAACTGAATGCATAGCTGACTTAGAGAATTTTCCCAGTGTGGCTATTTTGGCCTAAAGTTTGAATTCACCTTTGAAGTCTCTTATTCCAGAAACTAAGCTCGCGAAGGTCTGGATACCTTATTCTTTTGTATCCAGTGTAAATTATGTTTGTACAACAAACTCTGAAAAGCAGTATTAATGAGGGACATTGAGAGATAATCTATGCGTAGGGATTGGTGCAAGGAAGTCCTCTGTGTCCATTCATATAGTCTGAAATATCTCTGTCCCAATAACACTACCCTTTTTCTATCTGGTATCAAATGATTAATTTTTACATCTGCCTTTGCTGTCCAAATGCATCCAAGTCATGTGCACACAAGGTGCAACTTATCCCCCGTCACCATATTATTATTATTATTATTATTATTACTGGTATTTGTATAGCGCCAGCATATTCAGTAGCGCTTTACAATATTATCAAAGGTGGAGATTTAACAATAAATGAGACAATTACAAAAACTTACAGGAACAATAGGTTGAAGAGGGCCCTGCTCAAACTAGCTTACAGTCTATAGGAGGTGGGGTGTAAAACCCAGCAGTAAAGTAGGTAGCAATCAAACGAGGTAGAGTGAAGCAGGGCAGGAGGAGATAATAGAGTGCTGCCCTTTAGGAGAGAGCAAGGGGCAGGTATGTGAGGTAGAAGTTACTCTGGGAGGCCATAAGCTTTTCTAAAGAGGTTTTGAGGCAGTTTTTAAATGATTGAAGACTAAGAGAGCCTGATGGCTGTAGGCATGCTATTCCAAAGGAAAGGAGCCACCCGCAAGAAGTCCTGCAAGCGTGAGTTGGCCGTACGGGTGTGAGTAGCAGACAGGAGAAGGTCATGGCAGAGCGGAAAGACCGAGAAGGGGCATACCTGCGGATTAGTGAAGAGATATAGGAGGGGCTAGAATTGTGGAGAAATCTAGGAGTGCTTTATAGATGTGGATAAGTACTTTGTATTGACTTCTATGGGATACAGCAGGGGTCAAGTCCTGGGGGAAAAATGTGTGGGAACTCACCCAAGATCCCTCCCACCCCAAAAAAAAACAACCCAAACACTCGTATGCATATATAAATGCGTGCACACACACACTCAGACACACATACATTCAGACACTCACAGACGCACACACATACTCAGACACTCACACAGTGGTGTATTTTAATTTTGTGCTGCCCTAGGCATGACTAAACCTGAGCCACCCCCCTAATCTAAATTTGCCACCCCTTGCAGTCAAAGGCGCACCGCTTCCTGATTAAAAACCCACCCACCCTCTTTAGACTCCACCTTTTCCTGCTCCTTTTAAAGGAATAGTATAGTGCCAGGAAAACAAAGCTGTTTTCCTGGCACTATACTTCCCTATAGTGCCCCCATCCCTCGTGTCCTTCCCTCCCCCACTCGACACTGAAGGGGTGAAAATCCTATGGGTATTTAGCAGATGCTGGATGTCCTCATGCACAGGGTGAGGACGTCCAGCATCAGTTAGGCGACTTTTGGTCACCTAGCCACCCAAAAGTCCCTCTAGTGGCTGTCTGGTAGACAGCCACTAGAGATGGAGTTACCCCTCAAGGTAATTATTGCAGTTTCTGAGAAACTGCAATAATTACACTTGCAGGTTTAAGGGGACTGGTACACTGCACCCACACTACTTCAATGAGCTAAAGTTGTCTGGGTGCCTACAGTGTCCCTTTAAGCTCACTCTCCAACAGACACACACGCATCCACTGACACACACTGGCAGATACACACTGACAGTAACACACTCAATGACAAACACACAGATGTCACTGATTTGACACACACACATTCACTGACACACTTACATTGACAGAGAGACACACACAAACACACTGACAGACACACACTAATAGTCACCCACATACTGTGGGGATATTTATGGGATAATAATAGTAACAGTGAGAATTGCCCACTATTTCAATTCTCAGATCCCAAAGAACGTTTATCGTGTTAAGTGGAATGTATTTCATATAATAATATCACAATGTATAAAAATAGATTTTTATTTATAATGACAAATTAATAATAATATATGTAACATGCATGACAATAATCAATGAATATTCAGTATAAAATGATATGCAATACAAAGAAATGGGTATTACGTTTCAATGGCTAAACGGCATTTTCTGTCAAGACTTTATAATTTATGACTATGCTTACACGGACTGAAAGTGAAACTTTTCACACAGAGAACAGAATTCCTCAGAGTGCAGCGTAAGGTCGTAAAGTTTAGCAGACAGTTAGAATAACCCTTTCAATGCTGGCTAGATCTCCTAGGTAGTTAAGATCTATTCTTATGTATTTTTAAATAAAATAACATTTAAACCAGTTCATTAGCCATTTCCAGAAAACAATCCAATAAGAGAATCTACATATTATATAAGCAGATTTTTAATTTGTCTAAAAGATATCTATCTTAATTTAGAGCAAATCAATACACCTGGATAAAAACAGCGGTATGCTAACATGTGATAATATCACATCAATATATAATTATTCTTAATTCCACCTGCAGAATGGAATGGTTATAACTATATATTCTTAGTTAACTAAGATTTCTTAATATGGAAATCTGACCGTGCTTTATCCAGTCATATATAATGCTATTAATACATTTTAATTAATTTAATTTAATTAAATGAAACCAGTATAATTACCAGTTGAGTAGATATTTCATCCGATTGGTAGTCTCTCTGCATGGAGGTGTTGGTTAGAAAGTCAGTAAATTCTAAGTGTTAGAGTTTTAGGAGTAGAGTGTTATTCTCAGATGTTGTCCGAGTTGGAATCCCCAAACTTCCAATTCCTCTCTCCTCTCCGTTGCATATCTTGCATGTGCCTCCTCTCGTATCTTTCTTCTATCTCTCTATCTTCCCTTTGTCTTAACTTTTAAAGGGCCAGACTCTCTGTACGTCATCAGTTGATAACCCAATAGAAGCACTAGAGGTGTGGTTATCTTCCAGATCGCAAATTAGTTATTTGGTCTGTAGAGGGCAGTCTTGTCCCACTAAACATACCTATCCAGGAAAGAGTTAACTTTTCCTGGTGACTATTTTGACGTCATTTTGGCCTATCTTTATAGCGCCATAATTTAAAATTTCAAAGGGTTTCTTAAATTTTGTCCAGACTTAGCGTCTGCAATTCCTGCCATAATTTCTGATATGACAGATCATGAACTAAGTTTACCCTTTTCCATACAATGGTACCTTATATGTATAGACAGTAAAATTAAATTATTTAATCTTCTCTGTCACAATTGTCTGGGTTTAGATATGATTATATTCTTTTAGCATTAGACAGTCTGTCCAACCCCCTTCCTTATCACTTGGCTTGTATATACTATGCATTCCTGAGCTCTGGGAAAGTGGTTAGCTTACAGATAGAAATATAGTGTCTTTCTGTTAACTTGAAATAACAAAATGGAGTCTGGTCTGTTCAGAGTGACTCAGAATATACACTTTTAGTTTCTATCATAGCACAAAATGTCTGCCGATATAAATACTCTGACATAACCCCCCTTTAGTGCATTTCATAGCCAAAATTAATTTAGCTTATGAATAAGCACTATAGACGTTATCAGACATATTGTGCAATCACATCATTTCTAACATAGGCCCGTGCGTGGAATGAACATTTTTGTATATATTTGTACCTGTAAAAGTTTTGAACTTTACACTTAGTACAATCAACCATAATATCATTATTACATAGTACATTGTTTTCATTTGAAAAATGTCTTTGGGAGTTACATATGGTATGGTCAATAAAAAGCAAATCTCCATACGTTTAATTGCATAGGCTCAATTGTCTCTCCATCCACATTGGCAAGCATCGCATGAACAATATCCTTGGATACAAAATACAGAGGTATGCGTCCCCCTGCCAATTCGATCATTCCAGTTTGCACTTCGTCAAGAAAAGCAAGTGTGTGGAACAATATTGGGTCATGCAGAAATAGAAGTTCACGCTTAAATAAGTCATGACTTTGGTGCAACTCAGTGGATTTGGCAATTAACTCCGAATGCAAATTTGTTGTAACAACTGTGTCTTCCACAATAGTTAACACGTCTTGGAGAAGTGTTCTTTGCTGGTTTATCACCTGATGAATATCGTTAATGTGTTGCTTTAGCGCATAGATTTCCATATCCAGCTTTTGGACAGTAATAGAGTTGGCTGCAGACATTCCAGTTGCGACAACTGCACCGACAGTGGCACAAACTAATGCAACAATTATAGCGGTGAGGAACCTTTTGGGTCGGTTGCTCATCGGAATAGAACTGGATACAAATGGTTTCCGGGCTTGCTCCAAGATGTTTCGCACACGGTCCTGTGCTCTTTGGAGGTGCATCTGGTACCAAGTCTGTAACTCAGGAAGCTGCATCGATGAAATGTTGTATGCCTTCTCGATGGAAATCTTGGGGTCCAAGCTGACGAACACACGTCTGGTCAGGATCCTCTTCTCTGTTAAGATGAACCCTGGTGTCTCTTGAATCAGGATGCCGGAGGATGGTCCCATCTCTGCGATCGGGTCGGTCCGTAGCTCTTGGCACAGGAGCAGTACGATCCAGAAACACGCCACATCCTTCTTGGACATCTTTCGACAGTCACGGATCAGGAACTCGTTTCAGACTTATCTACTAATGATTCAAGGTTTGTTAAGCATACAAACTTATAACAGTGTGACATCACTTGGCCTAGGACAACACATTATTACGATTCATCAACATATGTATTCTGTCTAATTCTATTTTTATAACTTCATCCCTCACTACATTTATTACTGACTCTTCAGCAATTTGCCTATAGCAGTTAAACAAGCTAGTAACCTGCTTATAAAATGTAGTTATTGGATGGCAAGGAAATGGTTAATGACATGAACGTACATGAGATCATGGCACATCACAACATTTCACATCATACTATACCACGTGAATCAAGCATTCATCCAGGTTAGTCGTTCACCCTTCTGCATCTGAATCCACACCTATAATCCTTAATTGAGATTTAGGATGACAAGCACGCAACTGGTTAATGTGAACCCACTTTTCAATAAAATCACCATCCTTAGGAATTTTTATCTTGTACGCTACTGGGGAAATTTTGTCAATGATGACATATGGCCCTTTCCAAGAAGGTAAAAATTTCTTTTCCTTAACTTGATTTCGCGCAAAGTTATACAGATAGACTTGATCTGTGATCTCATATTCCTTTTTCGTGGTTTTTAGATCGTAATAGGTCTTAACCCCTGTCGCTGCTTTTTCTAGATTCTTTTGGGCAAAAGCAAACGCATGCTGTAAATGCTTGCGCAAATCTTCGATATACTGATGCGTAGTGGCAGCATTGATCAAGTTATGATCCGAAGTACGATATAGTAAATGCTGTGGTAAAACCATCTTTCTTCCTGTCATCAATTCAAAAGGTGACAATTTGGTAGCAGTGCTAGGTGTAGCTCTAATCGCCATTAAAACTAGGGGCAATTTAATGTCCCAGTCTTTACCAGACTCCTTAACATATTTCTTCAGAATATTAACGATAGACTGGTTATATCGCTCTACCCCCCCGCTAGACGCAGCGCGGTATGCAATATGTAGCTTTCGTTTAACACCTAGAATGTTCCACATCTTAGCCATTACTTCGCTGGTAAAATGACTACCTCTGTCTGACTCAATTCTTTGAGGCAGACCGAACCTGGAAAAGACATGGTTAATCAACAAAGTGGCGCACACGGTACTCGTGTTCTCTTTACAAGGCAAACATTCTATCCACTTTGTGTACATACATGTAACGGTTAACATGTATTTGTTACCTCTTGAAGATCTTGTTACAGGACCTATAAAGTCAATTTGAATATCAGACCAGGGTAATGACACCCCCCTCTTCTGAAGTGGTGCACGATGGGTTGGACCATGGGGTTGATATTGCGGACAAATCAAGCATCCCTGACAGTATGTCTTAACATCCCTTAACATGTGTGGCCAATATGCATAATCACGCAATATCTCATATGTGATCTTATCACCACGATGCCCAGATGTAGGTGCATCATGTGCGTGTTGGAGCATTAACCCTCTGTATACAGTTGGGACTACCCATTGTTGTATACCATGTTTAGAAGTTCTGACCAGTAACCCATCCATGATACTAAATTGGACTTTATATCTCATCAAGATTCGTAAATCTTCATTATCTTTGCAATCCTCATCTGTGATGGGATTGGCAGTAGGGTCTTCTATATGTCTATAGAATATGCCTATGACGGGATCATTCTTTTGACTAGTAATCAGGTCCTCACTAGGAGCTTCTTGACTCCATTGCACGACATTTAAGTCGGCATTATCTCTAGCCTGTCGTCTAGTTATGGCTTCAACATGAATTGAACCCATAAGATCATCAATGTTTAGGGTTTCACCATTGATGGCAGCTTGTTTTGCCAGTGAATCGGCTAAGTCATTACCATCCTTGTCAATACCTTCTATTTTAGAATGGCCTTTGGTTTTCTTCCAATATATGGTTAAACCATTTTCCTTAACCAACTCATCGATTTTACAAAACAATTTCCCATGTTTAACAGGTTTGTTATTGCTTTTCAGCATTTGGTTACGTTTCCAGCTAGGCAGATATTCGACGAAACTGTTGCGAACATAGTTGGAATCAGTTATAATAACAAATTCTTTGATACCATATTCTATTGCCATTTGAATGGTCTTATATACTGCACAGAGTTCGGCTATCTGACTGCTTTTGGGACCAATATTGTATCCTATAGATACATTGGGATAATCACCTGTCCAGGCGATTCCGATACCTGCAACTAACTTCCGTTCAGCACCAACGACGTGGTGATATGAACAACCATCAATGTATACCCACGGTAGTGGTCGACAGTATTCCTCGTCATAAACTTTATAAGGAGATAGCAATTGCTCTTCTAGGAAGTCATCTCCGGTGTCATTATCATCCAGAGATGGAGCAGTACAGTCATGTAATTCTGCTAAACCTTGGGCAACTGGGCTTCTCTTATTATGTTTATAACGGACTTCTAACGGCCATCCCTGTAAGGATAGAGTCCATGCAGTAATCCGACTGTTAGAGAGATTACCGTCTCTAATTCTTTCACTCTGCAGATACTGTAGAGGTTGGTGAGCTGTTTCTACAATTATTTTCTCACCTTGGATATAGCTACGAAAATTTTGTAGTGCCCAGACAGTCGACAATAACGCCTTCTCACACGTGTTGAATTTAACTTCAACAGGTGACAAAGTCTTGCTAGCATATGCAATAACTTTGTTTAAACTGTCCTGCTTCTGATACAGAACAGCACTTATGCTTAAATCGGTATAACCTGTCTCCAGATAGAAGGGTTTACCCCCCTCTGGGTATGCTAAACAGGGTGCCTGAGTGAGCTTCCTCCTCAGTTCACTTACCGCTTGGTCCTGAGGCTCCCCCCAGTTCCAGGTAGTTTCCTTTTTAAGCAGGTGTAAGAGTGGTTTAGTTATTTCTGCATAGTTATCTATAAACTTACGGGAGTAGTTAGTCATACCAAGGAACGATCTTAATTCCCTGATGTTTGAAGGTGTTTTAGCCTTTAGTACGGCTTCAACCTTCTTCCTCTGGGGATTTAATCCTTCAGAAGTTACCTCATGTCCGAGGAAATTGACATGGGTGCGACACCATTGTGCCTTTTGTAAAGACAGTTTAATCCCTGCCTCTCTTAACTGAGTGAGAACATGTCTAATCTCTAAGATATGCTTATCAAAGGAAGTGCTTTTCAGCAAGACATCGTCGACATATGATAACGTTCCTCTCTCGAGTGCGTCAGGCATAGCTTTATGCATGAACACAGCGAATTCATGACCAGAGTTTATATAACCGAAAGGCATACGGGTCCAGGTATACTGCTGCTTTCCAAATGTGAAGGCCAATTTGTATTGGTCTTCATTATGGACTGGTACAGTCCAATATCCCTGCGCACAGTCAATGGCAGTGAATATTTTGGATCCCTGCATTTGTACCAAACATTGGTCTATGTATGGTGTTGGCCAACCAGACATATAGACGCGTTTATTTAGCTGTCGTAAGTCAGCGCATAAACGCCATTGTCCATTAGGTTTCAGAATCCCCAAGATCGGATTATTATACGAACTGTGCACTGGACGTATAATGCCCCTTTCCTTTAAATTCTGAATGATGTCTTGTAGACCATCATATGACGCTAATGGGAGTCTATATTGTTTGATAAATACAGGTGGTAAATTTGGATCAGTTTGTATTCTGGCTACGTGGAGGTTAGTTAACCCACAGTCGTAGGAATCTTTGGCAAAAATATCTTGGAATTCCAAAAGGATTTCCTTTAGCTGCTGTCGCTCAGCATCGTTGGAGCAACCGTCAGCTAAAGATATTTGCTCTTCTAGCCTTTCCTGAAATCCTGGAAAGATTTCAGGCTGGCCTATCTCATAAGCTTCTTCAAGCCTAGAAGTTAGGTCAGTTCGGTGTTGACTTACCTTTTCTCTTTGGTCGAGATACTCTTGTGATTCCTGCTCATTGAGCGGATGATCGAAGGTGATAGATGCTTCTTCGATTTTACACGAGCCTTCTTCAACGTTGAAGGGATATACAGATAGGATAGTGAATAATCCTTCTGGGGAGGAATGGAATATTTGATCGACAATTTCGTCCTCAGTTAAGTATTCTTCAGGGATGAGGCCTATAATTTGGTTTTGGAAACCAAATGTATAGTACTCAGCATCCAATGCTAGACCTAATAATGTTCCTTTTGGTAAAGTAACACTATTGGGTGTAACATTGTTGACCATGATATAGGTGGGATTCTTACCAATACTTACCATTGGTGTATGTGTTACCACCATCCCTAATTGTTGTATCCTGTTGGATAAACAGATTAGGGCATCAGAGTTTTCCAATCTCTGACCTTCCTTGACCTGTATGGGTAAAAGAAAATTACTTGTCCCCTGTGGAATGGTTATGTCATCAGGAACTTGGATACTTACCGCATATGGTAGTATTTGTCCTGATTTCAGGGCGTTTTCCTCATGTAGGTATCCACAAGGATTACCTTTTAACCTTGTCCACAAGTTGGAATTAATCAGGTCAAGGTGTATGGCAAAGCGATGTATGACATCATTGCCAACGTAAACCTGATAGCGAGGTTCATTTATCACTAAGAATAAATGTTTAACGGTCTTATTTCCGATGGAAATAGATAGTAAACATTTTGCTATCACATTGTGACTCTCTGATTCGCCATCCAGGTTCTGGATCCACCTGTCATGTGGGGAAGCGTACCTGATCATTTTAGGATTAGCGATCTGCTTTAACAGACTTCTGCTAATATAGCTGTTCTCACTCTTTAAGTCCAGCTTTGCATTCCTACTTCTTCCTAAGTCATTTATTTGCATAGGAAAGAATAAGTTGTTATTAACCCTTTCAATTCTGGCAAGGAATTGAGCATGACCTGCCAGATCTACAGATTCAACATAGTCCCTGTGGAGAGAAATGGTTAAAACATCACCTTCCAGAGAGACATTCTGGATCCTCTCTGGAGCAATTCTTATGGAATGCTCATCTACAGGTGCGATTGCATCATTCACCTGCAGGATAGTCACGTCAGGTGACTGACTATTCTCTAAAATGTACCTCAATCGAGTCAGGTCTTTCTTCTATCACATGGCAGTTACGATCAGATTGTACATGTGACTTCTCATAGGTTATGGGAACCTTAGCTTGTGACCATACAATTCCATTTACACAGTCAATAATTGTGTTAAGTCTTCTGAGTATGTCTATACCCAGAATCAGTCGGTCATAGGGGAGATCTACTACTATCACCGGGTGTCTAAAGGTTTTGTTACCTATTTTAAACTTTAACCAGGTATTGCCAATAACATGAAGGGCATTTCCTCCTACACTCAACAGAGCATTGGGGAAATCTCTTAGCTTCGGCTTATCCGTTGCTAAGTCCATTACCTGCTGGAAGTAGGTATTGGATAAGATAGTGGCTTGTGAACCAGTATCTATTAACCCTTTAAAAGGCTGGGGTAGCGAATCCTGTATTTCTACAGACATGTAGTACCTTCCCTCATGTTCTTCTAATTCACATAAGAATTTAGAATGTGTCAACATATTACTTGTTTTCCATACATTACCGGTCACAGCAGTAGTTTCTACCTGTACTGAGGAATGCTCAGTCTTACCCACAGGCCCATCCTTCTTAGGAATATCTTGAACTGTCAAGCGGGAACTAGTGGTCGGCATCTCATCAGTTAACCCTTTCAGGTCTGGATCCTGGAAACTTGTGGCTGCTGGGGCTATTTTAGCCTTTGGCTGAAATGAAAAAACAGAGGAACACGTCGCGCCTCCTTCACCCGGAAGTGAAGTGACGGTATAGGCAATAGGTTTTCTAACACAACTATTGTTTGTTTGACTGTTAGTACCTGGAAAGGAAACAGGGTTAGGTATTACATCTACTGATAACCTAGCCTGTTTAGTCACAGTGGCTATTATTGCTGCGGCACCTGTGGTTGTTGCTGCGGTTGCACAGGTAGTTCTGCAATTGGAGCTATCCCTAAAAAAGGATTTTTGGAAAATACTTCGTTAATCTTTGTCATTCCCTCCATTAATTTGCCCATCTGGTCTGTCAATTGACCAACCTGACGACGCAAATTATTTCCCCCATTGCCGTTTTGTCTTTGCCCATTAGAATTTGGCTGGGATGGCTGAGACTGTTGTGAGTTATTGGAAGCAGATTGGTTATTTCTGTTTCCATATCTCCTATTTCCCTGAGGATTCCTTCTCCATTGGGAATTGCCTTGGTTTTTATTAACCCAGGGGCGTTTATTCCCATTGGCATTGGATTTTTCAGAGTTATTAGAGGAATTTGCAGAATTGCTTCTTGCATTTTCCTGTTTCTGAGGTTTTGGTGTTTTCAAAACCTCGGAATAGGTCCTCTTTTTCTGTTGGGTTTCTAAACCTAACTGAGTTTTAGTCTCTGACACCATTTTATCACCAGGTTTCTTAACCTTTGGCTGATTTTCATCATGTGCATGGTGTATAGTATACAATTTCATGCACTGACTGACTAGCCATTCTAATGGTAACTTACAATCGTAATCTCTTGCGAGATTCATTTGTATGTTTACCGGCATGGCATGAAAATACAGATCTTTGAAGTCTGTGCTTTCATACCTGGGTTTTCTTTGGGCCACGGAGTATGCATTTTTAAGAATTATTAAAAATTCTCTGGGGCTTTGATCTGGACGGCACTTTAAGTTATAAAGCGCCTTCTTAGCAGAGGCAATGGTTTTATACTTACCATATTCCATGATTATTTCATATTTCATCTTGGACCAGGACATTAACTGTATAGCTTGAAGACTTTCTAGATAAACACGGCACATTGAATCAAAGGTCCATGTAATGAACCATTTCTTTTGGATGTCATCATACATGCCCAATGAATTCATTGCTCTATCATAATTTTCCAGATGTTCAGATATGTTTCCTGAACCTCTAGAAAATTGTGGGACAGTCTCTCTAAGGAATTTGATGACCTTTGGTGTTTCATAAACAGGCGTCGTTGATTTACGATCTCTGTTTCTGTGTTTGGGTAAACGTCTATGCGATCTGTCTGCTGAAGAGGAATTAGACCCATACAACAGCGCAGATGGCATATCAGTTACATGGCCTTCAGAGTGGATAGTGCAATCACTTTCACTCCCATCACTCTGAGCTTCTTGTTCACTGTCACAATTCTGATCTGCATCAGAATCCTGCCAGTGTACAGAACCATGTCTGTTTTCATTCCTATCACCTTGAATCTGATTCCTTCTGTCAAGCTTGGCCAGGACAGTCTTTTCAAACTGTTCTGCCCAAGATTGCCAAGAATCTACAGGTGTTTTCTCAGAATTACTCACATCTTTTCTTAGAGACTGTTTTATGAAAACCTGGTTTGGTGTGGGAAAATCATAATAAGGAGGGGATTTACAAATAGTCTTTTCTTGCATTTTTGTGCAACTTTTTGGCACAGAATGATGACTACCAACCTCACTGTCTAATTTCTGACTCTCCTTTTCATACTCATCCAATTGCATTTTAAGCTGATTTATTTCCTGTGCATATTTATCCATCAAAGCTTTCATTTCTTTTTCATGATCAGCCTGACGAGTTTTATGCTCAGCAAGTAAATCTTGGTATTTCCCATTTTGAATGCCCAAATCGTCACTGTACGTGTCCAATTTGGCATTCAGTGACTTGTTTTCATCACACACCTTAAGAAGTGCTGTCATGGGGGCGTGGTTTGCAGGCGAGCAAGATGGACGTGTCCATGTAAAGCTCTGCTGCAGCCACGGTGCCAACTGCTAACTACAGCCGAGATATAATTGCAAAATACCTGCAGAGGCAGGAGACCCATGATGGACAAGAGGGCCCCGAGGAAACAGGGGAAAAAAGCGATGGAATCGGGTGCCACCGTCTCGGAGCTGTTTGCGGCCTCCCGCGCTGTGCGTCTAAGCACCCAAGATGGCGGACGGGAAGGTCAGGGAACGCCGCGCTCGCCATCAAGCCCAGGCAGCAGTGCGGCTACAGGTACTCGGGAAACAGATACCGGCCAGATACTGGCCAAATTAGCGGAGGTCCGCTCCTACCTCGCTACTGAAATAGTCAGGAGCTCGGACGAGGTGAAAGCGGAGATTCAGGCTGTAGGGACGAGGACAGCTGCATTGGAACAGCGGGTGGAGTCCACGGTTGTGGCCCACAACGCTGCTGCAGCACAGATTAATATTCTGACGACCCGACTGATCTCTGCTGAACTGGCAATTGAAGACCTCGGAAATAGATCGCGCCGAAACAATATTCGTCTTCGGGGCTTGCCTGAGCAGGAGGGGGAAGGGTCTCTGATTGAGGTCGTTTTGGGCATCCTTAGGCCACTTCTCCCCGACATGCCGGACCAGCTTTGGCATATTGAGCGGGCGCATCGGGCTCTCCGGGCTAAGCGGTCAGATGATCGGCGGCCGAGAGATGTGATTATTAAATTCCTCTGCTTTCAAACTAAGGAGGCCCTGATGAAAAGGGGCAGAAATAGCCCTATCACCCATAAAGGAGTGGAGCTGGCCCTCTACCAGGATCTGACCCCAGCCACACTACAGAAAAGGCGAGAGTGGCGCCCCATGACCGAGGTATTACAACACCATTCGATCAAATATGCCTGGGGTCACCCTTTCCGTCTGATGGCCTTTCACGACGGCCGCACTAAGATCTTGTTTCCCGACGGTGATCCAGCGGCGTTCCTGCGGGAGCTGGGGATTCAGGCCCCTGAAGGTTTCGTGGTTCCGATGGCGACGGCGGAGGTGCTGGGATCCCTTCCACGTGTTTGGTCCGAGGCGGGTGAGTGAGGAGAGAGGAATTTTGCTCCCGGTCTCGCAGGTCGGATTTCTACGGCTCCAGGTGGTGCTGTGCCACGGGAGGGCATGTGTTGTTTGGGTGGGTTAAGATGGGTCCCCATGTCCCCCCCCCCCTTTTTTTATCTTTAATTTTATTTTTTATTTATATTTATTGCTGGCCTGGCTCCCTTGATGGGGATTGCTTGGGTTTGGTTGCCAGTTCATGGGTTGGGTTGCTTCCTGAATGGGGCGGGTTAGGGATTTCTTCTCTTCGTTCCCAAATGTTCCCATCCTGTGTTCTTCATTTTTTTCCCCTCTGCAATCGCCTAATGAGGTTGATCGGGCTCAGGGATTGTACCTCTTTTCGGGCAACACCCGTCCTAACATTGCAGGGCCCTCACGGTTATTTTGGTTGGGGAACGTTTTTTGACTTGAAATGCTTACTTAACCTTGTCTTCTGTTATACATCTCATCCCTGTATAGTTTTGGGGCGGCGGAGGGTGGCGGGATGTGTGTTTATTATGTAGGGCGGGTGGTTGATAGGGTTGACCCTGCTTTTACAATTAGCTTATGTACCACACTGCATTTACTTTTGATCTTACGCACAGGGGATGGGATTCGGCGGAAGCCTGTGGGTTCAGCTATGGGGGGGAGGTCTTGGGGTCACGGGGCTATGTTTATGCTACGGCGTTCTTTTATGTATATTTTCCATACTCTTGGGCCCTTTCTGCCTCCCAGGCACATTTTATGTTATTTATGGTGGGTTAAGGGAACAGTGGGGCGTGCGTTCTTGGGGGGAGCGGGTGAGTTTGATTTTGATTTTGGGTTCATTGTTTAAATGCGCAGATTATGCCATATTGTTTTGCCCCGCCTCTCTTTTTGGGGGGGTCTTCCTCGCGGGGGGGGGAAGTTGTTTGGATCTCTGCCTAGGGGGAGGGGATTTTCTGGTTGTGTATATGTAGGTAATGCAGCTATCTGACATCTTATTGTATTTCATTGTGTCTCATAATTAGTCTGTGTTGGCACCCTATGGGTGCTTTTCTCTGTTGGTGTATGCTCCCGCTTCTCTGGAGAATCCTTCAGATTCCGGAGGGGCTGGAACATGTGCCCCAATCAAACCTGGCTATAGGTAAGACCAGGCACCAGATACACAGGTTCTGTGTGTCCTTCTTTGTTTCAAACTTATTCTTTTTTCCTATTTCTTGTTTGTTGTCCAGTTCTAAATCTTTACTATTTCCCTTGGGAGGGGGAACAGGAGAGGGCAGTTATGCCGCTGAACTCTGTCTGGATGGTCCGGAGCCGGGCTCCCATGGTACTGAGATGAGATATTTGGTGCAATCTCCTTACTGGCCCAGTAGTGGGCTGTTAGGAGGCATTGGCTTGCCCTCCTTTCGGAAACTATGCCTTTAAAAATATTATCATTGAATGTTAAGGGCCTGAATGCTCCGAGCAAACGCCGCCTCATGTTCAGGGATCTCAAACGCATGAGCCCAGATATTGCCTTCTTGCAGGAGACGCACCTATCCGCATCGGCTAAATTCGCCCTGAAGGATCACACTTTCAGGACAGTCCATGAAGCTAGGGCTTTAAATAAACGGAATGGAGTTGCTATCGTTATACACCATAGATGCCCGCTGAGGGTGGAAAACGTGGTGGCCGACCCGGGTGGCCGTTTCGTGCTGGTTTCGGGGAGACTGCACTCTCATGCAGTGCATTTCCTCAATGTCTATGCCCCAAACGACCCCTCTGTTGCTTTTTGGGATGGAATAACGCAGATGGTGAACACTCTGCCACACGGAATGACGGTGGTGGGGGGGGACCTGAACGCCACCCCGTGTCCTGCGGTTGACAGGGGTCCTGGCGATGGGTTGCCGAGGTCCCACGGGAGAGGTAGTCAAGATAAAATACTACGCACTTTTATGCATCGTACAGGCCTGGTCGATATCTGGAGAGCTCATCATCCAGACGACCGTGATTACACTTTTTATTCAGCACCTCACGATACGTATTCGAGGATAGACTTATTTCTGGTGAACCCCCTCACGGTCCCAAAGGTGTCGAAAACTTCAGTAGGTTCGATCACTTGGTCGGACCATGCTGACATCACGATGACTCTGGATAAATTAAGTATGGCATCTCCGTGGACCTGGAGACTGAACACCTCTTTGCTTCAGGATCCAGCCGTGGTGGAGATCATACGCAAGGAACTGACTGAGTACTTCACACGGAATGCGGACTCTGGTCCCCGGCCTGCCACGGTGTGGGCCGCATACAAGACGGTTATCCGGGGTATATTGATTCGCGAAGCTACGCTTAAGAAGAAACGTAAGACACAATTACTAACATCTCTCCTCGAAGCCCTGGGGAAAGCGGAAGAAAAACACAAGGCGGCCTCGTCGCCTACCACATTGCAGGAAGTAAGGAAATTGCGGGCTTCGGTCCGCGAAACGCTCCTCGACGAGACTGCAAGAGCTTTAGTCTGGTCCAAAAGGACTTACTACGAAAAATCCAACAAAATGGATACCTTGTTGGCCAGATCTCTTCGCCCGAGACAGAGTCACTCCCATATTACAAGAATCAAAGACGCTACGGGTAAGTATTGCACAGACCCTTCCGCTATTGCTAAGGTTTTTACAGAGTACTATACCAAATTATATAATCATTCCAGCGGGGCTACAAGCACCCAGAGGAGTGACACGGACAATTCGCAGGCATTTTTATCTCAATTGAAGCTACCTAGGTTGCGGGGAGAAGACTCAGCTGCCCTTGGAGAAAGGATTACGGTCGAAGAGATCGATGCTGCAATATCTGCTTTAAAGGGTAACAAAGCTCCGGGCCCGGATGGCTTCGACGGCAGCTATTATAAGATATTTCGAGAGGAACTTATACCCCACATGGAAAAGTGGTTTAATGACCTAATGGAGGGAGGAACGCCAGATAGGGATATGTCAATAGCGGATATCGTGCTGTTACCGAAACCTGGCAAGGATGATTCTGTCCCCGAAAACTTTCGCCCGATTTCTTTGATAAATCATGACTCCAAAATTCTTGCCAAAATATTGGCACACAGACTGAACCCCTTGTTAACACGATTGATACACCCTGACCAAGTTGGCTTTGTGCCTGGCAGGCAGCTATTTGAAAATACTAGACGCAACATTGATCTTATCTGGCGGCAGGCAACTAGGGGGATCCCGACGTTGATATTGTCACTCGATGCGGAGAAAGCTTTCGATAGGGTAAAGTGGCCTTATCTTTTCGAGACTCTCCGACAGTTTGGTATCCCTGAACCCTTTATAACTACGATACAAGCAATGTACACTGACGTTCGGGCTCGAGTCCGGATTTCGGGCGCGAAGATGGAACCTTTTAATTTGGGGAATGGGACTAGGCAGGGCTGCCCGCTGTCGCCTCTACTGTTCGCTCTCTCTTTGGAACCCCTCCTACAAACAATTAGAAACAGCTCCGACATCAAGGGGATCGTGATTCGGGAGCAGCGATATGTGGTGTCTGGCTTTGCTGACGATGTCTTGCTAACCCTGACGGATCCGATAAATTCGATGGAGGCATTGGCGACAGTGTTGGAGGCCTACAGCGAACTGGCCGGATATAGGGTGAACTTAACTAAGTCAAGCGCACTTCCCATAAGCATGAGCGACACGGATATCGCCCACATCGGAGACACCTATAGGATACGTATAGCAAACGACCATATAAAGTATCTGGGGGTTCGGCTGACAGCGGACCCTTCCCAATTATTTCAGCAAAACTATGTCCCTATGATCCGCACCTTGATAGGAGACATGGAGAAATGGATAGATAAGCCGATCTCCTGGATTGGTAGGATTCACTCTGTGAAAATGAATATTCTCCCTAGGATTCTGTTTCTATTTCAAGCTCTCCCGGTCCGGCTGTCCAAGTCAGATCTAGGGACGCTCCAGCAGGCCATTGGGAAATTCATATGGCAGAATAGGAAACATAGAGTTTCGCGTAATGTTCTTTACAGGTCAAAAGCGAGGGGGGGCTTAGGTCTACCGAACCTTTATTTTTATTATTTAGCGTCTCAATTAACTCAAATAGCGCTATGGCATGCTCCCCCGGAAGAGAGGCGGTGGGTCGACCTGGAGGCCACCCTTCTGGGTTCCGACGTTCCTCAATTCTTTATGTGGGTCCCTAGGGACCACAGACCATTGATACGCGTCGATTGCCCAGCTATCGCTAACTCTTTGAAAATCTGGGACGCAACATCAACCAAATATGGTTTATCCCCCCATCTGTCCCCATTGGCCCCTTATCTGAGGAATCGAGCATTCCCTCCGGGATTGGAAGCCAGAAACTTTAAGGGCATAGAGAGCACAGGGGTACAACGACTATGTCATCTTTATGAGGGGGGTGCTTTTATATCCTTCGATGATTTGAAGTCTAGAGCTACTCTACGTCCCTCCGATTTTTTCCGATACCTCCAGTTAAGGGACTTCGCCCATAACCCACAGATTAAAACTAGCGCCTTGACTCCACTCACGTTTTTTGAAAGAATGTGCATCCAAGAACAATTTCCGAAAGGTCTCATCACTAACTTATACGCGCACCTCAGTACGACCACATCTGAATGGGGGGAGCTTCATTATACGTCTCAATGGGAAATGGATCTGAATGAGGAACTGGAGGGTGTTGAGTGGCAAGAGATCTGGGAGGCAGCGGCGACCTCGTCTATTTGTGTCACATTTCAAGAACAAGCCTATAAGACTATGTTCCGGTGGTACGCTACCCCGGCGAAGCTTTATCGGATGAATAAAATTAATACAGATTTATGCTGGAGAGGATGTGGCCAGAAAGGGACGTATATACATATGTGGTGGGTCTGTCCAGAGGCACAAAAATTCTGGAAACGGGTCGCGGATTTACTGGGAAATATCTTTGATAGGGTGATCAAACCAGACCCCTGGGTTTTCCTCCTGGCCAGATCGCTGGAGAACTGGTCCAGATCGGAACAAAATTTACTACACAAGGTGACCCTGGCTGCTAGAAGGGCCATGGCCCAAGTGTGGCTACAGGGAGAGACCCCCCCAATGGAGGTGGTGATACAAAAGATCAAGGATACATACATAATGGACGAGTTAACAGCTAGGGTCCGGGGCACTAAGAAGAAAATGGAAAAGATTTGGAGCCCGTGGGTGGCTAGTGGGGTGGGTGATTAGGGGAATGGGGGACGGGCTCGTTCCATGCGTACCCCGAAACACCTCTATCGATGACAGAATGTATAGCACACTTTTACTTCCCCTTCCGAAGCGGGACCCTCAGGATCCCACGAGATGTTCATGGTTTATAGTTATTCGCACTGGCATGGCGGTACTTGCTAAAAATATCCCGGCTCGTGGCTATCCAGCTATCTGATCGTATCGGCATCAGTACCATTCTGGGAAAATAATTATAATACCCCCTCCCAATCCTACTCCCAATCCTACTCTCTCTTCTTCCTTCTCTTCTACTCTTTTGGTACTCTTCTTTCGGTTAACCTTTTCTTTTCTTTATTTATCTTTATATTGTTTCTTCCCATCTATCTGGTTACTACCCAGTTACCATATGGCTCACTGAAGCTATATTTGGAGGGTAGGCTATTATTAAAATATCTTCGCATAAATGTCATCCCTGTACACCGAGTTTTAGTTCATTGATTTAGCCAAATTCTTACTGCATTATAGGGGTAGCTATAGATGGATAGCGTGAAATATCATCGTGTATTTCACTATCAGATGGGAATTTATTGTCTTACTTAAAATAAAATGGGTGGGATACCGCAGTAAGCAAGCTTGTAAGGACGACATTCATATGTTAGATATGCTGTTTGTGCTTTGTACTTTTGCAATATTGTTTGTTTTTTTACAAGTAATGTGTACTGTTTTGGTGATTGCGATGTTGTTCTTTATTGCATCATGTTGCATATAATGTTGTGGTGTCTGATCTTTTCATAAATAAAGAATTTAAAAAAAAGAAGTGCTGTCATAAAGAAAGGCCAAGAGTGTATTATGTACGCCATTTTCCTTTCTATGTTCTTTTGTTCAGCAATTTCTTTAAGATATATGATGATGTGTTCATCAGTTAGAATGGTTTGTTTAGCTTCCCATTCTATGCTTTTCAACCAAACCTCATAGGTTGCATCATTTTTCATATGTTTATGAATATGAACTAGAGCATGTTTTCTTAGGTCTTCAATTATTTCAGTATTATCTGTTACAGATTTATCACTGCCACTGGCCATTTTTATTTTTATTTTATTGATTAATCTCAATACAAAACTCTTTTCTATATTAAGATTAAATTGCATGAATTACACCAATATTATTATTATATATGAAATACAATTTCAACTTAAACGATCTCAGCACCGTGCCTCCAATATGTGGGGATATTTATGGGATAATAATAGTAACAGTGAGAATTGCCCACTATTTCAATTCTCAGATCCCAAAGAACGTTTATCGTGTTAAGTGGAATGTATTTCATATAATAATATCACAATGTATAAAAATAGATTTTTATTTATAATGACAAATTAATAATAATATATGTAACATGCATGACAATAATCAATGAATATTCAGTATAAAATGATATGCAATACAAAGAAATGGGTATTACGTTTCAATGGCTAAACGGCATTTTCTGTCAAGACTTTATAATTTATGACTATGCTTACACGGACTGAAAGTGAAACTTTTCACACAGAGAACAGAATTCCTCAGAGTGCAGCGTAAGGTCGTAAAGTTTAGCAGACAGTTAGAATAACCCTTTCAATGCTGGCTAGATCTCCTAGGTAGTTAAGATCTATTCTTATGTATTTTTAAATAAAATAACATTTAAACCAGTTCATTAGCCATTTCCAGAAAACAATCCAATAAGAGAATCTACATATTATATAAGCAGATTTTTAATTTGTCTAAAAGATATCTATCTTAATTTAGAGCAAATCAATACACCTGGATAAAAACAGCGGTATGCTAACATGTGATAATATCACATCAATATATAATTATTCTTAATTCCACCTGCAGAATGGAATGGTTATAACTATATATTCTTAGTTAACTAAGATTTCTTAATATGGAAATCTGACCGTGCTTTATCCAGTCATATATAATGCTATTAATACATTTTAATTAATTTAATTTAATTAAATGAAACCAGTATAATTACCAGTTGAGTAGATATTTCATCCGATTGGTAGTCTCTCTGCATGGAGGTGTTGGTTAGAAAGTCAGTAAATTCTAAGTGTTAGAGTTTTAGGAGTAGAGTGTTATTCTCAGATGTTGTCCGAGTTGGAATCCCCAAACTTCCAATTCCTCTCTCCTCTCCGTTGCATATCTTGCATGTGCCTCCTCTCGTATCTTTCTTCTATCTCTCTATCTTCCCTTTGTCTTAACTTTTAAAGGGCCAGACTCTCTGTACGTCATCAGTTGATAACCCAATAGAAGCACTAGAGGTGTGGTTATCTTCCAGATCGCAAATTAGTTATTTGGTCTGTAGAGGGCAGTCTTGTCCCACTAAACATACCTATCCAGGAAAGAGTCAACTTTTCCTGGTGACTATTTTGACGTCATTTTGCGTTATCTTTATAGCGCCATAATTTAAAATTTCAAAGGGTTTCTTAAATTTTGTCCAGACTTAGCGTCTGCAATTCCTGCCATAATTTCTGATATGACAGATCATGAACTAAGTTTACCCTTTTCCATACAATGGTACCTTATATGTATAGACAGTAAAATTAAATTATTTAATCTTCTCTGTCACAATTGTCTGGGTTTAGATATGATTATATTCTTTTAGCATTAGACAGTCTGTCCAACCCCCTTCCTTATCACTTGGCTTGTATATACTATGCATTCCTGAGCTCTGGGAAAGTGGTTAGCTTACAGATAGAAATATAGTGTCTTTCTGTTAACTTGAAATAACAAAATGGAGTCTGGTCTGTTCAGAGTGACTCAGAATATACACTTTTAGTTTCTATCATAGCACAAAATGTCTGCCGATATAAATACTCTGACAATACTAAATGACAGACTCTCACTGATTTGACAGACACTCACAAACAAACACATGCATACACTAACAGAAGCACATACACTCATACTCACATGTGCATACACTAACAGAAGCACATACACTCACACACACACGTACATACGCTAACAAATGTAAATATACACACACACATTGACACAAACACACACATACACTAACAGACACATATACACTAACAGACACACATACACTAACAGACATACACACACACATACATTCACTAACAGACACACACACATACACTAACAGACATACACACACACATACACTAATAGACATACACACATACATACATACATACACACACACATATACAAACAGACATATACACAAATTAGTAATATTATTAAAATTAACATTTCCCACCCACCCAGCCTCCCTACCTTTTAGGCATAGATGGGTCCCTGGGGTCCGTGGCAGCCAGCTGTCTCCCTGTCACACACGGCGAGGGAGCTGTGTTCTCTCTGCTCCCTCGCGCGGGCTGTCTACTGATGCCGGGAGCCAGAATATGACGTCATATTTGGCTCCCGGCATCAGCAAATGGCGCGCAAGGGAGCAGAGCGAACACAGCTCCCTCGCCGTGTGTGACAGGGAGACAGCTGGCTGCCAGGGGGATCAATCAGGTGACCCCCCATGACACAGGGCATTTGGGGGGCGGCATTTTTTGCCCCCCTCTGGTTAGTGCCTGCAGGGGGAACAGCGTTCCTGCTGTGCAAAAACATGCAGGAACGCCGTTCCCATGCGTTTTCTGCAGGACTCAAGCCCTGGGATAGAGGAAGTCAATATAAGGACCGATAGAGGGGAGAGGTGTGAGAGGAGCGACAGGAGAGGAAAATCAGTCTAGCTGCAGCATTCATTACAGACTGTAGCGGGACAATACGACTTGTGGGAAGACCTATTAGGAGAGAGTTACAATAATCAATGCGAGACATTACTAGAGCATGAACAAGCTCCATACATCTTCAATATACTGCTAGCAGCTGCGGCTATACTTAAGAGATTTGAAATGGGGCTGGGGCTGATAGATAGTATAAATGAGGGGTTTATGGGATAAGATCAGATCTCTCTAACAAAGTATGGGATACGTCTGATTGGTGAAGTCTCTTTCAGGTTTGGGAAGGAGCCGTCTGCTGTTGTCTCACATTGTTTAGCCACTTGATAAAATGTAAACGTATATTTTTTATTTTTTCTGGCAGCATAGAGTGTCCCTTTAAATGAATTAAGGTTACAGATGTCAAACACCTTGAATTTCAGCAGAAAACTCCACATGACACCAAGCTCTGCAGGACACTTGTAAAAAATATTTAGAGGTAAGCAAAAGTGTTTAACATCTTAAGGCCAAGGTGGTAGGCAAATCTATTTGGATCAGAATTTGTTGAAAATGTTATATCAGATGTCTGACCTGTCTTTGGTCATTAAAGGTTTGTGTTGCCACATAATGCCGTGCTGTGGATTGAACGCCTTACATAACATCTAGCACGATACATAAATTCCAGGGGATAATGTAATATCATGTTTTATTTATCTCACCTGCATATGATAAATCACACTCTACAAAACAGATGTGCACCATTATATTAACAAGAACAAAGATAAAACGACCTTGTATCTTGCAAGAAGAAAATCTATACTGACTAAGTATTCTGAGGCCTAGACTGCAGGAAAATGCCTGTATATTCAAGAGTGATTTTTAACAACTGATGATCAGACCATGTCAAAATAGAAGCTACAGATTCCTCGATTCTAACCTTGCATTTGAATAATTGCATTTTTCATAACTAACCATTTTCAGGGACAGTTAGAGAAATTCTATGTTACAGGCCTTTGATAAAACTAATATTACCGTTTCAGTGTTATTACTAAAGTTTGATTAGTTCCCACCACGGGTACAGTCCAAATGGATCAAATGCTTCCATATTAGCCACATCCAGGCAGCCATATGACGTGTATTGTGCGCACACAAACAGGGTTATTCAATAAAGTAGGAATTGTCAGTGTAACGGACCGCCTATAATCCGGCTGAGTATGTCCGTTACGAATCTCCCGAGTCCCAAACGTAGTAGTGATTATAGCCAGAGTTCCCCCAAGCATCAGCCTAGACTTAATGAAGGGGTAAAACTAATCTATTTAATCCAGGCTCAATGGCCTGTTTTTATACAATACAGGGACACAGTAAACACACCCATGACACTCCCATAAACACGCCCACAAAATGTCCCTAAAATGGCATGTCACCATGACTAAGCATAAAATGACAAAATATGAAAACACACAAAAATATATATTTCCCACATAGGAACCCCCACAGTCTATACATCCTCCGGTCGTCTGGATCGAAGTGCCCAACATATCCGAAAAGCGCTCAGATCCCACAAACACAGCCAAACCGCCACCGTGGGGGAAGTTCGGACCGGCCGCACACATGGTCCTATGCCCAAAACAGTTCCAGGGCATTTTGTACTTTTGTCGGTCAACTTCGGGAGTTCCATGCGAACGAAATACTAAACGCACACTCTAGCTTCTTGGTAGCGTTTGTTCTCGGATGAACCATACGAACAAACCTACCGAATGTCGTTCTCCTGACGTGTGTGGGGAAGGAGCAGGCGTTCATCCAAGTTCAGCGGTGTTCGGGAGTTTCAGTGTCCCATGAACCAAGTCTTTTAATAGCCTTTTAGCATGGCCCATAGTCAGTGGGCAGGAGGCTAGCATCCACACTCCTCCAGGATCCAGTGGCGAACGTCCAGGCAAAGGGGAGTTTGTCACAGTCAGGAATTCAAATTTCTAATTTTAAGGCCAAAATACGTCAACTAGAAAAATTCTTCAAGTTAGGTATGCTTTCAGTTTGGCTACTTTGGCCCTAAATTTGAAATTCACTTTGAATTCCTGAAGATTCTGACTTTAGGGAAAAAATCCTGTAAAATGGGAATTGTGGTGAAATTGCAATAGGAATTGTAAAAATAAAATCCAGTACAAAATAGTAAATATATATATATATATATATTTATATATATATATATATATGTGTGTATATATATATATATATATATATATATATATATATATATATATACACACACACAGTTGCAAGAAAAAGTATGTGAACCCTTTGGAATGATATGGATTTCTGCACAAATTGGTCATAAAATGTGATCTGATCATCATCTAAGTCACAACAATAGACAATCACAGTCTGCTTAAACTAATAACACACAAAGAATCAAATGTTGCTATGTTTTTATTGAACACACCACAGTGCAGGTGGAAAAAGTATGTGAACCCTTGGATTTAATAACTGGTTGAACCTTCTTTGGCAGCAATAACTTCAACCAAACGTTTCCTGTAGTTGCAGATCAGACGTGCACAACGGTCAGGAGTAATTCTTGACCATTCCTCTTTACAGAACTGTTTCAGTTCAGCAATATTCTTGGGATGTCTGGTGTGAATCGCTTTCTTGAGGTCATGCCACAGCATCTCAATCGGGTTGAGGTCAGGACTCTGACTGGGCCACTTCAGAAGGCATATTTTCTTCTGTTCAAGCCATTCTGTTGTTGATTTACTTCTATGCTTTGGGTCATTGTCCTGTTGCAACACCCATCTTCTGTTGAGCTTCAGCTGGTAGACAGATGGCCTTAAGTTCTCCTGCAAAATGTCTTGATAAACTTGGGAATTCATTTTTCCTTCGATGATAGCAATCCGTCCAGGCCCTGACGCAGCAAAGCAGCCCCAAACCATGATGCCCCCACCACCATACTTCACAGTTGGGATGAGGTTTTGATGTTGGTGTGCTGTGCCTTTTTTTCGCCACACATAGTGTTGTGTGTTTCTTCCAAACAACTCAACTTTGGTTTCATCTGTCCACAGAATATTTTGCCAGTACTGCTGTGGAACATCCAGGTGCTCTTGTGCAAACTGTAAACGTGCAGCAATGTTTTGTTTGGACAGCAGTGGCTTCCTCTGTGGTATCCTCCCATGAAATCCATTCTTGTTTAGTGTTTTACGTATTGTAGATTCGCTAACAGGGATGTTAGCATTTGCCAGTGACTTTTGTAAGTCTTTAGCTGACACTCTAGGATTCTTCTTCACCTCATTGAGCAGTCTGCGCTGTGCTCTTGCAGTCATCTTTACAGGACGGCCACTCCTAGGGAGAGTAGCAGCAGTGCTGAACTTTCTCCATTTATAGACAATTTGTCTAACCGTGGACTGATGAACAGCAAGGCTTTTGGAGATACTTTTATAACCCTTTCCAGCTTTATGCAAGTCAACAATTCTTAATCGTAGGTCTTCTGAGAGCTCTTTTGTGCGAGGCATCATTCACATCAGGCAATGCTTCTTGTGAAAAGCAAACCCAGAACTGGTGTGTGTTTTTTATAGGGCAGGGCAGCTGTAACCAACACCTCCAATCTCATCTCATTGATTGGACTCCAGTTGGTTGCTCACTCCAATTAGCTCTTGGAGATGGCATTAGTCTAGGGGTTCACATACTTTTTCCACCTGCACTGTGAATGTTTACATGGTGTGTTCAATAAAAACATGGCAACATTTCATTCTTTGTGTGTTATTAGTTTAAGCAGACTGTGATTGTCTATTGTTGTGACTTAGATGATGATCAGATCACATTTTATGACCAATTTGTGAAGAAATCCATATCATTCCAAAGGGTTCACATACTTTTTCTTGCAACTGTATATCAAATCCTCAGCAATCAACCTGAAATCTGTCAGAGGCATGGAACTGGTTGGGGGTGCAAATAATGGACTTGCCCCTGGGCATCTCATGACCTTGCTACACCTCTACAGCCACAGCATACAGTGTAAATTAATTTTACGCCCACAGTGCTGTATATATGGGTACCTATAGAATCAGAATCAGGATGCTGCCTGCCCCTGTCTGGGCCCGCAGCGCTGGACGAGCGTATCTCGAGCCGCCCTACCCCAGCACCGGGCCGATCCTCAAGGCGCCCAAAAGTGGGAATGCTAAGAGGATCCCTGTCACGGGGGGGCCAGTCACCCCAGAAGCTGTGTGCTAGGTAAGGATGAGCAGGCACCTGCTTACCTTAATGGCAGGTGCCTGCTCGGCCAACAAATCCCAGTGTCCGGAGGAGAGGGGGGCGGAGAAGGAAGGCGGCAAGGGAGGCTGTTCTTGCAGTCTCTCACTCCTCCCTCATGCTCCCTCTGTGATGCCATATGAAGTCATTCCGACCCCGGCATACTAAACAGCGCGCTGGATGAGTGAGGAGCTGCCCCACACTGGACCCCAGGGAGGTGAGTGTTGAACTGTCAGTGAGAGTGTGTGTGTGTGTGTCTGCCTGTGTGTGTGTGTGTGTGTGTGTCTGTAAGTGGCTAAGTGTATGCATGTCAGTGAGTGTCTGCCTGTGTGTGTGTGTTTGACTATCAGTGTGTGTGTGTGTGTGTGTGTGTGTGTGTCTGTCAGTGAGTGAGTATGTATGTCAGTGAGTGTGTGTGAGTGCCTGTCAGTGAGTGTCTGCCTGTGTGTGTGTGAGTGTTTGACTATCAGTGTGTATGTGTCTGTCAGTGAGTGAGTATGTATGTCAGTGAGTGTGTGTGAGTGCCTGTCAGTGAGTGTCTGCCTGTGTGTGTGTGAGTGTTTGACTATCAGTGTGTATGTGTCTGTCAGTGAGTGAGTATGTATGTCACTGAGTGTGTGTGAGTGCCTGTCAGTGAGTGTCTGCCTGTGTGTGTGTGAGTGTTTGACTATCAGTGTGTATGTGTCTGTCAGTGAGTGAGTATGTATGTCAGTGAGTGTCTGCCTGTGTGTGTGTGAGTGTTTGACTATCAGTGTGTATGTGTCTGTCAGTGAGTGAGTATGTATGTCACTGAGTGTGTGTGTGTGAGTGTTTGACTATCAGTGTGTATGTGTCTGTCAGTGAGTGAGTATGTATGTCTGTGAGTGTGTGTCTGTCAGTGAGTGAGTGTATGTCTGTCAGTGAGTCTGTGTGTGTCTGTCAGTAAGTGAGTGTATGTATGTCAATGAGTGTGTGTGTCTGTTTGTCAGTGTTTGTCAGTCTGTGTGCCTGTCAGTGAGTGAGTGAGTGGATGTCCATCAGTGAGTGTGTGTTTGTCTCTATTAGTGAGTGAGTGTCTATCTGTCAGTAAGTTTCTGTGTGTGTGTGTGTGTCTGTCAGTGATTGTATGTCTGTCTGTCAGTAAGTATCTGTATGTGTGTGTGTGTGTGTGTCTGTGAGTGAGTATATGTCTGTCAGTGAGTTTCTGTGTGTGTCAGTGAGTGTGTGTGTGTGTGTGTGTCTGTCAGTGAGTGAGTGACATGAGGGGGGCGGCAAAACGGATCTTCGCCATGGGCAGCAGAAATCCTGGCACCGGCCCTGTATAGACAAAGAAATGCCCACTGACAAAGAAATGATCAGTCTGTAATTTTAATGGTAGGTGTGTTTTAACAGTGAGAGACAGAATAACAACAACATAAAAATCCAGAAAAACGCAAGTCAAAAAAGTTATAAATTGATTTGCATGTCAATAAGTGAAATAAGTATTTGACCCCTTCGACTTAGTACTTGGTGGCAAAACCCTTGTTGGCAATCACAGAGGTAAGACGTTTCTTGTAGTTGGCCACCAGGTTTGCACACATCTCAGGAGGGATTTTGTCCCACTCCTCTTTGCAGATCCTCTCCAAGTCATTATGGTTTTGAGGCTGACATTTGGCAACTTGAACCTTCAGTTCCCTCCAGAGATTTTCTATGGGATTAAGGTCTAGAGACTGGCTAGGCCACTCCATGACCTTAATGTACTTCTTCTTCATCCATTCCTTTGTTGCCTTGGCTGTGTGTTTTGGGTCATTATCATGCTGGAATACCTATCCATGACCCATTTTCAATGCCCTGGCTGAAGGAAAGAGGTTCTCAACCAAGATTTGACGGTACATGGCCTCGTCCATCCTTCCTTTGATGCGGTGCAGTTGTCCTGTCCCTTTAGCAGAAAAACACCCCCAAAGCATAATGTTTCCACCTCCATGTTTGACGGTGGGGATAGTGTTCTTGCGGGTCATAGGCAGCATTCCTCCTCCTCCAAACACGGCAAGTTGATCTGATGCCTAAGAGCTCGATTTTGGTCCCATCTGACCACAACACTTTCACCCAGTTCTCCTGTGAATCATTCAGATGTTCATTGGCAAACTTCCGATGGGCCGTACATGTGCTTTCTTGAGCAGGGAGACCTTGTGGGCGCTGCAGGATTTCAGTCCTTCACGGCGTAGTGTGTTACCAATTGTTTTCTTGGTGACTATGGTCCCAGCTGCCTTGAGATCATTAACAGGATCCTCTCATGTAGTTCTGGGCTGATTCCTCATCGTTCTCATGATTACTGAAACTCCACAACGTGAGATCTTGCATTCCAGCCTTGTGTAGGTCTACAATCTTGTCCCTGACATCCTTGAACAGCTCTTTGGTCTTGGCCATGGTGGAGTGTTTGGAATTTGATTATTTGATTGCTTCTGTGGACAGGTGTCTTTTATACAGGTAACGAGCTGAGATTAGGAGCACTCCCTTTAAGAGAGTGCTCCTAATCTCAGTTTGTTACTTCTATAAAATACACCTGGGAGCCAGAAATCTTGCTGATTGGTAGAGGATCAAATACTTATTTCACTCATTGACATGCAAATCAATTTATAACTTTTTTGACATGCGTTTTTCTGGATTTTTTTGTTGTTCTGTCTCTCACTGTTAAAATACACCTACCATTAAAATTATAGACATCATTTCTTTGTCAGTGGACAAACGTTCAAAATCAGCAGGGGATCAAATACTTTTTCCCCTCACTGTAGATATGCTTACCTCTACTTCACTACTCAACCCAGTAGGGTTTACTGGGGTGACTGACTGATCTGTCACTTCCATAAAAATTAACAGTACAATTTTGCAGCTTCCTTTTTGGAACCCTTACCTAGGCAGCATGCATTTTAGATAGTATGCATTTTTATATTTATTAAAGGATTATATTTGGGCAAAATAAATGCAAGACCTTCTTACACCTATTCACTGCCATATGGCATTATATGAACTCCATCCTAGAAATGTGACCTAACCCATGCATGCTGACTTCATACACAATAAGCTGAACTTGCTGGCTCAGAATGATGAGTATTTGGGAAGTGGAGAAGGGAAGAGAGGAGGGGGTCTTTCAAAGAGGCCCATGTCTCCTTTAAGAAGCAGCAGCAATGCCCCGCTTGCAGAGGGTTCTAGTCACTCCCCCCACTCTCTCTCATCCCCACCTCCTTTATTTCTTCCCCTTGTTTCCATGACTTCCCTGCACAGCTCTCCTTACCACTGGAGGGTGTCCTCTCCTGCAGGTTCCCGGGCACAGCATGCTGGTCCTGCCTGCCTGCCTGCGCTCTGCAGCCTTCTGGGCTCTGGTCTACTCCTACTGCCTGCTGTGCGCCTGCACTGCGCTCATCAAACTTTTCTGCAGCATCTTCATCAGGCCAAGGAGGACCTTCCACAGGGTCCCCAGAGACATCCCCCCTGCCTGTCTCAATGACCCTTCCCTGGGCACCCACTGCTATGTGCGACTCAAGGTAAACCTGCCTACCTTACCTGCAAAGATATAGCTTATTTAACCCTTTCTGTGCATTGCATGTATGGGAGATACACACGCACCCTCTCTCTGGCACTCAAATGGTTAACCACCTCCCCATTTCATTTTGTTCTAAATGTTGCCATTGAGTAGAATTCTGAGAATCCTGTATTCCACGCCTGTAGTGTGTCCATCACCCCATTCCTTCCTCCAGCAGCCCAGCCACATATCATGGGGTGAGAGATGGCACTTGTTCTTTAAGTCATTGTTACTCTTGTGAGATACTGGGAGGGATGCTGAGTCCCAGCCTCTGGTACTGACATGATGGCTGTGAAATGTTTGTTTATTCTATAACGTTGAGCTAATAATCTCAATGTATGGTTTTGGCTTCCCAATGCATCTGACTTTTCTATTCCCATCAATGCCCTCTTCAGACAATAGATTACGTTGTAACCAATAGCAGATCACCTGCTTTTTAACTATTAATCTGCTGCTAGAATTGTAGACTAGAGAGAAATAGGATAATTCTCTCTCATAACAATGCACACCCACCAGTTTTTTTTTATCACAATGTGTGCTGGGGAAGCTCTGGACATTTTTGACTTTTGATTAATGGTAATACCCTTGTACTTGATTTGATTATAATGTGTCATTTCAGCCATCCCTGCCAAAGATAAATGCCTGTATCAAGCAAAACAGCTTTTACACTCCATTGGATGTCATTGTTAACTGTTTTTTACTCCAGTTTGTTTTAATATGCCTGGCTCACAGTCATTCATAATAAAAGATTTACTAATGTCAGAGCACTCTCCGCTCATGCTGCCAACAACAAGATTCTTGCATCCGACAGAGATTTTGGCATTTTTAACCTATAAAATGCACTTTTTACACTCAAATGGTTAATGTTGACATCAATGATTTTTATACACAGACAAATTGCAATGGGTGGTATTGCAATTTATCATTGCTGCCCTCCATTCCTCCTTTGAAGAAATATTATTGCATTTTATTTGTCTTCAACTAATTTTTTTTTTTTTAGCTAAATCAATAGATCAAAGCACTCATGTGTTATTTATGTATATCTCAGTGGCACTTAGTCCCCAGTTATTGTCTGTGTATGTTTTGCTATGTATGTACACTGTGTGTGGGTTTTATTTTTGTTCCATCTCTGAGTACTAGATTGTATGCAGGTCACCTTCTTTCACTGGTGAACGCCACACGTTAGCAGAATGACAATTTCAGCTGCCAAGTTCATATTAAAAACAGAATACAGGTTTTCATTGAGGCAATTAATGCACTTCGCCAGTAATTATCTGTCCAACTGGTACCACAAGTGGAAGCTGGTGCTGATTAAAGCTTTAATCAATTGACTAGTAGTTCATTAGAAGGTATGACATGCAATTGTGAATTGCCACTTGGGGATATACCCTCTTATTTCTCAAGGTTACACACATGTTACTATGCAGAGTTCTGTCTGATAGCAATTTAATAATACATTGTCATTGCTGAATCTATCACAGCAGTTATTTATGTGGAATTCAATAATGATTCTTGGGTCAATACTGATGAAACATAGACAATCTAAAACCACATCTGGTATTCAAATGTGGATTATAGAACAAATGTGGCAGCAGTTCAAATTATTGGAAGTCATAATGTGGCTCTGGTCCTGCGTTCTCTAGGAAGAGTCAATGTTTGGTACATAGGTATACTTCCAGGTTTCTATTAATGTAAATGGTCATTGTCATTCATCTTGTGAAAACGTGCAAGGATAGCTATTCCATTAGTGTGATGGATATAAACACAGATCTTCAATGTGACTTGATAGGTGACAACAATGTTTTACTATAATAACATTTATAATAGTGACATGTCATTGTTTTAAACCATAAAGTTATTACACCGTTTGGGTTTTCTTTTTCTTTTCTTAAACAAGGATTTGAGTTACGTAAATAATGGGTAAAATATTTTAAAGGGATATGAAAAGCCAAACTGACAACATTTTACATCAAAACAGATGAGCTGGGCAGAAATGTGTTTGTTTTTTGTATGTTATTTTTGTAAAATGGATCATTCTGAATATTTGTCCTCATTTTCCCGCAATGACCCTGCATGTGTTATTCTCCATGTTACCATTTCTATGTGTAAAATCATAGAGCAGTACTTAATAGATGCATGTCCTATACACAAATAATTGTGTAGTTGCAGCTAAAATGGTGATGTATTTTTACCAAGGTCATTTTGTTGCCAAAAGGTAAATTACTTTTTTTGTTTTTTTTTCTCAATAGCAACCTACTCAACTAACACATAGGGTAGAGTCATGTTGTTGTTGTGTGTTTTTTTTGTTTTTGTTTTTAAATGTTGATTATCCAATACATCATTCTGGGAGATATTTGTACCTATGCAGTGCATACCCAAAAATGAGGTGGAGGTGATTTTAGTGCAACTGACCTTTTCATCCTTCTCAAATATGTTGTGAGCACATACCTCACTTTCAACTCCGCCTTTGCCTTGCATTGATATCTTTTAATAATGTCAACAACATTAAATATATTGAATATAAGATCTCTAGCAAACATCTGCTACCTTTGGGCATGAATGGTATACTGCATAACCATGCAATTCAACCTTCTCTCTGCATAGTGGAATGCTGGGAGTTTATTTATTTTTATTTATATTTTAAATACCAGATTCTGATTGGCTGTTGACATAAGATCTCTGCAGTTTTGGCTTGTTTTTAGTAACCATGGCTACCTCTGTACTGAAAAACTATTTGATCTTTAAATGTTAATCATGCCTGTGCCATTGCTTGGTTGAGTGATGATAATATAGAAGTTTTATATTTAATTTTTTTTTTCTTTTTCAAAAATTGTTAATGAAATGTTCATGGATAATTTATGGGGATCTACACACACTTTGTACCTTTTCATTCCAGCACAGAAACAGCCGCTGCTTACATGCCTATAGCACACGCAACCAATAAAATGCTATTCATAGAGATACACCAAATCAACTCAGTAAATATTTGTACTAGACGCATGCAGCACTAATCATTAAAGTGATAGTTAGACTTTACATTTGCAGTATCTGACTCCCGAGGAAAGGCGTCTGTAACTCCATCTACGTCAGCGCTATGTAGCCAACTCTTTGTACAAGTGGTGCTTTAAACCCTGTAGGAAGCACCATAACCCCTTCAATAAAATGAAGTTATTATGCCTAAAGTACCTCTTTAATTAGTTTATTTACAAACCCCATATTGTAGAGAATGAAAAACTTAATTGCAAAAATATTGAATTTGGAAAAGTTCTCAAACTCAACAATAGTTACAACTTGGCTTTTATGGCCTGTGTAGTGCAATTCAGTTTTCAGTTCATTATAACTCTTTTTTTAAATAAACCCCAAATTTGGTAAATGCTCTGGTAAAAATGTCCAGTCTGCTGTATGACATTACACACTGGCCAGTGTCCACATTCCTATATCTCTCCTGTCATGCTTAATTACCATGTGGGAGAAATCCCTTTTCACAAGAGTCTTATGTCAGACCCTCCTTCCACATTTCTCCCTCCTCATTTCTCCCTATCATTTCCCTCAGTTTTCCCTTTTGGTAGCAGTCAGTGACTCCTGATATAAAACTACTTAAACTTCTGACAATTATTATTCCCTTTCTCCCCTCCCCCCACTATTCCCTCTCATTTTATCCCAAGGAGATTCCCCCTTTTCCCTCCCTCGCCGGAAGGTGGGGTCACCCTACACCTTTTGTAGTTTACAGAAAGAGATATTAAAGGACTTAAAAAGATGATATCGCGTTCTAGGGGAAAGTTAAAAGACTTATAAAAAGCCATGGAATGTAGATGGAGTAATTACATAGCTGAAAAGAGACTTGCGTCCATCAAGTTCAGCCTTCCTCACATATGTTGTTGCTGTTGATCCAAAAGAAGGTAAAAAACCCAGTCTGAAGCACTTCCAATTTTGCAACAAACTAGGAAAAATTCCTTCTTGACCCCAAAATGGCAGTCAGATATCTCCTTGGATCAAGCAGCTGTTACCCCACTAACTACAAATTATATCCCTGTACGTTATGTTTTTGGAAGTATTTATCCAATTGCTGTTTAAACATCTGTATGGACTCTGATAAAACCACCTCTTCAGGCAGAGAATTCCACATGCTTATAGGTCTTTCTGTAAAAAACAACAACTTTTCTTTGCCTTAGATGAAATCTCCTTTCTTCCAGCCCAAATGTGTGATCTCGTGCTGGCCCCAAATATATTTGTATAACGTTATAATATCCTCTCTGAGATGCCAGTTTTCCAAACTAAACAGATTTAATTTATTTACCCTTTCTTCATAACTAAAAGGCTCCATTCCTTTTATCAATTTTGTAGCTCTGCACTTTTTCTATTGCCATGATATCCTTCTTTAGAACAGGTGCCCAAAATTACACCGCATATTAAAGGTGAGGTCTTACCAGCGATTTATAAAAAGGCATAATTATATTTTCATCCCTAGAATTTATGTCTTTATTTATACATGACAAAACATTACTGGCCTTAGCAACTGCCGATTGACATTGCATATTGCTGCTTAATTTGTTGTCTATAACAATTCCCAAATCCCTCTCGTGTGTGGTTATCCCTAATTAACTACCATTTAGGGTGTAAGTTGCTTGTGCATTCTTGACCCCGAAGTGCATAACTTTGCATTTCTCTACATTAAAGTTTATCTGCCGTTTTAGTGCCGAGATAGGAAATAAAGAGAGTGGAGAAAAGCAATTGGGAGAGAAATAAAAGTGAGATGGGGCAAAGTGCTTGGGCCGCATGCAGCATTAAACAAAAATGGGGAGAGCAAAACAAAAGATGAGAACAAGGATAATGGAGTGAAATTAGTGAGCAGCAGAAGACAATAGATGAAAGAGCAATGAGTAGCAGAGTTCTTTAACTTTATAAATCTCCCCAAGTGAGTTGTAGGAAGAAGTGACGCATGTCTATAGTGACATACACTCCCTTGCGTGGTTTGTAGCCTAGGTGACTGAATGCATTGTCATGTTATCTCATAACCTGAAAATCTCATGGGGTGATTTTAAAAAGGAATTGCACAGTTAATGTCAAACTGGTTTAAGGAAAGTTTCCATTTAGTTTATTTTGACCTAAAACTTTCAATTCCCTTGTAAATGTTCCACCATTCCAGGTTTAATGAAAATGAAACATTCATATCTAGTGCAGAACATATATTTTTCTTTCTTTTCGTGAATAACCTGTCTGTGATTGCTATTACAATTCAGAAGGAAAATATGTCAAATTGATTCTTAAAGGGACACTATAGTACCAAAACAACTTTAACTTAACAAAGCAGGTTTTGTGTATAGATCATGCCTCTGAAGGTTCACTGCTCAATTCACTGCAATTTAGGTGATAAATCACTTATGTTTCTGTTGATGTAACCCTAACCACACCTGTAGACTTTTTTTTATCTCCTGCTCTGCAAATTGAACTTTAATAACACACAGGAGGCTCCTGCAGGGTCAAGAAAGCTATTAACAGAGTAAAAGGTAAGAAATTCTAAATTAAACAAAATTTGCAATAAAGGAAGTGTACACATTAGATGACTCTTTACAGGGAGTGTTTAGGAAGGCTGTGCAAATCACATGCAGGAAGGTGTGACTAGAACTGCATAAACCAAGTGATTTAACACCTAAATGGCAAAAACTTGAACAGTGAGACTGCAGGGGCATTGTAACAAATACTACCCTGAGCCAGAAACATTGGGTCCATGGTTACGGTTTGTATGTGGGTTGGTGGGTTGTGTATGTGGGTTGTCAGGGCAACATTGTGGACATTCTTGGGTGTGGGAGGGGGCCATGGAAACATCATGGGGAACTTTCTTTCAATACTTTCCTGTCCCTTCTCATGTCTGTTACCCTGTGATTACTGGACATACAAGGTGACTAGGAAATCCAGGCTGGCCTGCCCCCACCAGACTTCCACATACTATGCAGGTGGGAGGGCTTCATGTGCCTGACTAGGACAAACCTGGAAATGCTATGGAAATGCCGAGCGGGTCAGAACTGTGACACGACTCACTAAAACTTTAAGGGGAGGTAGCACAGACCCCATGTGATGAAATTGTGTCACTATTTTAACAAATTGGGTGCACGAGGACGAGCCATCCAGGGATATCACTGTTTTCCATATATTTTTGGAGGTATTCTATTATGTTTGGGGGATAATGGTATTATTTGCATGTGTGCCTGGAAGTTAATTGAGTTAGCTGTGCTTGATCTAATTTTCTGCCAGACACAGAGATGCCTGGGTGGTGTTACCATTGTTCTATTAAGGACCCAATGCTGGGGGTCTGTGTATAAATGTATACAAAATTGTAAAGCACTACGGAATTTGTTGGCGTTTTATAAATATAATAATAATAAAAAAGACCAAATAAAGTGTCTTTTGTTTTTACCCCTCATCAAGTCTTGGCTGATGTTTGGCTGAGCTGCTGTGAGCTGTTATAATCACTGAAGGTGAGATATTAACGGAGATGCTCAGGTTGAGTATCGAGCTCCATTATAGGCACGATCTATACACCAAAACTGCTTCATTAAGCTAAAGTTGCTTTGGTGACTATAGTGTCCCTTTAATAATATTCTCATCTGCCAGAGTGAGGATTCCTGGCTGCAGCCAATGGCTATGGTCCTTGAAACTTTTCCTACTCCAACTAAATCACCACTAAGATATAGTGTTCAGAGTATAGGAGTCCATCGTGAAGATTTCAGAGTTTCTAGTTGATATACACTTTTTTGTTAATTTTCACAGATTACATTGGTTCCATGTTATTTAGTTGTATGCCCATTGTGACAGCTGTGTGAGTTGTAATCCAACAATAAGAGAGGTAATTCCTCCCCACCTCTAGAACTTGCATACTTTTTCTGTATTCCTGCCACATGATCATGTCTCCCAACTTCAAAGAGCACTTTTTCAGCCTTAAGGCTTTTAAATCTTTTCACTCCTTCAGAATCACAATTGGGATCTGACCTACATTTTAATATGATAAAATGAATGAATTCATCTACATTATGCATTTCACAGAAAGTGTGGAGTACCATCTCAGAGCAGCGTCTACCAAAAAATCCTACCCAAAACAATGATGGCTAACATTGGCACTGCAGTTGTTTAGAAACTACATTCCCCATCATCCTCAGCTAGCCTTTACCCTGAATGCTGTTGCTGTGTTGTGGGAGTTCAGACAATCTGCAGTTCTCATCTTCTTCTTATCAACAAATATTTCAGCTAAAATGCTCTTTAATTACACATTTTAATGCAATCTTTCAAAATCCTAGTTAAAATAAACATGTATTGTGTCTGGTAGGTGGAATCTCGGGTAGCATCAGCAAGTTGCTGTAGAATAGATGAAAAGAATAGCAGAGGGATGAGCTAGTAAAAGACTAAACTTTATACAATGCCAAGGGACACAACATCAGGATAGTCTAATACCCATCACGCAGAACTTAAGTTAACTAATAAATATAAATCAGAAACCCTACAGCTTATTACCTGACCTTAGAATGGTCGGATTTAACGTTGATAATAGAAATGTACAGGACAGAACTACAGCTATTTCTACCGGTTGTGGGTGCTTTGCTCCCTATTAACCCATTTTTCTTGATTGAATAGACACAGAAGGTCTCTTCCACTGTTCAGTTTTATATTTATGTGCAGAGAGAATGTAAATAACCACACACTCCCTCACTCTACAGCAAGCATGTCAAACAAAGGCTAGCAAGGGACAAATAAAGAAGGTTTTAGTTTATGTGGGCCGCAAACCCCCTCACCCCCCCCCTCCCCCCCCCGACAAAACTTAAATTTTCATAGAAACGTAGATTTCTTTTGAAACGTAAAATATATTAAAAAAAAAAAAACAGCACCCCCCTCCACTAAATTCCAGTCCCCCCCTCCCATATACTAAATCCCAGCACCCCCTCTAGCCAACAAGCAGACTCCACTCACATTGCCGCTGCCAGTATGCGACTCCGGAGTCCAACCTCTGGTATACCCCAAATGGCGCTGTCCGCTCCCTGTGCCAAAGCGGATCCTCCCGCTAGTTCTTGAAACACTGTCGAAGGGGTGCACGTCGATGTCACATTGGAATGTGACGTGGCGTTGCGTGCCTCCGTGCACCTCTAGGTCCTCCACTGTCCAGCCGCGGCCATCGCAACACTAACCGACACACTCATTGACATACACAGACACACACATACACACAGACACACACACTCGCTGACAGACACACAGACAGACACACACTCACACATTTACACCTTCTTGCACACACTCACATTATTGTATTTATCCCTGGGGTCTAGTGAAGGTCTTCTATCTGGACCTCAGTGTTCCTGCTTCTCACTGCTCCCTCGCTCGCAGTTTAGTGATGCCGGGTGCTGGAATATGACATCATATTCCGGCACCCGGCATCACTATAGAGGGCATGAGGGAGCAGTGAGGAGCAGGAACGCTGAGCTCCCTCGCTGCATCCACCTTCCTCTCCGGCCGGGTAAATGTTAGCAGAGTAGGCACCTGCAATGTGGAGAAAGTAGGTGCCTACTCTGCTTGGAACACTAAGCATGTACTCATGGCTCGCCGGGCCACAAAGATGTCCATTGGGCCGCGAGTTTGACATGCTTGCTCTGCAGCAACGTTTGTAGGTCAAATTTCACAGCTGCATTCCAACAGCTATGGAGGGAGGAGGTTTCTGAGCACACATACCTTAAAAGGATTTGATGCTGATAGATCAACCTTTAATGTCCTGTTAAAAAAAGCCATCAGTTTCCTGACAAACACACAGCAGTAAGGTATTTGACCAACTTTATATATCTATTTTATTCACTTACTGTATTGGTAGTTCTACTATGACAGCATTTCACAATGTGTTCTGAAATATATCAAAGGATACCAGTGGCTTTGTTTTAAGATGGTTGAGTATTGTGCCCAATTAACTCGGGGTGCTTCACCTGCTATCCTGCTATCCATGGAGATGTCATGTTCTGTTTAACACTAAATATGTAGCTATGGGAAAAGAAAACCACTTTGTATTTATGTAAATGCTGGGCTGTGGGATGTGATATGGTTGTATAAGAGCTCAGAATGAGAAGTTCCTGATTGGTGGAACTTCTTCCTGGTGAGAAAGGAGTCTTCTTTCTATTGGCCTGAAATATTTTACGGCTACAGCAAAAACACAATAGTAATAAACTCTGAATTCTAGTGAATTTTATTCAAATTGTTATATTGAGGAAGAACTAATCTGCAGACATTCTTAAATCTAGCTATAGTTAAAAATATGGCTATTTTGTGCTCTGTTTTGCAACTGATTTAATTTTCAGAAATTCTGTGAATAACGTTTTAGTGTAGTGAAAAACCTTGTGGATCACAGATGAACAATATGGAAATTCAGACAGAATTCCAAGATTTTACTATTAACATGACGTAAAGTCATGATTTTATTAATGACACGGAGGCGAGTATTATGCTTCTCTTTCTTTAATTTTCCCTCAGCAGCGAAGAGAAAAAACGTATGTAAAAGAGAAAAACATCACATTAGCATATTCAACAGTGCTACGAATCAGTATCCACCCTTTCAGTATATAAGGTGTAGCACTCTCTTCCTCTTTCTGTAGCGATCCGAAGACCAGCCAATAACCGAACGATAAACTTGAACCGGAACTTTAACATCGGATAGCAGTCATACATCCCTTCCTTATGGGAAAACGGTAGAGCAGTCCTTTAAATCTTCGTTATCACACAGATATAAGTATTCAGACTAAAAGAGAGGAGAAATATGGTAATATCTCAATTGACACTTGGTTGTAACATGCCACAATAAATATATGGCTACCTAGGTCTGGAGAAAAACCATAGTCATAATATCATCAGACATGAAAAAATGTATTGTAAAAAACTAGCGTGATAAGCTAAACTTTATAATCAATTATCTGAGAAGAGACAGAAAAATCCAACCTGTAAGGTAGGATGATAAACGCATACCCACTCCGAGACTGACAGGCATGTGAATCCCACAAACTCTGTGTCATTAATAAAATCATGACTTTACGTCATGTTAGTAGTAAAATCTTGGAATTTTATTAAAGACATGGAGGCTCCTGTTATGCTCTTTTAAAGCTGAGCTATAACCCTTTCTGAGAAGTTTTGTATGGGTTTAAAATAAAAATTCCGGAATGTGGATTCCGTAGACCAATCTGCAGCCTTCAAGATGTCTTCCAATCGAAAACCTATCGTCGACGCCTTAGAGGCCATAGCACCCCTGACGGAGTGGGATGAGAAAACCGAGACATCTATCCCAGCCGAAGCCAATAACCATTTGACCCAACGTGCGAGCGTAGGTGTAGTTACAGGGAGATGTGGTTTCTTCAGAGAGATGAACAGAGGTCTGTCATTAGACAAGCGTCGAGCAGAAGTGCGAGATTCATATTCTTTCAGGCACAGCATCGGGCATAGATTGGGTAGATTTGTAATTCTTGGGTAAAAGACCTGCTTAGTTGCTGATTTCGTTCTCTGTGAGATATCGAATGACACTCCTTCCAGAGTGAACATGCGGGCCTGCCAATCCAAAGCTGTTTTGCAGACAATTGTTTTAATGACAATTCCGTGTTAGGGGGCCATTCATCCAGGAGCTTGAACACCACGTTGACATCCCAAAAGGATCCATATCTAGGGTTAGGTGGGCACGAGAAACTAACAACCTCAAGCAGACGACAGACCGAGGGGTTCTGTCCGAGTGGGAGTCCGTCCACCTTATCATGGTCCGCCGAGATTGCAGAGCGGTACAGGTTGACGGTGCGGAAGGCTTTGCCTGATTTGAACAGATGTGTCAGGAAGTCCAACACCGTCTTCACAGAGGCTGATACCGGATCCAACGATCGTTCCAAGCACCAATTGGCCCACTGTCTCCAGGCCGCAGCATAGGCATGTCGTGTTCCCGATGCCTATGCGTTTGCCAGGAGTTGTGTAGTTGTTCCAAGAGGTGGGGAAACCAAGGTTGGGACCTCCAACATGGGGTTATCAGGACCATCGTGCCCTTGGTCAGGTACGCCAGGGATCGAGCAATCCTGGAGGAATGCATTGGTTGCCATGGCTTCCGGGTCTGGTCGCCAGCTGTAGAACCGAGGTAGTTGTGTGTTCAGTCTGGACGCAAACAGGTCCACACTCAAAGGTCCCCATAACTGGGCGATCTTGTGGAACACACTCGGTTGAAGTCTCCAATCTCCCGAGTCCCTCAGGTAACGGGAATTCCAATCCGCGGTGTAGTTGTCCAGGCCTGGAATGTGTTCAGTGGTAACTGACACATTGTTCTGTAAACAGTAATGCCAAAAGTCTCGAGCCAAGACCACCAAGGTGCGTGACTTGGTGCTTACCAGATGATTTATATACCGTACTGCTGAGACATTGTCCAGTTTGAGTTGGATTGAACATGAGATGCCCCTGGTGAGAGGCTGTGGATAGCAAACGAGGCTACTAGTAGTTCCAGAGAGTTTATGTGTAGAAATGATTCGTCCGCGGACATTCTGCTTCCGGTGGATATGGAGCCGCAGCGCGCGCCCCAGCAATGTAAGCTGGAGTCCGACTCTATCACAAGGTCTGGGGTGGAACCGAAGATCACTCGTCCGTTCCACACTTCCATGTGGGTCAACCACCAGTTCAGTTCTTCTCTGGATTCCATGTCCAGAGTAACGTGGGATTCGTATGAGCGGCCATTTCTTAAACAGGCCGATTTCAACCGTTGTAGCGCCCGTTAGTGAATCGGTCCAGGAAAGATCGCCTGGATGGAGGCCGCCAATAGTCCAATGACCCATGCCAATTGTCTCAGGGAGATGCCCGGACGATTCATAAGCCTCCTTATCTCTTTTTTAATGTTGGACATCTTTTCTGCCGGGAGGCATAGAATCTGTCGAACGGAGTCGACTCCGAATCCCAGGAATTCCATTTGTTGTGAAGGTCTTAGAACCGATTTCTTCCAGTTCACCAGGAAACCGAGGTTCTGAATGAGATGTAGGGTCCATGATAAATGAACCAACAGTAGGGACCGCGTCCCTGATAGCAGGAGGATATCGCCCAGATAAATAATAAGCCGGACCCCGTGCAGTCTGAGGAAGGTAACCACTGGTACTTTTGTGAAGCACCAGGGAGCGGAGGATAGTCCAAAGGGAAGGCATGTTAAACGCCATTTCTTTGTCCCCCGTCGGAATTGAAGCAGATCTCTCTGTTCTGCTGCTATCGGGACTGACAGATATGCGTCCTGGAAATCTAGTTTGACCATCCAGTCCCCAGGGATGAGTAGGTCTCGGAGGCAATGTATGCCCTCCATCTTGAAGTGTCGATATTGGACGAAGGCGTTTAAGGGCCGCAGGTTTATAACCGGGCAAACGCCTCCTCCCTTTTTCGGCACTAAGAACAGGTTGTTTACAAAACCTGGAGTATCTAGAGGGATTTCCTATCTAGCCTTCTTGGCTTGCAGTTCCCTGATCTCCGAAGAGATGAAATTGTGATGTGATCGTGACATGTGGGGCACCTGTGGAGGGATGCCCTGAACGGGAAGGGCCGTCAATTGTAGGTGGTAACCCTCTGTAGTCTGCAACACCCAACTGTCGGATGTGATCATAGCCCAGGCCTGATGGAACAAGGCCAATCTGCCCCCACATTTATATGGGAAAACAGTGTACTCACCATAAGGGCGTTTTGCCGTGTATGCTCCTCGACCGCCGCGGGCATTACAAGGTCTTCCTCGTGAAGGGAAGAACGGAGTGTAGGAACGCTCCTGGTTCGGTTTTGGAGGGTTGAAGGAGCCTCTGCCCGGTCTGGAAAAACCCCGGGGGTTGCGGCCGGATTGACGGCTTCTACCTCTACCGTTCCCACTGAAAACCTTTTTGGTTGAAGACACGTTTGATGGATGATTGGGCTTTGTCTAAGGCCGTGAAGGTCTTTACGTATGAGCCCAGGTCTTTTACGAAGGACTCACCGAAAAACAAGCCTTTTGTGGAGGCACCTGGTTCATTGGGAGCCATGCTAGCCAATCTTGAGCAGGATGGCTTTCCTGAGCTCGGTAGACATGGCCGTGTTTGCGTTACCAATCATACAAACTTTGCGTTGGAGCCAGCCAAACGCTACATCAAAATCCAGTTGTGCCTCGCCCGACTGAGCTGCTTCAAGCAGTTCATAACTTAGTGACCGGACCCAGAGTGTCTAGGAATTTATCTTGACAGTTTCGAAGTGAGTAATCTAGGCCCTTCTTGGGCTTCCAACCGGTCTTAGCCAAAAATTAGGCAATTTGTGGGTCGACTTCAGGGTTTTTTGCCACTGCATCTGGTATGATAGGTCAGGGGCATTCCGCCCTCAGCTCATTATGACCCTCCTGGGAGAGGGATTTACGTACTCTGAGAGCCAGGTATCGAGCGATGTGCTCTGGGTCGAACGCAAGTGTCTCCTTTGCGTCACGGGCTGTATCTGCCCCAGGTGTTTCCGACTGTGCCTTGACATGAGTCGGTCTAGATGGGAATTGTGTACCCGGGAGGTCCTCACCCCCTGAGGACTCGTCCCTGTAGGGATCTGAGTAATGGTTATCCGACTCCCCATCGTCTGATTCAGACAGTAAATCATGGGCCCGCGCCCATTTCCAGCCCTTGGCCTCCATAGCCCGGCCAGTAGCTCTATTGCGCGGTTGTTGCGCTCCATCACAGACAGCCTGAGTCATGTCAATCAAACCAGGCTGTACCTGGGTGTGGGGGTGGGGGTCTTGAGCATGTTTGCGCTTGCCTAGTGCTTTGCGCCCTGTTGGTGTCCCTTCAGGGATGGAATGCGTCTGTACAGGAGCCGCTTGAGCAGGGTGGGCCTGTCTAAGGGCTAGGGTAATGGACTGTGAAATGCTGGAGGACACGGCCCCCATGGATGATGAAATGGCCTTAGTAAAAGAACTGGACATGGTGGCGTCCAGGAGGCTCAGAAATTCTTCTGAGCCTATGAGGCTAGGGTCAGCCTGGGGGTCAGGGCCAGTGGCTCCTATTAAAGGATTGGGGTGGCCAGGTAGGTTCTCTCCAGCTGACTGCATGACTGCAGTGAGTGTAAGGAAGAAAAACAAATAAGATAAAAAGGTGCAGGATTGCTTAACCCAAGCACAGGGTAGGGATGATCTGAGAGCAAAATAGCAAAATACAGAGAATGTAAAGAAAATACCCACGTCTTGCGTGAATATAGCAGAGTGGTGTTGTGTGCAGAGTTTAGCTCCGTTTAAAACCGCGGCACCCGACTGGACCCCTGTTCAGCAGTAATGTTTCCCTACGAGTGATAAAATGGCCGCCGGCATAGGGCGGTGACAGAAAAACCAAAAAGATGGCCGCCGCGAGCATCGTGCGCATGTCCGGCGAAAGTGAAAGTAAAAACTAACCGCCGCGTGGAAGCCGGCAGGTATAGCGCAGGGAGCCGGGGACGGGCGAGGAGGTGCACTGTTGAATATGCTAATGTTATGTTTTTTTTCTCTTTTACATACATTTTTTCTCTTCGCTGCTGAGGGAAAATTAAAGAAAGAGAAGCATAATAGGAGCCTCCGTGTCTTTAATAAAATTACAGTTAATTTCATACTACTGAACTAATATAATGCCAGTTTTGATGGGCTCCTAACCAACTGTAGGCCAGCACAAGGATGCAGGAAATCTGTTGCCTGTGTGAGTGGTGTGTAATGGCTGTCTGTAGTGTGTGCCGGCTGTGTGTAATATGTTATGTTTGTTTGATCTGTTTTTCCCCCTCTTGCTTAGCTTTCTGTAAGAAGTGTGGCTGTAATCCCTGGTGGTACAATAGGGGTCCTGGATTCCTGTGACTGAATAAATGGGAATTGGTCTGTACCTCAGGCGGGTGCAGACCACAGTAATCACTTCCTGGTGGTGTCCTAGTTTTTTTTATTTGCCAATTTTTATTGTAAACCGGTACATCAGTTACATTTCATTCAGTGGTTTATGTTGCTACACAGCTGATGTTGTTCATCCAGCAAGGTGAACCTTCAAACCTGTACATGGATATGCTAAACCAGTGGTTCCCAAACTTTTTAGGTTCAAGGCGCCCTTAATATTTCAATATTTTTACAAGACACCCCAAGTCAAAATGTCTAGGTTGTATATCTGTACAGTGTAATGTACAGTGTTGGCATTTGAAGGGGTGCTTGTGTATAGTTTTAGTGTTTTAATACAGGGGTTTGTTTGTATGTAATGTTGGCATTTGATTGCAGGAGTGTGTTTAAATGTAATGTTTACTTTGAAATGCGGATGTACATTTAGGTGAATTATTTGTGTTTGAAGAGGTGTGTTCGTATATTCTTTTTGAGTTTGAATGCAGGTGTGTGTTTGTATGTAATATTGGTGTTAGATTGCAGGAATGTGTTTTGTATGTGGTGCCGGTGTATGACTGCTTGGATGTATGCACATATACTACCACATATTCACACATACATACTTACACACAAATTCATATAAACACTGACACATACAGATACACACGCATACACTGACCTATACACACACACATGCACCCTGACACACACAAACATTGATCCATGCACACACCATGATACAGATACACACATTGACAAAAAAAAACGCACACCCTAACACACAGAACACAGATGCACGCACACACACAGATGCCCAACCTGACACACACACACACAAGTGATATTTTTAACATATCCATCCACCCTCCTGTTAGCTTACATTATGTGTCCAGGAGGGTGGCTTGGAGCACTGGTCCTGCTGCTGCTGGTGGGAGTGACGAGTTTGGAGCAGCTCCTTGAGTGCTTCTCTCCCCTTATGCTGCGGCTGCTTCCTCTTCCTCCTGCTCTGTCTCCCTGCTTGATGCTGGGAGGAAGTGACAGGCTGTCACTTCCTCCCAACCAGCTGATGTTTCAGGGGCCTGGTCGCCATCTTAAAGGACCGCGGCACCCGACTGGACCTCTGTTCAGCAGTAATGTTTCCCTATGCTATAATCATAGCACCGGGGAAACATTCCACGGCTACCCTCTATGCCTGTGCCGGCACCCCAGGGTGCCGCGGCACACAGTTTGGAACCACTATGGTAAACAATACACTGTTTAATGTGACATCCTCAAATGCTTGACATAATATATTTCCATCATGTTAATTAAACAATAAACCAAAAGCAACTTAAATACTAAAAAATAAAAAAAAGGGGGTTGAGGGAGAACCTGTATTGTTCATGTACTGATATGGTTGTAGTTACTGCTTTAGAGGTATAGATATTAGTGGACAGGAAGCCACAAGGCGCTACGTATTTGTGTCTTTACTGTCCCTGTGCTTACCTACAAACTGGTCCCACCCTTGCCAGCTGAGACATTGTGTGTTTTTTTCCCGTCTATCTCGGAATGCATCAGTTCATATTTTGTATTTTTATCTACGGTGGGAATTATGTGCTTCACTGTCGGAGGATTTGCCCTCTTCCATTTTCTTGCTATTAGGGATAGGGCAGCCAAAAGAACGTGTATGATCACCACTTTATTGTCCCAGGGAATCTGGGCTGGCATGTGTAGTAGTATGAGACATAAGGGTTGCTTAGGTATGCCCATCCTCACAACCTCGCTCACCATAGAGTGAACCCCCGTCCACATGTGTAAGAGAGCCGGACATGCCCACCACATGTGGATCATTGTGCCCCTCTGCGTACCACATCTCCAGCACATCAGGGAACTATCATAAAAAAATGCACGCTAGTCTGGCTGGGACCATGTACCACCTGAGTACTATTTTCCTGTGCAGTTCCCTATGTGACGTGCAGTGGGTTACCCTTTTTAGTGCCTGTAGGACATTGCCCATTGAGAGTCTGAGATATTCTCCCCACAATCCCGAATCCACTCTGTGGCATATTGGCATTGCCCAGAGGGTTGGTGTTTGTTTGGTGCCTGGTAGCACACCGAGAGTTGCCCTCTAGCAGGGGCTGCACCCAGGCACATCCTCTGGACTTGAGACATGGTTTTGTCTGGCCCCCTCGGGTCTGTGTTTGCCGTGTGTCCTGGTGTTTTTTAAATCAGAGTGCAGTCGCCGATATTCCCAGCTTGCCCTCTGACTTTTTTGTGAAAGCGGGACAGAATGGGAGCAATTACTGTGATCTGCATCAACGCCGCCCTACACACAGTTCTGCTTTTATCTACAACTTTACTGATCTATCTCAGTTCTATAACTGTCTTTATAAAGTAATTATCTTATGTCCCTAGTTAACACTGCCAATAGTTTATTATGCACACTTCAATTGTGCATGTTAGCATAACACAAGAGGATAGATCTGTTTTTTGGGTTGTTCATTGAAATGAAAATAGAATAGCATATTCTATGCAAAAAAACACTATAAAATTCACTCACTTGTTTGATTTCCTCGTATGTATGCATTGATGTTGGTGGGGACGGGGACATTAACGCTCCAGTCTTTTTGCTAAACATCAGAGTTCTTAAGCTGGGCACCAAGTTATGTCCTTCTTTTTTCTGTCGTTAATGTTTTTGTATATTATATTAAAAAACCCAGATGGATAGTCTCAAGTTCCAGGGCTCATACACTATGTACAGCTATCAATGTCCTCATTATTTGTATTTGAAGATATGTTGGCATACATTTCTGTACTGCGACACTTATTTTGACTGCATATTTTTATTGTGTGTTTGCTTGCCTGACTGTAAATGATTTGTTTACTGATGACCATCATGGCAAAAATAAATGTAAAAAAATTTAAAAACCACTCACTTGGACACTTTTGATTGGTTTGACTTCTTACCTTAGGCCAGTTGGCCACCACTCCCTGCCTCACTTTAGGCAGGTTTGAATGCCAAGATCTCCTGCTGGGCGCTTCTGTTAAAGGACCACTATAGTGCCAGGAAAACATACTTGTTTTCCTGGCACTATAGTGCCCTGAGGGTGCCCCCACCCTCAGGGACTCCCTCCCGCCGGGCTCTGGGGAGAGGAAAGGGGTTAAATCTTACCTTTCTCCAGCGCCGGGCAGGGAGCTCTCCTCCTCCTCTCCGCCTCCGATCCTCCTCCTGGGCTGAATGCGCATGCACGGCAGGAGCTGTGTGCGCATTCAGCTGGTCTCATAGGAAAGCATTTACAATGCTTTCCTATGGACGCTTGTGAGACAGACACTAGAGGATTTGTCACCCAGACCACGTCATTAAGCTGAAGTGGTCTGGGTGCCTAGAGTGGTCCTTTAATCGCTTACCTCTTTTCCAGGGCCGGGCTCCTTCGGCGCTGGAGACTCTCCTCCCTCTTCTTCCGTCATCGGCTGAATGCGCATGCGCGGCAAGAGCCGCGCGCGCATTCAGCCAGTCCATAGGAAAACATTCTCAATGCTTTCCTATGGACGCTGGCGTCTTCTCACTGTGAAAATCACAGTGAGAAGCGTGGAAGCGCCTCTAGCGGCTGTCAATGAGACGGCCACTAGAGGCTGGATTAACCCTATTGCAAACATAGCAGTTTCTCTGAAACTGCTATGTTCACAGCAAAAAGGGTTAACCCTAGATGGACCAGGCACCCAGACCACTTCATTAAGCTGAAGTGGTCCTTTAACTCTCCTGAGCTAAACACAGCAGGGTAGGGATAGGTCATTGTTCTCCCAACTACAGCTGGGCTTAACTGAGGCAGAGAGCTTCCATCTCTTACTTGCGCAATAGTGCATGCGTGGACTAGCACCCAGTGAATCCCAGCTTAGATGTCAAACCAGTTTAAAACGATTTGGCTACATACTATCGTGCGCTCTACGTATGGTGCTTGGGGTGTCCTTTAAGAGCTTCGTAACAGTGTTCTGCAGATGTGCAGTCCTGGTTTGTAAAATAGATGTGCTTCTGATAAAACAAAAAAAGTGCCCCAAATTCTTTTTTTTGCTTTGATTATATGTTGTGACAAACCAACTGAAATACCCTATCTAAAATTATTACTTTTTGATGTTTTCTTTGTTCAATTCACGGCCCAGTTTGTGATGAAATTCCTTGTACGAATTATGAGCTGATTCAGCCGTTTGCGCTGGCTTGTCCACCATGTAATAGACTTCCATTTCTACCTGTAGGATTCCGGGCTGCGATTCCATTATGTTGCTGCTGGAGAGAGAGGGAAACCCCTCATGCTTCTTCTTCATGGGTTTCCAGAATTCTGGTAAATATACTTGTGTTCTTCTCTGTAACCTGCACATTTCTCCTCGGTTTTACTGTATAGTTTGTAAAATAAATGAACTAGATTTTTACCATCTAATGTAACCATTGATCTGCTTTTCTTGTGACATGTTTTAGATGAGATGTCTGCAAAGAATCTGAGGCGTTTTTTGGAGTGCAGTTTTCTAAAAATGCCACCAAAATGTAAAAATATTGTCTTTATGTGGGAACAACTCACACAGAAATTTGATACACTATACATTGAAGAAGTAGTAAAAGACTGGAACTCCCCCACAAAAAATCCTTTGATCACAGCTATTTCAGTAAAATAAAAAGTTAACCTCTGTTATCCGCACCCTTGAAACGAAATAGAATAAAAATAGAACACGGAGCATCTCCGTCTACACCAAGCATCTGCACATGCCAACATGAGTCATTGCAGACTTCTATTGAATCCCAGCAGTGTGCTTGGAACCCTCCATTGTTCCTCCTCCAGCCTGGTTGCCAGAATGCGACCATCATTCTTTTTTAGCAATAAAAGGTGGCGTAGAGATTTTGGCTAAGGGGATGGACTGCCGTTTACAGAGATTTTGTAAAGAATAGTGTTTCTGGAGCAAGTAATGAAAGTAAGTTGTTTATTTATGGACCATATTGTGTTTAGTTAACACAAGTTGTTGGAAGACAAGGGTTAAGTATCGCCGTTATATAGATGGGTTTTACACTGGAGGCTACATGAACTACGTAGGATTCATACATTTGTTCATAGAAAAAATTTTTTTTTAATTCTGAGTATGACTCCAGAGATACATAAGGCAGACGGGGTAAATTGTAGGTAGTATTGGAGAATAAGGAATCTTGAACAGGTACCAGTTAAATAATTTGGTTTGTGCAAGTTTGAAATAACCTTCTCTCTTTTTTTTTTTAAGGCTGTGATACAGCCCTGCCTGTCCCCTTAAACTGGAAAGTATGGGGCATGCTACAAAACGCAAATCTATTGGATTTTTAATGTATGCCATTGATGTCTAGATACAAAATGCATAGTTTAATATACATTGATTTCCATTTGTAGTCAAGCAAATTATTACCAATTTGATAGTTTCATTTTTTGCTGTGATGTGCTATGAGAGGGCGGGAAATCAATATGGTATTGGATACAAATGTAATTGACCTTCTGCTTTTACACTGATTTTATCCTCAGGATTGTAAATCTGGAATTAGCTATATATGTGGGCTGACGTAGCCATCCAGGGTTCACTCTGTGGCATTAAGAGTTCTAATATAAAAGAAAAAATGGAATAGGGCCTGCTTACCAACCCTGTCAGGATGCCAGCTCTTTGGACCTTATCCATGTTTGCTTCGGATGCTTTAAAGCTTAGTCATTGAGATCCTTCTACATCAAGCCTCGTCATACTACACTGTTTTTACACACCACCAGAATCTTCTGATCTTTGTTCATTTAATACTATATTAAAATTATACAGGACCGCCCACCGTGTTTTGCAGAACAACCAATAGACACATAGTATACAGTACAAACACTCCCATCAATTACACACAAACCCACCCCCTGCCTGTGATATAATTACTGAACACAATGGGTTAAAGTAATTATCACAGGCAGAAAAAATATACTTTTTACACATGCACTGTAACTAAAGATTGCATATTCGAACTCAGCACACTTTAATTACAAACATATCCAAAATTCAGCCAATTCCATCCAGGGGTTAAAAAGTTAGGTGGAAGTCCTTTATGACCGACCGCAAGCACATTTTCCTGCCCAAAACCGTTCCATAGATTTGGGCTGTGCATCGGTCTATTTTACACAGAAAAATGACTGTCACATTTGAATGCACGAACGGGGCCCTTCGTGCATTTAGCTTAGTATAGCAGAGTTCAAACTGCCGAACGGGACTTAGTCTCTGTAGCTGAAAACTGAGTGTAGGAGACGGTAAGGGTCAGCGGTGTTCGTTGAAATATGTAGCCGATTTCAGTTCCATGGATTTGGATACACATACCGCTGACCTCGTTCGAATGAACAAAGATGGCCACCGCCACATGTTTGTTTGTCGAATGGCAGCCACTTTGACTACTACGGCATTTTGGCTGCATCCGAAGTGCCAATTTAAAGCTGCAGAACTGCTCCAATACAATTTAAAGGGGCAGCAAGAGTCTTTTAAAATCCAATCTGCTAAAATAGTCTTTAACAGGCAATATCCTCCAGGGGCCATAGTCTTAAAGGGGCATTGTTCACCAAAGTCACAATGTGCCCACAGACGGTTCTTAAAGGGCCCTGCACAGGCCAATAAAAGTCCATTAGCCCAAATTCTGGTTTAAAAGGGTACAATCTCCCAGGGGCCATAGTCGCAGGGGAGGAGGCTGGCAAGCAAGCCTCTCCAGGACCAAGCGGCGAAGGGCACTTCGTCAAAGCAGGCTCTGCAGCAGATATGTATCCAGTACTAGAAACAAGGCAAGACTAGAATAGGCACCAAACAAGATAACAAGAAAAGACTAGAAGAACCCAGAACTGGAAGCAGGACAGAAAGCAGAACATGTACACAAGACATGAGAGAAACAAGAACAGGACATGGTCAGGGCAGGACAGGAATACAAGACAAAATAAAACAAGACAAGAGATACAAGGCAAAACAAGAGGAGAAATAACTAATATGCAATAAACATTGGAGATTTAGACATACATAAATGGCCAAGATGTATGCAGCCCACCACTGTGCCAAAGTACTCCAACTTCAATGGGCCCTAACTGCCTAGTTACACATGACTAAAAGTACAATAATAAAAAACACACAGTACTTACCTGCAAGGAAATGAGCAGACGAATGAGAGGAGCACACTGAAACAAAATGGATAAATGGCAAAGGAACAGGTGTGGCAACAAAAAACAAACATCCAGGAGACTGGGAATTCCAAGAACGGAATTAAGGAATGAACCCAGAAAATCCTGCATTAAAAAAAAAAAAAACAGACACGGAACAGAGAATCATAAAAAACCAAGAAAAACGGAACAAGAATTGTAAAAAGAGTACTGGATACCAGAAGCCATGGCCAGAAATAATCCACAGACAGTATCAGGATGTTACACAAGTGAGTTGTACGTGGTTGCCATTTTAACTTTATTTTCATGTCTATGTTGTGACTATAATTAGGTACTCCTGGCGTAATCAGTTACGTGAATTTAAAAGGGACTACCGAGTTGTGGCTCTTGACTTACGAGGATATGGGGAAACTGATGCACCACCTTCTAAAGACAGCTACAAACTAGACTGCATCATAGTGGATGTGAAGGACATTTTAGACTCTCTAGGTAAGTTCACCTATTCATGGAGGAACAATATGGTTTTGTATTAAATGAAAGAAAAAAACATTTTGTAGCCTGTGTCAATTGTTTTTCTTAAAATGTATGCCAGAAAATTCATTCCTTTTCCAAACCGTTTGAAAACATGAGTTCCACTAATCACATGTACTATCTTTCTTGAAGAAAAAAAAAATATCTGGGTGTATTAAAACATATTACGTTTTATTTGTTTATACTTTTTCGTAAAAAATCTGGCCATATTTGTAGTTGGATTTCCTAGATTTCAAATAGAGTGTTGTAACTAGTTTGGATTCTTTGATTTTAGATTTGTCTTTTGCGGTCTGTCAGTTCTCAAGTGAAGAAAACTCACTGTTTAGCAAACAGCCAATTCGCTGTAGTCATTATCTACAGCTATGTTAACCAGAAACACTCTCGAGAGCTTTGCTGCAGGTTATATGTCATGTATAATGGATCTAATGCTCTTGGTACACCGCACTGAATGTAGAAACAAAATGACACCAATGAACAATGGTCTTTAATACATTTGTTCAATTGATTTTAAGGCAGTGCTTGTGCCAACCAGGCGTCCAAGTTTTCCTTACATTAATATTAAACAGTAGATGTAATCCGATGTTTATCTTGGGGAACACAGCTTTACAATTTGCACTAGTGCGTATTTTATATTTTGCATTTAGACATTATGTATTTCCTACCTGTTAATTCACTTCTGCAGCTCTACATGTGGATTTGGCAGTAATGTGCAATTGTTGCTCTCTCTGCTTGGGTTGACCATTTATTTCAGTATACTGATCACTGGTGTCCACTGATCCAGGTCTCTCGGGTTACATTTTGTCATGACTTTAAAATGGTTTATTTTAAAAAGTTCAGTAACCTAAAACATAACACACTGCAGTACTTAGGGGAGTGCAAATCCATTTTTTTTGGTTTTTTTATTCTTATAGTTTCCATAATGTGTGTTTGATTCATGTTAAAGGAACACACCACGCACCATAACCACTACCACTGTGCCCAGGAGTGTAGTTAAACCTTTCTGGGGTTCTAAGGCTGATTACGCGACTGGAAAGTTAAGACTGGAAAGACCAGATTTTACATAGTCTTATTTAGAAATATCTCTGGTTCAGTGCATAGTGTAGGCATCTCAAAGTAGGATCATTCATTGGATAGGTGTATTAATATAGAGCCAGACTGAGTAAGGAATTTCAGTTTGAGTGTATAACATTTAAAATGTGGTTCTAACAAGTAAATCAATGAGGAGACCCAGGACTGAATGTTGGGGTATTCCCGGTGGAAGTAGCAGAGATGCCAAGATCATAGTGAAAGAGCACTAAGAGAGTGCAACGTGGTTATGTATCAACCATTCGTAATGTTTGAAAACAGACGAGAGTATGGGATCATTAGCGGAGTTGGAAATAAATGTGAGAACTGGACAAATTTGCATTTTTTTAAGGTATGTTGGTAAAAATGCTAGCAGTGAGAGCAATTGAACAGAACAAGACTTTAGGAGAAACAAGTCAGTTGTGAAGAGAAAAGGACTGTGGGCCAGGTGGTGTAGAGAGAATTGAAGAAATAACTAATAGTAAGAAAACAAGCATAGGCTGAATGTTTTACAGATGAGACTGTAGAGGGAATTGGGGATGGAGTGAGAGGCTATTCCTGTATAATTTTTTTTCTTTCATAGTAGCTCAAGGTTCCAGGAGGAGGAATAATACAAAAAATGTGTAGAGTGTGCATATCCTATTATTTCCAAGTTTTTATTTCTCAACCAAAACTGGAAACAACTTACCATATCACAAAATCTATGACATTTAGAAAAGTGGGCAAAACATTTAGTGATGTCGGATGGTTGCGCGGAAGAGCAGCGTTGGGAGCTTTGACTGGTGCTGAATTAAAGATAAGTAAAACCTTTTTAATTTGAAGGTTTTACTGCAAATTGAGAGGTGGGACCTTTCCTTAGTGCCCAGAAGAACAGATTACGCTGGAATGTTCCCTCCTCTCAAAAGCGTTATAGTAACCCTTTAACGTTGCACTACAGAGAGCCCCAGAAAGCAGGAAGTCCCAAGTCTGTGTGTTAGTTTCATAAGAGCAGGTATTATGCTGTGAGGGTAGGATCTGACAAAATTGGGATACATTGGCGTTGTGGCAGACTTATGCAATGTATGATCATATACTCTAACTAAACCCCCATTATTTATTTATTATGTATTTAAAAAAAAAAAAAAAAACTATTAAACTCTGTGAGACTTGAAATTTCTGTTTAGTGAATGAGTATGTGGGCTGGATCTTGCATGTTATACACGGTCATATGAAATGGTAAGGATTTTCCTACTTCCTGATAGACCCATCTACGTTGTGTCTGTTTTATATATAGTAGAGAAATTACAAATCATGGGCAATCTATGATTTAAAAAAAATTTTTTTTTACTAAATTACATTTTCTTTACCAGTTCAAGTGTCCGTCTAGCATTGCTGTTACAGATATTCTCTCTAAGAATGTATATGTCGCTTTAGTCAACTCTGTGCGGTCAGTAAAGAATGGCTGATATCTGACAAATTTCAACAAATTACATCCTTACCAATCCTGCCCTTTATATTTTTATTATTTAATAACTTTATTTTGAAAAATTACTAGAAGTCACATAGACTTCATTCAACTTCTCACTCTTTTGTCTTTTGTAGGTTACACCAAATGTGTCCTGGTTGGTCATGACTGGGGTGGGATGATTGCTTGGTTGGTTGCCATATGCTACCCAGAAATGGTGACGAGGTTGATCATCTTGAGTTTCCCCCATCCCACTGTGTTTACTGGTGAGTTGGAAAATGTATCGCATCAATGAATAAATTAGCTATTCTAACGCACAGAGAATCCTCAAATAAGCTCTGTATGAATCTTGGAACAATATTTGTAAGGCCAATATACGTTTCAGGTAAAGTTAGAAAATAGCTCATTGTTTATTACTTATGGATTAATATTCAAAAAGAAACCATGTTTCCCAATTTCCGTGTATATAATTTTTTTTTGTCTTTCCAACCATAGACTCTGTAGACATTGAGGACATTTATGTCATTTGGACACATAGGGGTTGATCGCGATCAATTGTTGGATAATTACTGATAAACCACTAACAACATTGCCGGGTTCACAATCTCACCATTATGTTTTTGATGTTTTGGTGAAAATGCTAACACAATGTTAAATTTGTTTCTCTGTTATTTACAATTAAGTTGTATTAAGTTGTATTTGCCATGACAACTACCTTTTTAAAGGGTTACTCCAACTAATAAAAAGGTTTTTACGAAACTGCTGTACAATGGGTGGACGAACAGACACGTATTTGTAACCCGACAAGTTTGACGCACGGGAACAGAGGGATTGAGGGCCCTGCTCAATGAGCTTACATGCTAGAGGGAGTGGGGTAAAGTGACACAAAAGGTAAGGGTAGGGTAGAAAGGTAGGTTGCTAGGATAGTATTCATTGAGGGCTTAGTATTTTGTTTTGATGACCGTTTCAGGAGAGGAATCAGGGTGCGGGGAGGGAATGCTGTTCACAATTTAATTGAAATGCTTTCCTAAAGAAGTATGTTTTCAAAGATTTTTTGAAGGAGTGGAGATTGGGTGAGAGTCCAACAGAGAGGGAAAGGGCATTCCATAGGAACGGTGCAGCCCTAGAGAAGTCTTTAAGGTGAGCATCAGAGGTGGGAGTACAAACAGAGGTTAGACATAGGTCTCCGACAGAGCGTAGGGGCCTAGACGGGACACATTTGTGTATTAGTGATGATAAGTAGGTCGGAGCAACATTGTGTAGAGATTTGTAAGCAAGTGTCAGGATCTTAAAGTGAGCCTTATATCTTACGGGAAGCCAATGTAGGGACTGACAAAGCGGGGAGACGTGGGAGGTGCGGGCGGACAGAAAGATGAGCCTCGCCGCCGCATTCATTATAGACTGTAACGGGGCAAGTTCCTATAGGAACCCTTCCTATAATGGCTGCATGGTGGCCTTTTGTAGAATTAGGATTTTTGCAAACTGATGTTATTTAACCCCCTTAAGGACACATGTCATGTGTGACATGTCATGATTCCCTTTTATTCCAGAACTTTGGTCCTTAAGGGGTTAATAAAAGCAAACCCTTTCTTTTCAATCATTCACAGTCACTTTGTTTCACATTTTCACCAAATCAAAGCCCTAGTCACCAGAACAAATTTTTTTAGCATGAGTATCATATAAAGGTAGTGTTGTGTATCTAACCTCTACTAGCCCACTTGCATGGCATTTCCTCAGGTACAGAGCAGGGACTGCATACACAGACCAAAAAGCACAGTCTTCAATAGTTCTTGCCCTAGATGCAGCTTCTGTTCTTGAACTGATTTATTTCTTCCGTGGACATTGTCCAGAGCTATATTTTTAAGACTACACACTGACCTTGATGTGAGCTGCATGCTGCCTAGGGCAGAAGACAGCTGTTCAAATATAGGACAGGGCTAGGCAAATAGAGACATGTAGTCATAACCTAGAGGAGAGTGTTTTTTTATTAACCCATGCACTGTCTGGTCCTTTTGGAAGGCAGGCTGACTCCACATGTGCAAAATGATGGCAACACATGCAATGAAGGTGTTAATGTGACTACTTTTATTTGAATTTAAAAAAGTAATTAAATGCATCTGCTCCCATTTTAGTAATACATCATTTATAGCTTATGGTTCAGGTTAGAGGGTAATGCAGGGTAATAAGGTTTAATTAAAAATAACATTCAAACTGTTTAAGTACATCCTACAAATGTTAAAAGAACTTTGACCTAAGAAGTGTTTAGAAGGTGATGTAACACACATTCAGTACATTGTTCCTTTTTCATGAGTAATCATATCTGGGTTGTTGTTTTATTGTTTTGTTTTTAACTTTACATTACTTTAAATCACGTTTTGGTCCTGTATTCAAATGCATGTGTTTATTTTGCACGTGGTTCTCAGTACTGTTTTTACCAGAAATTAAACACAACATACTGATAAGTTTAAAAGGTAATCCAGACATGGACCCCTTTCTCACGGTGCCTAGAGGGATATTAGCTATACCTCACGGATTATACCTTACAAGGTTGAAACGATCGTCTGGGGTTGCCGTATCTCTCGTGCAGAGGAAACTTGCTGCCATTTCGGCTCTGGACTTCCCATCTGGTTGGGACCAGTCTGATATGCTTCAGATATGTAATCTCTCTAATCGCACAAGTTGAGCTAAAACCAGCTTGAGATCTGAGCAGGAACCCACCGAAGGGCAGGCTAATTGACCTGTTGTCTCCGTTCTCACCTCTCTTGCTACTTGTTTTTCTAACATACTGATATTTTCTATGTTCTACATATAAACTGTATACCCAGTTTAGATGAATGTCCATTACTTAATTGTTCATTGGGGCAGGGGGTACAATTGAGAGACAGTTTAATGGTTATTAATCTAATATTACTGTTGGATCAATCATTTTCAGGTTCCCAAAGGAGATTATAGTTAATTTTGCTTTAAGTTTGTAGATTTATTTGAAGTTTAATTTTAGAGGAGATGGCAAGTACTAAATTATCTGAGACTGAAATGTATCTCTTGTTATGTATATATCTCCTATTTTACAAGAAACATGCTTTTTGTAATACAGATAACAATGTAATCTTTGTTCATAAAATGCATGTTTGACAAATAATTAGTCTTCAAGCCCATTAGATATATATTTTTCAATAATATCACAAGGACAGATAAAAAAATATAAGTAAAGGTTATTGTATAAGTGAGGTCTTTCTGTAACAAACCAAAATAGCCAGATTTCCATCTTAATTCTTTGTATATTTTCTGTCTAATATTTCAAAAATTATTCGAATGTGTTTTTCCGCCTCTATTTGTATTGATATATTATTGATATATTATTATATATTATTTTTTATATATCTCAATGTTTTGGTGAAAAAAATGATTTTGCAGCAAATTATTTTAGTAATTTTACTTTTTTTAATTTACATTTTAATATATTTAGTGTTTTTGTTTTTTTAAATAAAAAAAATAATTTATGTGCATTTTGGTTTCAGAATACATCCTACGACACCCTTCACAATTGATTAAATCTGGTTACTACTTCTTTTTCCAAATGCCTTGGGTTCCTGAACTCATGTATACTGTAAATGATTACAAGGTGAGCTGATCTAGAACATTGCATTAGAAACCTCATTGATCAGACTTTTCACTCCACCTTTTCTCTTTACAAATGTGTTTAATAACATTTGGTTCAATGTCTCTCCATAACCATTTTGCAGCTCACTTGCATTATACATTAAGTATTTTTGGCATGACATGGCCATTAGTGCTGTGTCCTTCACATTATTTTGATATTTTGCAAATGTGCAAAGCTATACATGTTTCATTTCTGTTGCCTATTTGCTGTGATCTCAAGTAATTGAAATCGTGACCTTGAATGGAAATTCTGTACACAACATAGTACAGCCGAAATGTTATAAATGTACACTATCAACAAATAAAATTTGTAAAAGTATTCTCATCTATTGGTAAATTAAGATGTTTGTTACAAATGACAAGTGTAGAATGGAAAATACAGATTAAGGTTAAAAAATGAACAATTTCAAAACTTGACAAGTCTACATGAAATCACCTGTTAAATGAGAATATAGAGATGTGGTCACATCATATAGACTACTAATTGAGCCCTAGGAGTGGAGTAATGAAGCTCCCTTTAAGGAATCCAGATATACCTAAAACAATCATTTCTTCTTTATAGCATAGAATGTTACCAGACTAAACACAACCATTCTTTTTCCAGACATTTTGGGATCATCATAGCTTGGAGTATATGATACCATTGCATGACAACATTGAAAGTTTATTTTACAAACAATAAATATTTAAGGTTTTTTTATTTAAAAAAAAAATAATAATTATTGTTCCAAAACTAGATTGTAAATGAGATCATTGAAGGAGGGCTGTCCCAGAGAAAGGGCTGAGAGAAGGACTTGGTTAGTGTCACGGGTTTGTGAGTCTATTGCTGTTATTCCTTCAATCTTCCACTAGTCCTAATTCCAGATGTACTGAATATTCCAGATGTACTGAATATAGTTAAAGTATTACCTTTGTGTAGAGTTTTCCCAATATAATGGACGCAACCAGTCGTATTGGGTAAAAGCAGCAATCTGAACTTTATTAGGCCACACTCTGCTTCTTATGCAGTGCCCCTAGCATGGGATTTCTAATACAAAATCACAGGGGTTTTCTTCCCATACGCCATTGTGTTTGAGAGATAATTGAGCTCCAATTAAGCTAATTCAATTATCTCTCAAATAGGAAAACTTACATACAATTTTTACATATCACAAAAATACATCACAACAGCATCGGAACCCCACAATCTGCCCCGATCTGAGCGCATAACATATCCAAAAAGCGCTCAGATCGGTTCGGTAAAACAAAACTTATGTTCGTGCATATATGAACTGGTACCTGGTAGAGGTGGTATTTTCAATTTCAAAGGTGGTTAATTTGATTGTATGGGAGGTCAGAGCTTCTCCTAAATTCCTCTTTGAAGCTGAGACCCCAGTAGAGCTACTCTGTAAGGTGTGAGAAGTCACACATAAGTGGCCTGGAAGTCTGGGACATAATTGGATCAAGACATGATATCTTAATTTTCTGCTGGACACCAAGACACTTAGCACAATAGCTTTTACATAATACAATTAACACAATAGCTTTTATCCAGCTCAACATTTTACATAATA
>OW240919.1:56244153-56354255 GCA_933207985.1 Pelobates cultripes
ACACAGCACCCAGACAAACACTGCGCACCCAGGCAAACACTGCGCACCCAGGCAAACACTGCGCACCCAGGCAAACACTGCGCACCCAGGCAAACACTGCGCACCCAGGCAAACACTGCGCACCCAGGCACACACTGCGCACCCAGACACACACTGCGCACCCAGACACACACTGCGCACCCAGACACACACACACTGCGCACCCAGACACACACACACACACAGCCCCAGACGCACACACAGCCCCCGACACACACACACAGCACCCCGACACACACACACACAGCACCCCCACACACACACACACACACAGCACCCAGACAAACACTGCGCACCCAGACAAACACTGCGCACCCAGACAAACAGCACCCCCCAGACACACACAGCACCCTCACTCACACACACAGCACACTCCCACACATATACAGCACATATATATAAAATAACCCTTAGTGAGTTAACAGACAAAGAAAATTAGAAACCTAGAATGTGACAGCAGATAAAAACACCCTCACACACAGCACCCCTCTTACATACACACACTGCGCCCCTCACACATACAATAAGTCCAAATATATATATATATATATATACACACACACACACACTACAGCACCCCTCACACTGCACCACTATTACGCTCCAGATACACACTAGATCCCTTACCCTATATGCACTCTTAATCCTCTCCACACACACACACACACACACACACGCACACTTGGTCATTTACACAGTAGATCTCCTACACACACACTACATTCCTTGTCAGCAAACACATACAACATTCTCTAAACACACCCTCTCTGCAACCCCTACACACACTACATCACCTATACACACACACTTCAGCCCGTATGCACACACTCGCTGCATCCCCTATAAAACTATGCCCCCTATACACATACTCTCTACAGCCCCTAGCCACACATATTACACCACAAACACAAATTAAATTGACCTATTTATACAATACCACACCACACTCTACACACACGCAATCCCACAAGCAGGCTCCAAACATATGCACCATGCACTTTCCTGGCCCTTTTGTCCTCTGGTATCCCACTTGTGGAGACACCAGAGACAATTTAAAAGCAAACACAGCTCAAGTATGTTATTAAATTTGCTTGCACTGCGCAGAACAAATTCAGGTCCTTTTTCTAATGCCAGAGCTCTTCAGCAGGGCTCTGGGCATTGAACCAACATGCTCACTTTGAGAGGGGGCGTGTTGTCATTAGTGATGACAAAACACACACTCTCTGGCCCCGCCCCCTTCTTAGGGGGCCGCTCTGATTGAAAAATGCCCGGGCCTAATTTTTTTCCCAGTCCGGCCCTGGCGCAAACATATTCTGCACTGAGGCTATTGCTTAAAGAAACAGTTATGAAAAACAATATGTTCCATTTCTAACACCTTGTCAGTTTGCAATATCTCTTAAAGACAAAGTACACAGTTTAAGAAATACAACATTTCATTCTAAAACTTGTAATATTTGCATTTGCCCATAACAGTACCTGTATTTTATGTTTGAGTGTCTCTCTCATTTTGGGACTGAAGTTTTTTTTTAAGGGTTTCACAAGTGGCTATATCAAGATGCACATTGTGTTGTTTTTATGTTTTGGTGGTTCTATTTAGCTACTGTGCTAAGTAAAAAGAAACACCAAAACATAGAAACCACAGCAGATTTACACACAGACTGCACAAGCGTAACGGCTGTTATGTATTTAATTTTTTTTTTTTTATATATATCTATGTAAAAGTGCAATCATCTTAATTTGATTTACTAAACTGTTTTTCTTTTTTATTAATAGGTGGATTGAGAAATATTTTGTAAAGTGTTGGTCTGAAGAGAGTTTTGCTAGTTTACATGTAGACCTGCGAAAAGAGTGCCTTACAGTTTTAGTCCAATCATTGGTGAGTGCTTATGCCTTTCAGATGTACGTGTTTTAGGCCATTTGTCAGAATTTGTCATTTGTGAGATACAATTAGTGGTATGTCTATCCCAATGATCTGGTCCTTAACCTGTCAACATAGTCCTACAGTTTGCAATTTTCAAATATTTGTGCAGCTATAGGCCCCTTCCTGAGTGCTATCCCAGGAAGAAGCTAAGCTTACCCCTGCCTATTGCTGTGTGCCCACTATTTAACTTCCCAGGTTTATTTGAAGATCCACAGCCACATCTATAGTCTGTCTATTCTAATCTAATCTATTCATAAAGCCATGAAGGAGATATTGGTATGTACCATGGTTCCAGGAATGCCCTTGTGACCTCTGATTGTAAGTAGTGAAACATGTAAAAAGGATAACTTACCTGGGGTCCACTATTTAAATCTTGGCATCTTGCTTGGACCCTGAAGCTCCTTCGAGGAGCTTCTGTTTGCTCCACTGAGTTGCGCCCTGATGTGCAATGCCTGCTGATGTCATGGCATCCCTAGGATAGCAAAGAGTGCCTGTAGGATGCCAGTTAAGTTGTGAGACTATTCTTAAACTTTTTAGGTACTTACTGTGGGGGGGTGCAGGGCACTCCTGCTACCTTAACCACTACAGCGGGTTAAAAACAATAGATAAGAATATATACTGCACATTTGTATTTCACGACAGTTCATGTATCAACAAAACTCCTTTGTCTCACAGTTGTTTACTGTGTCTCCTATAAACATCTTAAAGCCATAATGCTGGCAAAGCAACAGGGGAGATGCAGTCCACAACATCTGGAATACCAAAAGATACCTAACCCTGTGCAAAATGTTGGTGTGTAGAAAATACCTGGTGATAGTGTCACTGCAACCTCTATGGTATGATGTCACTGATGATTATATCCACAGTGAATAAAGCACATTAGGCTTCAAGGTACGATAAGTGACTGTTGTTGTGTGATATATATGCCTGTAATACATAAATCCCAAATTTAGAAAAAAAATGAAAAATGTATACATAAAATAAAAAGTGTGTGTGTGTATACAGGTAGCTGTTGTGTTCGTCCGACAAGACTCCTACTTGACTGGTACTTTTTGGCCATCTTTGAATGTCCCTGGTTGCTTGGGAGGAGCACATGCTCCTGTAACCCACTTTTTTCCTCATGTATAGTGGTAGTACTGTAACAAGTGGGTTGTATCTTCTCCAGTGGACAAGAAGCTCCCCCCAAAATTTAAAGTCAATTGAGATCCCGCCTGCTGCTTACCTTATAACACCTGTACCTCCAAAGTTCCACGGTCCTTATTGTCCCTGCACACGGGACAGACAGGCTCCGCCAGGCATAGGTGAAAAGAAATCGGTGTGGTCAAGCACAGGCTGCTGGCCGGGGAGGTGAGTGCCCGAAAGCCCCCCAGGTGGGAGTTGAGTGGCAGAGGCGTCCGTTCCGTTGCGCTGGGCCTCCCACATTGCAGGATGGACGCATGCACACAGCAGTGGAACGCTCGCCCAGGAGGTGTTTGTGTTCCACTGAACTTCCGATCACGCCACTGCGCATGCGCAGTTTAGAAGTTGCAAAATTTGGCGCTAAATTTGAAATTAAAAGCTGTGCGGGATCTGTCTGATCCCAGGGGTGATTGCCAGAACAGGTACTCCGTGTCACCAGCCCTCCTACACAGTGGTGAGGTTTTTGAGGTGGGAATTTACTTTAAATCTCCCTTGAAAATTTAACCTTTATGGCATGCCTCCTAATTTTAGAAAATTTGTGGGTTTTTTCTTTTTTTTTTCTCTTTTGTCTATTGAATATGTCCAGTCCTGCTTCACCGGATTAAGCTGAGAAAGATAAGATGTCAGCTCCTATCCCTAAAAAGGCCATGAGCAAAACAAAACATTTGTGTTGCTCAGAATGTGCGCTCCTGCTGCAACCTCCACGCTGGTGAGCATGGAGGCCATCAGGGAACTTATGGCAGACCACCACAAAAAAAATTTCGGCAGATGTGGCCTCGATCCGGGAAACCCTGTAGGGCCTCAATGGAAGACTGTAGAGTGGGGCCGTAGAGAGCACCACTAACACCCAGGACAGTCAAATCAAGGATCTGCAACAAGAGGTTCAGGCGCTAAGACGACAGTCTATAAAGAATGACCCACAATTTGCCGCGCTGGAAGACAAATGCGATCTAAAGCACCTCAAGATCAGGGGTATTACCGACAGCATGCCAGACGCTGAATTACCCCATTTTACTTGACCGCTCCTCACAGCACTGCTAACCCCGAAGTTGGACAAAGTGGTAGTACTGGACGGAATATTACGCATTCCAAAGCCTGCTAAGGCTCCAGCCACGGCTACAAGAGATGTAGTCCTGCAGTTCCAGACCCAAAGAGATAGATCCGCGGTCCTGGCGGCTGCCAGGGACCAACCGACTTACCTTTCTGAAGATATAACTCTCACATTCTACTCAAATCTCTCTGGTGCAACGCTGGCCTGGAGGACCAGTGGTGGATCACAGATCTCCCTCCCCGGTCCGCAGGCACTGTGCTGACAGCCGGCAGGGGAGGGAGTGAGTGAGAGAGGACCCGGGGGCTCTTACCTGCAGCTCCTCCGGGTCCTACTCACGCGAGCATGGAGCGTTGCCGCGGTTACCATGGCAACGCTCCAAATCTCGCGAGAGTGAACTCTTGTCCAGGAGCTAAGGGCTAGAGTTCACCTCTACCACTGGGACCACCAGGGAATCCCCACCGGACCACCAGGGATCCAGAAATATATTTACCATATTTTCCGTCGTATAAGACGACCCCCAACTTTTCCAGTTAAAATATAGAGTTTGGGATATACTCGCCGTATAAGACTACCCCTCTTCCAATGCACACCAAATAAAAATTAGCCATGATGTACAGTGAGCAGACAGAGCTACACAGCAAGACATTAAATAATGATCTGAAATAGCATTTAAAGCCCAGGTATGTGCCAGGCTATTTGGGCATATAATCCATGCCTGCTGGTCTAGCACACAGGAGGCTAATTGCGATATATTCTTTTTACTCCTTCCCCCCCCCATTCTTTTTACTCCCTCCCCTCCATTCTTTTTACCCCCCCTCCATTCTTTTAATCCCTCCATTCTTTTTTACTCCCCCCCACCCCTCCATTTTATTACTCCCCATTCTTTTTACTCCTCCCACCCCTCCCCAATCCTCCCTACATTCTTCTCACCTCCCCTTCCCTGTGCAGAGTGGGTGGCCGAGCTCCTCTTCGTCCTGTCAGTCGGCCAGGTACCGCGCGGTACAGGATATTCAGTTCCCGGCCGGACTGAAAGGAAGTGAGCACTCAGTGCTAACCTAACAAGGTTGAAAAGATCGTCTGGGCTCTCGTGCAGAGAGAGCCGGCCTGCATTTTAAATCTGTTCTGCCCTTTTGGGTGGGATCAGTCTGATTTGCTAATAGCCTGTTTCTTTTTGTAATTGCACAAGATGAGCTAAAACCAGCTCTGTGGGGGGCCCACTGAAGGGCAGGCTATTTGAGCTGTTGTCCGATCTCGGTAATCTCTCCCTGAGAGATATGCAGTATTTTTTTAATTTTTTTTTCCACTGTGGGGAGTTATGTTTGTTCACAGCACAATCTTTATTTTGATGCAGATCTATACAGTTGATTACATTTGACAGTAGTCTCTAAGAATATTGTATTTATATTCTTTTACAGAAATTACCATTTGCTATGTGGCAAATGGTCATTTCTTTATATTTATTATAAAGATCCAAACAAATCACTTAGTTTATGCAGATGTTGTTTTATAAAAACGTTTTTTCTTTGTTTTAAACTTACTGAATAAAGTTTTTTGTTCTAGGGAAGTTATTTTTCTGATGAATTATCCTGCAGTTAACCTTGTGAGGATAGGCTAAAGATGTTGTGCCAACTGGCAGTAAAATATATTTAAAACACAAAAAAAACACAACTTTTCGTTTCAAGTCTTACAGAAATGCAGCTTTTCTTTTGATGGAAAGCGACAGACTGATCAGAAGTCTCCCTAGTGTGAAGTGGGCTGAAAGAGCGAGGAGTTTGGCATCTGAGCTTCAACGTGAATGTTTCGGCTTTATGGTTAAAAACTTTTCTCAGATAATAAAGAGTGAAAATTTTTCTCTTTTGTTAGAGGTAAAATTATATTTTGCTTTCTTATTATAACTGATGACCGAGTGTGACACTTTCCGCAGTACCAAATTTTTTATATTTTTAAAATATCATTTACCTGTATGATCAGAAATCTAGTAGATGTTGGCGCTCTTTTTGTTTGTTTGGTTACAAGGTTGTATCCTTGTTGGAACATTTGCTCAACTCTCATATCTATATGCTGTCAATTCTCTCATTAACTTATAACTTTAATGTGTTGTATCCTAAAACCGAACAGAAAAGTTGACAAATCACTGTTTAGTAGATATACCCCCATGAATACATGCATGCACTTTTCATACATGTATTCATTGGGAGCATATTTTAAACGCGCTTGTAAAAGATGCAGTTCTTATGAACTGTTAGTCTCTTCATGGAGCAAGCAACTCCTTGCGCAACAAAGGTCAGGTCTGATGTCTAAGGAGGAGTCATGAGGTATGCAATATACTCCTCACCCACAGCAAGCCAAAGTGCTTTATTGTGGAATGGTCATTTAAGATTGCCTCTTCCATCATATGTTGGTTACTTCACACTAATCATCCTTAAAGGATCACTATAGGGTCAGGAACACAAACATGCATTCCTCACCCTATAGTGCTAAACCCACCATTTAGGCGGCTAAATCCTTGTATTGTGGCACACTTTGTCCTTACACCTAAAGTTGTATAACTAGCTTGGAAAGCCAGCATACACTGAGTATTTCTAAAATATATATGCAAGGTAAATATTTGTGGCAAAATACTGTCAAAGAATCACATAAATGCTCTGTTTAGAAACCCAACACACAATACCTTCTTCCTCAGAGTTGGCTTTATAGCATATAAAATGTGTATGAGAACTGAGCTAATTGTTAATTTTTTTGGTTGTATCTGGATTTTGTAGTGTGTGTGTGTGTATAGTGTCCTCTAAAGTAAATAAACAGTGTTCTATATATCTCTTCTCACCAACCTAGGGCCAGGGGATGAGCAGCACACCATATCTTTTAGAACAAGTTTTTAATGAAATTGAAAAAAGCATATCATTTGAAAACAGTCCTTATCTGTTTATGGCATTGGACGAATTATTCATTGCAGCATCGGGAAATGAAATGGTAAGTTTCCCACTGCCTCAAAAAAACCTTTATTCTGGGTAACAACCTGCTAATCCATTTGGAAGAGTGCAATACATCTACAGTTGTCAGTTTAGCTGAATCAAACTGTGTATAGATCTCCTCCCCCATTATTTTTTTAAGAAAAAGTGTCAGAGCCATTGACCATAAAAAGAGAATGTCGCCTCTGGGTGCAATGCATGCTGGCCCTGACAGCCAGAGTCCTCTGATTGGTAGAAGGACACAAACACTGATTGCATGTGACATTCGCAGTAGACGGCAAATGTACTTAAAAACGATGCTACTAATTATGTTGTATGAAATATTTTTATCATACGCAGTGGGCAATATGTCCCAGTGCTACATATCTTCAATTTGCTCCAGCTTTAGGTTTGATTTTACTAACCTGTTTAATTTATTGTATAAACAAAATTGTTAATCTGTCATCCCTACAAAGATATCAGTACAAATGTTGCATTTGCAAGGTTATTACAGAAAGTGAAATGCACTGTACAGCATTCATTCACTTATTTGACATTTCAAAAGATATGATGACTTTTAACAAAGCTATTAGAACAAAGAGGGCTTCACAATATTTTCTATCCACCTGCAATGCCAAACCACAGACAACAATCTCTGATTCAGAAAATATTCATTTTGTGAGTGTCCATAACAGGAGGGAAGGTATGCTTGCATAAACTGGTGTGTGGGATGGACCCTAGTTACAAGAGAAATTATGTGGGCAGCTATTCCTGTGAGAGGAAAATATAAATCATCCTTGTGTAGGTTTTTGTGAATATGGGAGAAGCATGGAAAGTCTCTAGCCTGTATTAGTGGGGAGAAACGGCATGTAAGTGAACAATTTGACACAGTGAAAATAAATGTAGCTTAAACTGATCAGGGGTTTGCGTACACTATATGAAGTGGAACACTCTAATATGGGGCATTAATTGTGTGTAATTGGCTTTTTTTTGTTGTTGTTTGCACATCCCTTTTAGTTATCTTTTCAGAAATCTCACTTTATCCCACTGTTGGTAGTCAGTCATTGATGACTGCTTCATTTTAGGAAATTAGATAAAAGTTAATGGCAGATGTTTAACCCCTTAAGGACACATGACATGTCGTGATTCCCTTTTATTCCAGAAGTTTGGTCCTTAAGGGGTTAAAGACCAGGAATAACTTTATAAAGGTGTTTTACACAACAAAACATCTGTTTAGAGACCTGGTAAAGTAGAAAGGGATTAGTTACAGTGCCTGAACATGTCAATCATTTGTGATTAGTAGTGATCATTAAACTGCAGGTCAAGCCGCTGTTCAAGGGACACTTCACGCATATAGTGCACTTCAGTTTGTACACTGCAATCCTCTTGATTGCAGTGTACAAAAGTGCAGATTCCTTTTTGAAATTTAGTACTTTTATAACTTATTGCAGAAACACCTCCCTGGCAATCGGAACACCGGGGGAGGTTTTATTCTCAGCTTACAGAAGTGGCAGGTGCATTATGTAGTTAAAATGTTAAACAGAATAAGTTGGCGCAATAGGAACTGAACTGGATATTGCTATAGATAAATATTAAAATAATGCAGCAACCTGCAAGGAGTTCTGATATACACAATCTCCAAAGAAAAACATGTAGGTGCGCAAAACAATATGTGGAATAGCAATATATCTGGGAAAAAAATAAAACTCACAATTGTCGAGCGGTTGAAATACCACTTCAAACTCAGTGGTGTATTTTGGATTTGTGCTGCCCTAGGCACGACTAAATTCGGGCACCCTCAAAATCTAAATTTGCCCCCCTAATTGAGCCAAGGCCCTTTTTTTGATTGACAGACACATGTCCTCATTGATACATGCACTGATAGATACAGTCATTGGCACACACTTTTTAAACAACACACTTGCACTGACAGACATACACTGGCACACACTCTCAGATACACTTAAAATTATATACATACACTCACAGGCACACCCATTCTCACTCACACTGACCACTACACTCACTCACAGTAAGGTGGACAGCCCCAGAACACGAGGCAAACAAGGCATTTGTCTGGGAGCTTGGGTGGCATTTTTTGGCGCCCCCTTGAAAGTGCCGCCCTAGGCAAATGCCTTGTTTGCCTTGTGGTAAATTCCTGTCCAAACTATCAGGCACCAGGAGGATCAGCCCCTTGAATGTGGGATCCAGATTGTAGTCTGATGTATAAACTCACTCTCAGCCAAAGTGTAGAAGTTAAAGAAATTGTAGCTTTATTCAAAGTGGTTAAATATAAAATAAGTCACTTCTGTTGTATTGGATAAAGTCAGATCAGTCCAGCTAAGTCGTGGATAAACCCTAAAGGTTCTATCACACTTCGTATCCAGCGTGTCACAGACTCTCCGTATCAGTACAGCTACTTCCGGGTTTAAGCGTGTGCTTCGCCCCGCCTCTCTGGGCTTTCTCAGCGTGAGTGAGATTGCCTGCAAAAGTCTTTTATATGACCTTCAGGAAATAGCGGTAATTGTCAGCCATTATTATTACACCTACATATTGTAGCAATAAATATATTAAATATAAAACACAATTGAAATATAAAAGTAATTAATAACCAACATAAAAACTTTGTACCTAAAAACAATATGTATCAAAAAAATAGGGGCACGTCTTCTAAGTGCATCAAGTCAAAGTACTGTCTAGTGACATCAAAGTCCATATGGCTTAAGTAAATGCAATTATAGCAATTGAGTAAGACCCAATAGATAATCAAAATAAACAATGAAAGACAAAATAGTGAGCAGCCAATTGGAAATGTATTTATTAAGTGGCAATCTCACAATTATATTGTTGTGCCATTTTTTTCTTTAGCAGAACTACTCTTACATACATACATTTGCTTTAAATCCGGGCCTGGATTTAAAATAAAATCAAAACTATTTGCCTGCTGAGAATGCTTGCAGCCAGTGAGCAACTAGTTATTAAAAACCCATCTGCAGTGTGAGGGTTAATTACATAAAAAAATAAAATACAGTAATATGGGGATATTATGGACCCCCACGTGCTTTTTCAGGGAGGTTTTAAACTTTGTTTAAGCCATTGCAGCCCAGTTATTATGAAGTCCTTTTCGCCCATGTTAATTACAGTTTTCCCCCTTACTCCCTTTTGTGGGCATTGGGTGGGGGAGCACCACCTACATTAGATGCATTTTTATTCAATTAAAGGGCTCAGTCTGACTTCCACTTTACAGCCTCTTATCACTTACACACATCATCAAGCCAATATTACATATATGTTGCATTGTCTTTTTGATCTGATCAGCATCATTTCAGTGACTTGTTAATTGTTTAGATGGTAAATCGAGTGTTTTTTTTTTTTTAAATGTTTCTCTTTTTTTTGTCCAAATGAAGGTATGACTTCAGTATAGCTGTATCAATATTGTATCTGTGCATGACTGCATATTTATATATGATATAATACACGTTTTTAGAGTTTAGTTCCAGTGGCATTTGTCACGGACGTACTGTGATCTGGTGAAGAAATTGGTAACTGTGTACAAACTGTAAAAGAAACATACTGTTTAAAATGAACCTGCAATGTCATACAAACACTGAACAGAAGTGCTGAATGCTTAATCATATTCACAATTGTTCCCAAGTGTATATGACTTTGCAGTCATCTGGCAGAAAGACTCCAATGAAGAAATCTGTGTGTTTGTTTAAGATGGCGTTTTCAGTGTCTGGTAGTAGCAGCAGCTCCATGTTCACACTGGTTATAATACTGCAGAATGACATTCATAAACCACATCCACTAGGCAATCATACAGTCTGTGATGACATCACTGGCATTGCTTAGGGAGTAAGTAGATTCAGAGAGGAATAATGACTGGTTGCCATAGAAATGTTCCTCTCACCAGATGCTGATTTGTTCTTTGAACATAGGGTTTTACGTGCAAGATACAGGCTCTGCGTGAAAAGCTGTGGACATTCCTGCTTCAGTCTTTTTATGCTGTTCGGCACACAGAGGGCTGGAAATTGATGAGGCCAGACGATCAACAGAAAATAGAAGCAGGTACGTTAGCCATCTTTGAATATATATATATATATATATATATATATATATATATACACTATGAAATCTATATTTCTACAGTAACCCTCTGCAGCTCATTACTTTACAAGGTTTTAAAGGATTAATCAGATTTGTAACCCTGCTGCTGGTGTCAATGTTTCCGCTACAATTACGTCTTAGATTATTTACCGGCAAAAGAGCTGTGTTTTTTTGCTGTTACACAAAGCAAAATATATTCTGCATTTATTTTTTTTCTAAGCTCAGGTCAAAGGATATTTATTGTAATTTTGCAAGAAGCACAGTGTAAATTTCAGAGACTGGTGTCTCCCAGTATTCTATCTCCGAACAGGTTAAATATAGGCATCGTGTTTCGTTACAAGTGTGTGTGTGTGTGTATATGTATTTTCTATAATTTCCTTCATGGCTTTATTGTCGTATGAATGTTGTTTTCTTTATATTATCAGCCCTTTATAGAAAGGGAATGCAAGAGAATATTACTAAAAACCTCTGCCAAAAAAAACAGCAACAACAAAAAACACTTTTATAAGCATCTCGCTGTTTTTTTTATTATTAAATAAAAATAGTTCTGTGAGTGTAGAATTAGATTTTTTTTTATGCATGCAATGATTTCTAATACATTTATCTTAAACCCCTTATTTACCATTTCTGTGCAGATTCATTTTGCTATGTCCTGTTGCTAGACATCCACAACCTGTGCTTTTGCATGCTGGTTAGAATACAGTTTTTGTAATAATAAGTGTGTATATATGTATATATGTGTAAGTGTGTGTCTTGTATATACACAATAAATACAGCTTTGCTTTTAAGGCATCCGTGTTCATATGAATTATTTATCTGTGTGTGTACATATATATTCCATGTGACTCTGCATTCTATTTGTAATAAAAAATTGGAATCAAATAAATATCCTTGTGGAAATCTTAATAACTGCTTTTAAGACTGTTAATTATTAACATCTGCAAGTCCTTAGACTATTTCTTCATACATCAGAGCTCCATTTTTGCACTTCCATTTTGATGCAGGCATTTCCCAGAAGAAATCTTTGTAGGTAATACTGTCTTGTGGAGCTTTTTACTGCAGTAAATGTCTGACGGTGTGTCACAGGCACCATTATCAAGATGAATCGTTTGTAGCATGCACTTAAAAATAAATAAATAAATTGTATGAAATATTTTTAAAAGCCACGGGTTTGCAGATGCAAAGAACTGCTTTGCAAAAACCTTTGCTTTTCAAAGCATACAGGGATTTATTAAAGTCGCTACTGTTATCTGAATTGTCTCAGTGAAATCTTCTTATTGTGGGCCATTAGCTCTATTGTGCAGATTATTTTACCCCACACTGATTCCTTGTAACGTCATGCATAATCTGAGGATACTGTAAATCAGGTGGTTTTGCTTATTTAAATTTTTTTGTCACTGTCCAACGCTGTGCATTGCTTTAAATTTCATTATATAGCTGCCGTTGACAAGGGTGATGATCGAAGGCTTACAAAGAAACCAATACTTACAAGTTCACAGGTAAATTCGAATTATTGCTCTAGTTAGTGATTTGTATATCTTGTAATGGTGTACGGGTGAATTGATGCTTTTTTAATTTTTTTGTTTTTGTTTTTGTTTTTTATTGCTCACCCATTTATATTATGTTAGCCAAATGGTTTTTTTTTGTTTTTTTCTCTCTATTTTAAAATTAAAAAGCAATTTCCTGAATGTTTGTATATACATGTAATTTAAATGGTAGTAGTAGGCTTTTTAGCACATTAACAAAATGGTTATTTAAAAAAAAATAAAAAATTATCTGCGTGCTTAATTATTAGATGGTAGGTATAAAAACAAAAAAAAGAAAGAAAAGCAGGCCATAGTGACTTTAATATGGTTTGTTGTATTACATTGTGTGTAATCCCCCACATTGACTTGTAGGAAAAATAACCTAATCAATGCCTATATTTTAATGACTGAAACAGAATATTAATTTGTTTACTTTTCATGTTTATTTCAGCAAAATCGATCTAAAATAGCTAGACTAAAAGAAAATTACCTGACATCTGTTGAAAGTAAGAGACAATCAGAAGGTGATTTGTCCAAACCAAGGAAGATGAAATCTGATTCGCTAGGGGCTCCTGGACATTCCTCAAATGTTGTTAGAAATACATCTGCAAAAGGAAAAGATGATGATGCAAAAGGAAAAGATGGAAAGAAAACCGTTACAAAAGGTGCAAAGGACCCAAAGGCCATAGAGAAACCAGCTGCTACTAAACCCAAAGTCATTACAAAAACCAAGCAGGAATCGAATGGTCATGCAAAAACTGAAAGCTGCCCTTCCAAAGGAGACGCTACTGGCACCGCAAAATCTGGAACATCTGGAAAATTGGGAGCTAGACCAAAGGTTTCAAATGGTAGTGTAAATTCACAGACAAAAGTGAAATCTCTAAAGAAAGTCAGCAAAGAGCCTTCCTCTCCAGTTAAATGTTCTGGGCCAAATGTGAAATCTGTGATCTCCAATGGAGAACCTTCAGGTTGTAACAGGTCACCAGAAGAATTGAACCATGATGTAACATCTAGTGAGAATCATAATACAGCTAATTGTTCACCACAGAGTGGCAAAACCATGAACACAGCATTGGATGGTTCTAAGGATACAGGCCTGGGTAAGTAACGTATATACTTTTTTTTTTTTTTTATTGAAATGATTTGTTTATATTAATGTTGCGGTAGGTTAGATATTGAATCATGTTTTCTAGCAGCTTATAAATTAGTGACACAACAAAATAAGTGACTACTGAAGGAGTACAGCCAAATGGAAACTAGAACGCCCACTCGCGTGAAAAATAAATATTTATTCCATCAGCAAAAGGAATAGAACTGGCAATTAACAAAGGAATCTTTTAATTTTTTTTTTAATTCTTTATTTATTTGTGCTTGGTAAAGCATGGTAACAATAACATATGGAGACAGTATGGAAGATTAGGTTCAAGCCGATCAATGACTTAGCATTAACATACATGTTATCAGATAATAAGCACATTTTCATTTAGCATACAAGGTGGGTGACATACCCGGGATTGACATTGTTGTGGCAGGCATGTTGAAGTGTGTTATGTTCCCCTGGGATACTCCAAGTGTGAAAGTGGTGAGTATGTGTTACAGGCTAGGTCAGGTGTGAGGTTTTGGATGCCTATGTGTACACGCCAGTGAAGATTTTGTGGGTTCCAGGTGGGTTGATGTAGCAAGTGTGTAGGGTGCTCCTGTTTGCGGTGTACTCTGTGTGGCATCTCCTTTGTCCCCTCTAACCCTGGGGATGGTGGGGGTGGTCGGAGTGGCGTTAAACTTTAGTAAGCGTCCGTTCTCTGGCACTTGAGGGGGGGTGTCTGGCAATTTCGTGAGTGTGTGGATCCCAACTTTGTATTTGCTTTAAAAAAAAAAAAAAGAGAGAACTCGTCAGAAGATATATATACAGTGTGATATGAACAAACTGGGAGTCACAATAAAACTATTTAGAGGGGAGAGTAGGGTAGAGTAATGGCTGGGTTTTCAGTATGGTAGTTACCACCGTGCCCAGAGTTTCGCCCCTGGTTTCAGTCCTTGTGTAGGGTCAGGTGGGTAGCGCCGGTAAATCGCTCGGTGGCTGTCTGTGAGTGGAGTTGTCCTCTGGCTCCCAGTCCTCCGGTTGGTTTGTGGTCATGGAGGTGTGTTGTGGGTATTGTAGACCCGGTGCCCTCAAGAACGGGGGCACTCCGGTTGGGGATGTGAGATGGTGTGCAGTCCCGTTATGATGGACTAGCAGTGCGCCCGTGTTCCCCCATCTGTAGATTTTTGCCAGCCTGACACAGTGTTGTTGTCACAGGTTCAAAAGTCTTTCTCCTTAGCAGGGTGGCTCTGGTAACATCCTTTAAAAAGGAGAGCTGGGCGCCCTCGAAGGCCAGTGGCATTTGGCCTTTTATGGCAGTCATTACGTGTATTTTTTTCTAGTATTGTCACTAGACGCAGGATGACATCCCTGGGTGTGCTGAGCAGTATGCGTGCGGAGCTCTTTACTCGGTAGATCCCGTCCAACGCAAATTTTTTGGCAGCTGCCTGGGGTAACAGTGTTGTGAGCAGTCGCCGGATATAATGCGGCAGCTCCTCGGTCGGGACTGTGGCTGGGATGCCCTGGATTTTAATATGCGTCCGGCGTTGTTTGTCTTCCAGCGACATGATTTGGCTTGCTAGCACATGTTGCTCTTCCTGGAGGCGTTGAACCGAATCTTTGAGGGTGGCCATTGTATCTTGTACATTGCAGTTCCTACCCTGTCTTTTACTGTTTGTATATCCGCTTTGACTGTGGCGACATCGGCCGCTAGCAGCTTTTGTATGTTAGTCCAGAGAACTTTTATACCTTTAGTAGTGGGGGGGCTGTGTTGTCTTGGTGTTCAGCCAGCTGCGGGTGTTCCGCCTGAGGAGTCGTTGTCGTAGCTGGTTCCTCGTGGTCAGGCTCGGCTGCCTGGCCGGTGGGGGGGTCGCTGCGTGGTGTGTGCTGTTTCAGCTTGTGCAGGTCGGAGCCACATCTCTTCTATGTCTCTGCCTTGTGTGCTAGAGCCAGCCGTAGGTTTGTGTGAGCGGCGGCCCATGGCAGTAGTGCCCGAGTCTGGGCTGGATGCGTATTGTTCAAGGAAGCTTCCACTGAGGTAGGCCTCCAGGCCTTGGATTGGCGTTGCGCGGTAGGCCGCGGGATTACTCCTTTGCCGGAGCTGCTTAGGTGCCTGGTAATGTGACACCAATTGATGTTGTGTGCCTGTCGGGGCTCGATGGCGCTTAGTTTGGGGGATTTGCAGAGGATTATTCCCGGTTTCGCGGGAGCAAGGTTAGATGGCGTCTGTACAGGATGGCTGCCAGGCTCCGCCCTCAACAAAGGCATTTTAAATCTATTTAGTAGCTGTAAAAATTGATGTTTTAACAAATTTTAGCCAGCCTTTGCTTTTATTGGTGTTCATTAGTGGTTCATTGATGTTCATCTTGGAATTCAAATCGCATATTCACCTGACAACAGAATGCTTAAAGCATCAAAGATTCTGATTATTTGCAGATATTATGTACTTCTTTTTCAAATAGCTACCGTCTTCTCATGTTTTCCAAGACAGCCACTTTTACTGAATAATGGTCAGATCTTCAAATGGGCGTATACTACCTTGGTTAAATTTAAATATCTGTTGGGAGTGTTGTTTTTTTCATAGAATTTCTTGGTGTGCTGTTTTATATCTAGTGTTACCATTTTTGCCCAAGCACCCCCGGACATTTTGTGAATGCAAGGTCTCTAGGATGCAGATCCTCTGGTTTCGTCAGACCATTATGAAGCAGAGTAACAAAAAAAAAAAAAATGGAAGCCCCCAACCCTGTGGCCTGTTAAAGCAGTTCGGGAAGGGTTAACAGAGATTTGCCATGACCAAGCACAGGCAAATCCCACATATGCATACAAATACAGATGACATTACCAAATTGAGGATTTGGCATCTGGGTGTTTAATCCCTAAACCTGTACTCCTCAAGTTTTATGTTATCATTGGCCTAACTCTTCCATTGGGGTTAGTGAGAGCGCAATAATGTCAACCTGTAAGTAAATGTAAATATCATTTGTTTGCCAGTGATGGCTGTAGCGTTGATACAATTTTATTTTTTTATAAAAGCCACATTTTCCAAATCAATGTACAATTGATTGTGTAATCCTTATTTTAAATTTAATCTGCTTTAACTTCAGTGTAACCAAAATTCTCTCTACTAAATAGACACTATAGTCTCCAGAACAACTACAGCTTGTTGTATTTGTTCTGGTGAGTATAAAGTGTTTTCATTGCAGCCTAGGAACACCTCTAGTGGCCACTCAAGGTGCTTCCTGGGTCAGTGCAGAACTGATGTTCAGTGTGTCTACGTTCTGCATGGAGATGTTGAACTTTCCTCAGAGAGATGCATTGTGTATATATAATTCATATCTATGATGAGATACTGATGGGCCAGGGCAATGTTTTGCTCTGTAAATAAGGTGAGTTTTACAGCTATTTAGGGTGGCATGGGGGGCTAAATAGTCTAAATACAAGATTGTGTTCCTGACCCTCTAGTGTTTCTTTAAAGCAGGGATGGGGAACCTTCGGCCCTCCAGATGTGTTGGACTACATCTCCCTTGATGTTTTGCGAGCATTATGGCTGTAAGACCATTAATGGAGATGTAGTCCAAAACATTTGGAGGGCTGAAGGTTCCCCACCCCTGCTTTAACCCCTTAAGGACACATGACATGTGTGACATGTCATGATTCCCTTTTATTCCAGAACTTTGGTCCTTAAGGAGTTAAAGGAACACACCAAGCACCACAACAGCTTGGTTCCCACATGTAAATACATTGTAGTGGTTATGGTGCCAGGAATTTACATTTAAATCAGTCTTTCGTGCTAAGGACCGACTCTTTCCCTGTATTCTTTAAGAGAAAAATGACAGAATGAGCAATGTTCCTTGGGCATGTATCCCATTTTAAGATGCTGCATCATTTTTCAAGGGAAAAATTATCCTGCGGCACATTTATTTAATGCAGTCAGCAAAGTGTCCTAAACTGGCTAGAAGTATTACTCAAATCACATAAAACTGCAAATTCTACCTATGTGTCGAGTACCAAAAGACAAAAAGAAGCGGTTTGCCTCCCCACCCCCATTCCCCTTACATTTAAACTGTAATTAAGCCCCTCCTTTTTCTTTGTCAATTATTGTACTATATAAAGATGGTGTTTATGTGTTCTAAAATACCACTATAACAATGTTATATGTAACCTACAAAGTGCTTCTTGAGTTATCAATGCTCAAAAGATGTATTCATGAGCATACCATGTGTTAGGTGCTGTTTTAAATGAACCTGCTAGGTTTATATACGTTTATGGGGTGCCTGTATTTATAGTGCTGTGGATTGTTATTCCATTTACACCACTCCACGGCTGTGGGACTACAGTATGTGGTACACTGCTCTACACCACCATTGTTACATTGTTGGGTATATTAGCTTTGTCATGCTCAGTAATGAGAACTTCATTGTAAACTGTGTTGTAATGGTCCCAAAGTGTTTTGCATATATAATTATTAGTGTCCCTCTGTTGAAATCGGTAAAACAAATCTACCAAAGCTCAATTGTTTTGTCTCCAAAAATGACCAGAATGCAAGTGTAGAAGTTTGCAGAACTGTTTATATTGCTTTGATTCTAATGAAGAAATGTTTCATAACATCTCTTTACACAAGCTGATAACCTGTTAGAAGGAACCAACTGGAGTCTTTGAAGCTTAATGAATATCATATTAGCAGTGCGTACACACTAGAGAGCACTGTCTGATTAATGAAATTCACATACAATGCTAATAAATCAACTGTGATTGACACAGTCTATGCTCACAACAGGTGTCCTTTCTGTTGCTGGCAGGTATACACCTACAGCCATTAACCCAATGAAGTGAGCAATGCTTAAGATTGCAGAAGCGGTTTTGCTTAATGGTTACCTGACTTTATGGTTGTGTCACTTTCACCCCTGCTATACCAAGCAACTTAATATAGTGAAAATAAAAACTTGATTGGTGCAATTCTGGTTTCCAATTCAAAAGAAGGCTATTGCAGAACTAGAAAAAGTGTAGAGGCAAGCTACAAAATCAGTAAGGGGAATGGAAAACCTTACTAAGGAATAAAAGCTAAAAAAAAAAAATGCACCTCAGAGGGGATATAATAGCACTATACAAATAAATATTAAAAAAATATATATATTTATTTTTTTATTTTAAAGGAATACTGTAGGCACCCAGGCCACTTCATCTCAATGCAGTGGTCTGGGTGCAGTGTCCCTGTCATTCTATCCGTGTGATGTAAAATATTGCTGTTTTTAGTAGATACAGCAATATTTCCATTGCAAGGCTAAACACACCTCTACTGGCTTCATCCTGAAATCCTCTAGAGAAACACTGAATTGGACGAGAAAAGATGAAGGAGATGTATCAGGCAGCTGCAGGGACTAGATCTCAGTACTGGGGAAAAGGTCAATAACCGTTTTTGTTCTCCCATGTTCAATGATCACCCTTGGAAATACAAAATAAAAAGTTTATGAATACAACGAGAAAATGGTAAGGCAGGAGAAAAAGCCACAACAGACTTATTTGTGGGCATGAGCTCTAAAACCAAAAGCTTTTTCCATTTCATTGTAAAGCGCTGTGGAATAAGCTGGCACTATATAAATACCAATAATAATAATATTATTTCCATAACTTTGTCCCTGGAAGAGAAATCAGCACTTTTATAAAAACCCCTTAGTAACCTCCCACCCCCTGCCCTTGCTGTCAAGCAGACATAGTGAATGGTTTACTGCCACGCTTTGTACTGTTGAGTGCATTGGTTTGAAGCGCAGAGTTTGCAATGTATGTGCCCCAATACATCTGACTGGACACAAGTCATCACTACAGATGACTTCACAGGAAGAGGATAGGAGCTACAGTAAGTAGACTCCTGGTGCTAAAATAAAAGATTTTAATTACTGATTTTTCAAGTTTTGTTGGCTGTTTTTGTGTTTTGTTTTTTTTTTGTTTTGTTTTCAACTTTTGTTCTGTTTTACATTTGAGAAAGAAAAAAAAAAGAATTATTCATGGTTACTTGCAGGGGATAAAAGCAGACTAGAGATACATTTACCAGATGCTCTCCCTTCTCAGTGGAATTGCCTCTTTGGAAGGGATCTATTGTGTGATAAGTTATGGAAAAGGGAAGCTCACAAAGGCATAATTTACAGTCAAAAGATATATATATGACAAATTAAGGAAAACATTCTCTTATGTACATGTCAAACATCCAAACGACAAGGGCACTTTTGAAAGGAACTCATTGCAAAGTTTCTAGTTAGGTCTTCTGCACTGATTTGCCCTGAGAAATTTTCAGCTTGACATGATCAAAATACAGGACCCCTCTGTTTCCTTGCATTGAAGAAAATAATGCTTAATATCCCTTAAAAATTCAAAACAAAATGAAAAAAATCTAACGTTGAACTGAAGTAGTCCATAAGTTTTTGTTTATTGTAAAAGGAAACCGGAATATTTACTATGGTGAATGCAAAGTGAATTTCAAATTTATGGCCAGATTAGCGGAATGGAAAGCATAGTTGACTTAGACAATTTTATAGTATGGCTATTGTGACCTTGAATTCCCACTTTAGATGATAACCCTGTACAGTGGCAAAGCTAATGTAGAGAGGGCCCTGGGGCAAGAAATTGTTTTGGGCCCCCCTCTAGTGCAAGTGGCCAAAAGATAGATCCCCATCTGTCGTGCAATGCTATGCTATCTTGAGATATATCATTTGACAATCCTTGCAGGGTTGTATTTGTGAGTGCATTTGAATGTAAGCATGTGTTTGTGTGCATGTAAGAGTGTATTTGTATGTACTGTTGCTATTGGAATGCAGTGGTGTACTTGTGTGTAGTTTAATGTACAGGGAGTGCAGAATTATTAGGCAAATGAGTATTTTGACCACATCATCCTCTTTATGCATGTTGTCTTACTCCAAGCTGTATAGGCTCGAAAGCCTACTACCAATTAAGCATATTAGGTGATGTGCATCTCTGTAATGAGAAGGGGTGTGGTCTAATGACATCAACACCCTATATCAGGTGTGCATAATTATTAGGCAACTTCCTTTCCTTTGGCAAAATGGGTCAAAAGAAGGACTTGACAGGCTCAGAAAAGTCAAAAATAGTGAGATATCTTGCAGAGGGATGCAGCACTCTTAAAATTGCAAAGCTTCTGAAGCGTGATCATCGAACAATCAAGCGTTTCATTCAAAATAGTCAACAGGGTCGCAAGAAGCGTGTGGAAAAACCAAGGCGCAAAATAACTGCCCATGAACTGAGAAAAGTCAAGCGTGCAGCTGCCACGATGCCACTTGCCACCAGTTTGGCCATATTTCAGAGCTGCAACATCACTGGAGTGCCCAAAAGCACAAGGTGTGCAATACTCAGAGACATGGCCAAGGTAAGAAAGGCTGAAAGACGACCACCACTGAACAAGACACACAAGCTGAAACGTCAAGACTGGGCCAAGAAATATCTCAAGACTGATTTTTCTAAGGTTTTATGGACTGATGAAATGAGAGTGAGTCTTGATGGGCCAGATGGATGGGCCCGTGGCTGGATTGGTAAAGGGCAGAGAGCTCCAGTCCGACTCAGACGCCAGCAAGGTGGAGGTGGAGTACTGGTTTGGGCTGGTATCATCAAAGATGAGCTTGTGGGGCCTTTTCGGGTTGAGGATGGAGTCAAGCTCAACTCCCAGTCCTACTGCCAGTTCCTGGAAGACACCTTCTTCAAGCAGTGGTACAGGAAGAAGTCTGCATCCTTCAAGAAAAACATGATTTTCATGCAGGACAATGCTCCATCACACGCGTCCAAGTACTCCACAGCGTGGCTGGCAAGAAAGGGTATAAAAGAAGAAAATCTAATGACATGGCCTCCTTGTTCACCTGATGTGAACCCCATTGAGAACCTGTGGTCCATCATCAAATGTGAGATTTACAAGGAGGGAAAACAGTACACCTCTCTGAACAGTGTCTGGGAGGCTGTGGTTGCTGCTGCAAGCAATGTTGATGGTGAACAGATCAAAACACTGACAGAATCCATGGATGGCAGGCTTTTGAGTGTCCTTGCAAAGAAAGGTGGCTATATTGGTCACTGATTTGTTTTTGTTTTGTTTTTGAATGTCAGAAATGTATATTTGTGAATGTTGAGATGTTATATTGGTTTCACTGGTAATAATAAATAATTGAAATGGGTATATATTTGTTTTTTGTTAAGTTGCCTAATAATTATGCACAGTAATAGTCACCTGCACACACAGATATCCCCCTAACATAGCTATAACTAAAAACAAACTAAAAACTACTTCCAAAAATATTCAGCTTTGATATTAATGAGTTTTTTGGGTTCATTGAGAACATGGTTGTTGTTCAATAATAAAATTAATCCTCAAAAATACAACTTGCCTAATAATTCTGCACTCCCTGTACTGTTGCGTTTAAATGCAGGGTTGTGCTTGTATGTAGCGTTGTCTTTTAAATGCAGGTGTGCTTTTATGTGTAGTGTTGGTGTTTCAAAGAAGGGGTTTTGTGTATAATTTAAGTGTTTTCACAGGGTGGGTTTTTATGTAATATTTACGTTTGCTGGGGTGTGCTTGGATGTAATGCTGGCTTTGAAATGCAGATGTACATTAGTGTGTAGTATTGATGGTTGAGTGAAGGGGTGTGTTTGTACGGTTAAATATGGTGGTGGCTCTTTAATGTTTTGGGGTTGTTTTGTGGTTGGTTTTTTTTTTTCCCAGAGGAACTGGACATTTTGTTAGTATACATAACGTCATGGACTCTATCAAATAACAGATATTAAATGAACACCTGACTGACATTACCAGAAAGCTTAAAATGGGCTGTGGTTGGATCCAAAACATACATCAAAATCAACACAAAAATGGAATGTAAAAGTTCCTCTCGTTTCCATAGTGATTGCCCCAAATTTAGCACTTTGCACCAATTTTTAGAACATGACACTTTAAGAAATCTCTTCTATTGTATTTGACTTTTGGAATGATGTCCATATATGTATTTACAGATACTTGTCAATGTCTTCTTAGAGTAACCATTATTAACTGCATCTAGGGCCAGTATTGTGCTGCCTGGGTCCACAGATAAAATGCTGCCCCTTGCCCCATATAACCACTACAGAGTGCTAGTGCCTGTAAGCACTGAAAACTCACATTCTAGCAGAACATAGGGACTATATAATATAGTCCCTACTTTACCTTGCTAAGGACTCTTAATCAGGACATAATTTGGGAGGGGGGGGGGAGGGGGGGAAATCAGGTAGATTTTGGTAAAAATGTTACAAACAAATACATGACATAATCCACTTTACTTTTCAGGATGTTAATAGAAGTGCAGATAGTAAGAGATCAATTTATTTTCATTTTCCATTATGAATTCTCTTCTATTTTTTAGCAGTGAAATCAAAATCTCCATCAAAGATGACCAATGGGGCCTCCAGCAAAAGAAAGGTTAATGACGAATGTCGTGGAGAAGTTAACAGGTCTGTCCAAACTGCACCAAATATGTAACTTTATATCACAGTTACTCAGGTTGAGCGTACAGTAATATCTGGCTATATAGTGCATTTTATGTTCTATCACTTGGCTACCATGATAATGTGGAAACTACATTTCCAATTTATTATGGGCTATCTTTTCCAACCTGTAATTTATGGTGTTTTATAGCAAGGGGCTTGCCTGTCCATATCTCCTTGCATTCTGTTTCTGCTAGCTTTGTCGCTTTGCAATATTTGAAACAATGGCGCCACTGACAGCCTTTTGACATCCCCTGGTACCAGACCCTACAAAATCCTTAGTCATTTTTTTTGTACTAATGTTACTTGTAAATCATGATCTGAGATCCACCTTTCAGCACAGCTGCTCATGCACTGTGGAGGCTGCGGCCATTTTAATTTCAATGGGCAACTGGGGGCAGACTGGCGTTGTGGTGTAAATTCCCCCCATCCCCCAACACCTGGTGTTGACTGCACCACTCAAACACTCCTAGTGACGCAACAGATTTTTAAAAATGCTTTTCACATACAGAATGATCTGCTCTCTTTAGTTCTAAGTTAAAGTTGTATATCTTAAAACACTCCTGCTTTGTTTTTATTTGTGGACCTGTAAAAGGATTCTTTTTTTTTTTTCTTTTTCTTTCTTTCTTTCTTTCTGTTTTCTCAGCTCATTAACAAAAAAAACATTAGTGAATGGAGCCAATGAATCAGTGCTTCAGAAAAAAAAGGTAACAAAAGTGAGCAATAGTGCTGCTCAGAGGCCAAAGAGTGCCCCAGCTGCCGTGTCAAAAAAACAAGGTAATAGTCTCTCTTGGTCCCGATTCTGAGAATGTATATGGATTATTGCATAAATTGCTATTTTTGTCTGTGAAATGACCTTTCTATAGATTAAATTCAGCTAAATCTTATGTTTTGTGTTTTCAGTAGGCAGGGCCATATTACAATATTATTACAAATCTGATTAGGCAAAGGCAAATATTGATGTCTTCAAACCCCAGTCCAACTTTAAACTCTCGCTCACAGCTCAACAGATAAACTGCTGACCATTAATCTGCTTAATCTATTTAAATGCAGCAAACAGATTAGCTGTAAGAGTGGAAAAATATACCTACTTGAAACACTTCAACTTGGACAGTTGCAAAATTATTAAAGACCTGACACCTTGAAATATCAAATGAATTATATGTGTAGTAGTTAGAGTAATACTACACATCAACTTATTTATTTGTATCATGGCTTATACATGTATGTCATATTGCCTGAAAGCAGTATAGTACACTGTCTTGGTTGTAGTAACACTTGCTGGCTTGAAACCCCAGTAAAAACATACCTGCAATATATGTTAAGGTTTCTCACTGAAACGGGATAGCCACTGCAAGGGTAGAGCTGTTTTGGAGGAGGAGTGGGGGTGGATAGGGGTGCTGTCATTGGTCAACTGTTGCCAAAATGTTATACATGCTGATGACAGATACCTTTTATGCACCGAATGTGCCTAATGGCTAATGACACTGCCGGAGGTGGAGTTACACCTCCGGCTGCAGCGTTCTCTATAACTGTATGTGCACTGCATATACAGACTCCAAGTAGCATGACCACTTAAAATCAGTGAAGTATGAGTGGTACTTGGAGTAACCCTTTAGAGTCATGTTATGTTGTTTGGCAATGTGTTTACTTAGTAATTGTATGCCTCAATTTAAATAGCAGCCACTGGATATTTTTTACTTTCCCTAGATTAGTATGTTGAAATCCTAGTTTCATAAATAACCTCCATTATGCCCAACTGTAGTTCTGATAATGAATGCAGGAAGTTTGCGGTCTTCTTTTTTTATTAAATATATTTTTATTTTAACTCTTACAATTAGGAACACTATGTGATGGAGCTTCCCCGCTGAAATCCGGCGTTTCTTCCAAACAAGCTGATGTCAAGTCCGATACAAAGTTAATGAGTCAGTCTTCCTCTTCAGACAAACATGCACCATTGAACAAAAAGAGTACGAAAACAGCACTTGGATCAACCAGCAAAACAAGTTCTCAAACCACGACAACTAAACAGAGTTTAGGTGGTAATAAATGTGCTGTGGTGAGCCATAAAGAGCCCAAACAGAAAGTATTATCCGAGTCACATATGTCTAAAGTTTCAGCTCTAAACCACAGACCGGAACGGAAGGATAGTCCAGCTGAATTAAAAAATAGCCATTACCAACATGCATTATCTTTGGAGCCTGCTCACCAACAAGCAGATGGCTTTGAGAACCATGAATCTTTAAAGAATGATGGCAAGCAAGCTGTATCCTGTGTGGAGCCATCAGGTCATTCAGAACAGTTCTGTTCGGAGGACCCGTCATTAACTGACTATGAGCACTATCATGAAAATTCAATATGCAATCAAATTTCTATGACACAGAAGCCTAATTTAGAACATTGCTACTGCCAAGAAAATACCCCAACAGCATCTGCTGAAGTTTGTGCATCTGATTCAAAAGCGAGTTTGACAGACGTTAAAAGTCAACGAAAACAAGAGAATGCTGACATGACCTCACTTGATGAGCACTTTGTTTTGAATATATTAAATGATCAAAAACCAGAAGGCAAAAATATCTGTGATTCAGAGAATTCAAAGTGTGCTGACAGTTCCAGTGAAAGTGAATTGTGTTCTGTAAAAGAAGTAGAAAGAAATCTGAAAGAAAAAGATTTAAGTGAAAATGTTTTGTTATATTCAGAAGGTACCGATCATGTTATGTGTAATTCAGTACAAAGTACTGAGCCTGTTTTACATCATATGTCCACAGGTCATCAGGCAGCCCTACGTAACCATGAACATTTTATAAACTGTTCCTCAGAAAGACCATTCTCAGAATGCCCCAGGGACCTAAGCATCACAGAAATAATGGGAAGTCATGAAAATGGTGACATTCATTTTGCAAGTCACTGGAATAAGCACTCAAGTACATTACATGAAAGAGAGAGTCCAGAATCTGAGAGTGGAAGTGCAAGCACATCCTCTGATGACATCAAGCCAAGATCAGAAGATTATGATGCTGGTGGTTCTCAGGATGACGATGGATCAAACGAAAGGGGAATCTCAAAGTGCAGCACCATGCGTTGCCATGATTTCCTTGGAAGAAGCAGCAGTGACACAAGTACCCCAGAAGAGCTGAAGGGTTATGATGGTAGTTTGAGAATTGATGTAAAAGTGAAAAAAGACAATTCAGACCTGTTTCGCATTAACTCTACAAGTGATGATGAAGTACCACGAAAAAGATCTGAAATGTGGTTGCAGAGAGATGTCCCCAAACACAGCGTTCACCCAAAAGCTCTTTGTAGCAGTGTACAGTTTCCTCAGGAAATAGAACACATTTCCTCATCTGCGGATGAAACTGAAGATGAAAGGTCTGAAGCTGAAAATGCTGTAGAGAAAGGTGTGCCAGATGTGTCCTCTGAGCCATTTCAAGGAATAGTGAATTTAGCATTTGATGATAATGCTGAGATTGAAAGTGAAGGCCAGCTTGTTTCGGGTAATAAACCCTTCACAAGATCCGTTTTGCTCTCTGTTGATGAGTGTGAAGAACTAGGATCTGATGAAGGAGAGCCTCATCCTTCACAAGGACGCAAAGCAGAGTCTTTGACGCCAGCTGAGGTATTTGAGAAAAGTTCGAATGAACATTCCGAAACAAAATATTCAGGATGTCCTCAAAAAGAACTGGACTCCACTAACCTTACATTGCAGGATGGTGGCAAACAATCAGGGAATGAAAATATATTTTTAGTTGCAGATTCGTGCAGTGAAAATTGTGTGACCAGCTCGGCACTGTTTTCTGAAAGACAGCTTGTGGAGGCCCATGATGTTGCAGCATCCTATACATGTAAGGGCTTCTACAAACACCCAGAAAGTGAACATAAGTCTCAAACAAGGCCTTGTCACTTGGACCTGTACACAACAGATTCACCATCTGATATGCAAAGGTTTTGTCCTGCTAAAACTCTTAATGCATGTAAGAGTGATATTCTTGACCACCAAGTGAAAGACAGCCATGCATCACCCACTGAAATCTCCAATACTGCTTTACCCCCAGGTAACAAACATTAAATATCAAAAATAAAGAATTTTACCTTACTAATAAAGAATATACTTATTTAAAAATAAACACTTTTAACATACTAGCTTAATTCTAAAACCAGAATAACACATTTACTTTGTGCTGAGTTAAATAATATGGCTTTAAAAAAATTCATTTCCTGTCCCTGAAATTTGGAAAACTGTTTTAGGGACTTCAATGGGATTTAATTTAATGCTTAACCCCTTAAGGACCAAACTAATGGAATAAAAGGGAATCATGACATGTCACACATGTCATGTGTCCTTAAGGGGTTAAATGGAGGTAAACATGCAGAGTTTCGCTAAAATTAAATGCAAGCCAATAGGGCATTTCCTTTTGACAGAATTTGGCATGATTCTCTAAGAGCTTGCCCGAGCTTTGCTGCTGCTTTCTATAAATAGGTAAACAATTCCTCTTTTGATTCATTGTTTGATTTTAATGAAGCATAGAATTAATTTTCTCTTGACATCAAGAGAACATGTTAATATTAAAATTGTATAATTTTTGTAAAAGAAAAGTCCTATATAGCAGAATGAAAATCTTACTTGTTATTGTTAAATTAAACATTTTAATTATTTGTCAAAATCTTAATATTAAATTCAGTATCGTTCAATAATATGCAAATATCTTAACATTTGAGATGTGAAAAAATACATTTTAGTAAATTTATTACATCTTAATATCTACAGTTTAGTTTTTTTGTAAAAGCTTCTCTATTACCAGTAAATTACTAAAACGAACTATATAGATATGATACAGACATATATATTATTCATATGTAAATACAGATTACAATGAATAAACTGATGTTCAGTAAAAAAAAAAAAAAAAATGAATTTGGAGACTGGTTTCCATATGTGCTACAAAAATTCTTTGTTTCTGATATTAATCTGTCAGTCTTTACATTAAGTGATTGATTTGTGCATGTTTACAAAAATGGATGCATTTTAAAAAATGAATTTGATCACAAAGGGTGTCAATTGTAATGGCCAAAGGGATGTCCGTATGTGTATTGTTTCTTCTGTATGTTATAAATGTCGAAACACCCCATTTTCTGTATCAGAAATTTTCAAAACATTTCCCGAGATTTGCATATTTCCGCTAGTACCACTTCATAATTTCTAAACAGTAATTTTAAGTCTTGCTGTATAGAAATGCACATTATGTTAAGTGTCTGTACACTCGCCTATTTTAATTACCTCATTAATAGTTTGTTCGTCTTTGGTGCCTTCAGGCAAAGAGCATAACTGTTTTACAATGTGCAGTGTTATGAATTATTTCAGGACACATAGATGATTTTGACTCATTGGCACAAACCTCCATATGTGAAAATCGTCCTTCAAAGTCCCTTTCTCCTATATATGAGATGGATCCTAGAGATGGGATTGAGCAGAGAATGACGACTGAACCTAAGATTATGGATTTAAATTTTGAGGACCAGCAGTTTGTAGATGGGGACTGGACACTTCTAAGACAACTACTAGAGGAGCATGGTTCTGATGTGGATATCATAAACTCTGTTCCTGAAGACCTCAGTTTAGCACAATATCTTATCAATCAGACTTTACTTTTAGCTAGAGAGAACTCAAAATCTCAGGGTAAAGCACATGTCAACACTTCAAGTAGATGGGGTGACTTGTCTTCTCCATTTGATGATTCTACAAGTGCCACAATGACTAGCTTTTCTCCTGATGACTCTTCACCACACGGGGAGTGGACAATTCTTGAATTAGAAACACATCATTAGATTGGTTATTTCCATTTACTTTCGCTTTGTTCTCTAATAGGTTGGTTTTCTTGCTGGTTATGATTTAGTTGTTAAATTAACAACTGGCATATGAGGTTACATACTTTTGTCTTTAAAATGTATAGACCGGTGCCATCTAATGCTATTTATTTTGAAGAAGACATTTTAAATAAACCCCACTGCATTAAATAAAACCTATCGTGCATAATTTAGTGGCTTGATACAGTTATGCAAGGGTATAATTGTTTTCTCTCCTTTCGTTCCAAGATAGCAGGGACTTTTATATATTGACATCTAATGACAAAAAAGAAACCTGTTAATGCCACTTCAGACAGTGGTTTCAGAAGCCTATGTTGGTATTCAAACCTGTCCATCTTTTGATGTATGTCACAAGTGCTGGAAACAGATCAACAACATGGCTAGTGACCTCACAATTGCTGTTAATGTTTAAATATGTTAATATTGAAAATAGCTTGGTAAACTTATACAGCCTTTGCCAGAGGCACAATTTTTTACCTACTAAAATGTTGGTTTCCATTGCTGCTTGAGCAAGATCGAAGCATGTGTTTCCTTTTTTCCCCCTCTGTGATTCATATTAATAAAATTGTTTGTCTTGAAATAACTGAGGTTCACTTGGCATTATTTAATTATTCTAAAAACGTAGAAATATTTGTGTGCAGGCATTCACGGTTTCAGTTATTATGGTAAAGATGGAAGTGAAGTATCTCAAAAAAACAACAAAAAAAACCTCCCCACAAATACTAAAATATCAAAAGTAAATCTTGCACATACATAATATCAGCGCATCTCCTGGCTTACCCTTTCCTCAGTAGGGAGCAGCAATCTTTAACAAGGAAATGTCCCCACTTTTCAATTGAATGTTCCTTGTTCCCCAACAACGTAAATGCTATTTCAGCATAAGGGTGAATAAGGCAGTGCAGGTAATATACAACTTGCCTTGTGGGTATCAAGCCTTGGACATGCTCACACTTGCCTACATCCCTTCAGCAAGAGCCATACATGCATACAGCATTGCATAGGTTAAGCTTGAAAGATGTGAGATATAAAATTTTTTTAAAAGTTTAATACCTGTTCCTGTATATCCTTTGGTTCGATAAGTGAATCTTCCTGCCAAAGATGATTTAAAGGAGCACTATAGGGTCAGGAACACAAACATGTATTCTTGACCCTATAGAGTTAAAACCACCATCTAGCCACCCTGGTCCCCTCATGCCTCCCTAAATATAGAAATCTTGCATTATCATGGTTTACTTTAGACCTGCTGACATCAGCAGAAGTGGTAGCCTGATCCAATCACAGTGCTTCCCCATAGGATTGTCTGAGACTGTCAAAGAGGCAGATCAGGGGCAGAGCCAGCACAATTCAAACACAGCCCTGGCCAATCAGCATCTCCTCATAGAGATGAATTAAATCAACGAATCTCTATGAGGAAAGCTCAGTGCATTTTAGACAGCCATGACCCAGGAAGGATCTCTAACAACCCTCTGAGGAGTGGCCAGTGAATTTATCACTAGGCTGTAATGTAAACACTGCATTTTCTCTGAAAAGACCATGTTTACAGCAAAAAGCCTGAAGGTAATGATTCTATTTACCAGAACAAATTCAATAAGCTGTAGTTGTTCTGGTGACTATAGTGTCCCTTTAACCCCTTAAGGACGGAGGGCGTACTATTACGCCCTGCAGGAGCCGGCTCTAAACGCCGGCGGGCGTAATAGTACGCCCTCACTTTAATGGCCGCCCCCGTGGCCGGCGCTATTCGCCCGCTGCAGATCGCGGTCGGGGGGGATGCCCGGCCCCCCAGGCAACCCCCCCTGTGGCCGGTGACCGCGATCTGCAGTCACTGATCGCAGTGACAGGCTGTCACTGCGATCAGTATTTAACGTGTGTCAGCCGATTTCAAATCGGCTGACACACGTGGCCGGCGGCTTTCTGCAATGCAGATCGCGGTCGGGGGACTTACCTGGCCCCCAGGCAGTCCCCCTGGGGTCAGTGACCGCGATCTGCTAGCTCTGAGATCGCAGTGACAGGCTGTCACTGCGATCTCAGAGCGCTCTGATCGCAGTGACAGCCTGTCACTGCGATCAGTGTTACATGTGTCAGCCTATTACATGTTACATGGCTGACACATGTAACAGGCACAAAGATCCCCCCTGCAGATTGGAAGGGGGGAGTGCTTGTACCACCCAGGCACTCCCCCCTGTGGCCAATTACCCAATCTGCAGGAGGTGATCACAGTGACAGGCAGTCACTGTGATCACTGATCCTGTGTGTCAGCCAGTGATGTAAAATCACTGGCTGACACTGTCTCTGCCCCCTGTCCTGTAATAAAAATAAAATATTAGTTAAAAAAAATTACAGTTAAATATAAAATATACTTAGATCATATATATTATATATATATATGATCTAAGTATATATATATATATATATATATATATACACACACACACACATTTACACATACACGAAGTGTATTTAAATATTAATATATATAATTATTTATATATATATTACTATCAAATTACACGTAGACTAATACTGATTAAATATATATATATATAATTATTGTTATATATATATATATATTTATATATAATATAAAAATGTAAATACGTAAAAAAATAAAATTAAAAAAATAATTAAAAATAAATAATAAAAAAAATATATAGATGTTTGTTATTTCGTTCTAACTGTATTGTGATATTAATATATATATATATTTATATCAAAATACACGTAGAACGAAATAATATATATATCTATATACATAAATATATACATATATATCACTAAATATATACACCTATATATAAATAAAAATATTTTAAAAAATTTATATATATATGTATATATACACATATGTATATATATACATATATTAATTCTACACATATATTTATGTAATATTTTTACATAATTAGGTATCCTAATTAATTACAATTAGCGGGACCTGCCTGACAACCCATGCCGAAAGTATAGGGAATTTAATTTGCTAGCACTATATTTAACCTTATAACTTTCCAAGACACCACATAAAACAGCAAATTGGGGGTACTGTTTTGCTTTTCAGGAGACTTAGCTGAATTTTAAATATTAGTGTTTCAAAACAGTAAAATGTATTACAACGATGATATCGCCAGTAAAAGTGAAGTTTTTTGCATTTTTCACGCACAAACAGCATTACACGGACAATATTATTGCTGTGATACTTTACTGTTTTGAAGCTAAATAATTCAGCAGCTCCAGCCCAATACCCTCATCTTAGGTTTACATGAACATTTTTTCTGGCGTCAAATATAAGGCTTGCGTTTCATTTTTTTCACATTAAAATTCGCCAGATTGGTTACGTTGCCTTTGAGACACTATGGTAGCCCAAGAATGAAAATTACCCCTATGATGGCATACCATTTGCAATAGTAGACAACCCAAGGTATTGCAAACGGGGTATGTCCAGTCTTTTTTAGTAGCCACTTAGTCACAAACACTGGCCAAAAGTGGCGTTTTTTGCATTTTTCACACACAAACAAATACTAACGCTAACTTTGGCCAGTGGCGATAAATATGCACTAAAAACTGGACCTTATTTACAACTACAACAGGTTATCTATTACAAAATAATATAAATATAGAGTGTAATTTCATTCCTGAACTACTATACAGTCTAAAGGCATGTGAAAAATCTAACGACCTATTTCAAATAATAACACGATGCTATATTTGACCCTGTAACTTCCCAAAACGCCATAAAACCTGTACATAGGGGGTACTGTCTTACACGTGAGACTTTACTGAATATAAATATGTGTATTTTATTGCATTAAAAGCAAACAGTATTATGACATTGACCGTTAAAATGTCATGTAGAACTAAAAAAATCCAAAAAAAACGTATTTTCTCCCATTTTTTTTCATATTAAATTATGTTTCATAGCTAAATATTTGATATTAAATGAAAGCCCTGTTTCCCCTGAATAAAATGATATATAATAAGGGTGGGTGCATTTACTATGAAAGAGGTGTATTACGGTTGGACAGACATGTAGCGCAAATGCCAGGTTTTGTTTACATTTTGTTTCGTTCACACTGTGTACATTTGGCTCCGTCCTTAAGGGGTTAAAGATGGCTAACCTCACAAGTATTTATTTTAAGGAAGGGGGGTGTAGTATTTGCAAGCTTTACAATGTAAATATTATTGGTGATGTAAAATTTATCAAATACTTGCCTGACATGATAAATCTTGATAAAGACCTACTGGTCGAAACGATTATATTTTGAATACAACACTTTTTACTTTTTAGACCAAATCCACTGAGTACTCTAATTTTTTTTGTTTTGTTTATATTATAAACGCAACACTTTTGTTTTTGCCCCCATTTTTCATGAGCTGAACTCAAAGATCTAAGACTTTTTCTACGTACACAAAAGGCCTATTTCTCTCAGATATTGTTCACAAATCTGTCTAAATCTGTGTTAGTGAGCAATTCTCATTTTGCCAAGATAATCCATCCACCTCACAGGTGTGGCATATCAAGATGCTGATTAGACAGCATGATTATTGCAAAGGTGTGCCTTAGGCTTGCTTTTCCCACAGGAATCACAAATTTGTAGTGATATTACTATCCGCAAAGGATTCTGGGCGGGCATATGCAAATTAGTTCAACAAAGAATATATAATTATTATTCTTTTTCTACTTTAGTAGAACAAACTGGATTTTGGCTTATAATATAAGTGCAGCCTTTTCACTATAACTATACAGGATGACCAGAATTCACGAAGAGATACACCCGGACAAGTAAACCATTGTCAGTTGCTTTAATCAAGAGAATTAAGAGGCAACTACCTGTCACAAAATGGTCATTGTTTAAAGTGTACTTGTCATTGTATACACAATACTTATACTAATGCATACTGTTTTATTTAAAAGCTTATTAAATTCCATCTATATATTCTGCTAGCAGAAATGCACAGATCTCGCTGTGCTGGTGGCACTGAGGGTCTAATAATGCCATGGAGAGTATGAGGATGACTGCTAATGCCAGATTCACTTTAAAAGAAAGTCTGGAATTTAGAGCATTTTCTAAATATATTCCCAAATTGTACTGAATTTCAAATTTGGGATTAAAATAGCTGACTCTGGAAAAATACAGCTTTGCCATTATAATATTATACACTCCATATTTTAGCAAATTGAATCCTAATGGCAAAATTTAGACTAAAATAGCATTGACTGAAGGAGAGAGAGAATCCCCCCCCCCCATTTTATCCATTGGGATTGAATTAGTTAAAATGGGTTTAGTGAATGACTTTGTATTTCAGATTGATTGTGTGCTTCTTAACTGGTTCATGAAATTAATCTTCCAGTACAGCACCCATCCTTCACAGGAACAGAGGGATGTAATGCCTGGGTCTAATATAACAATATGACCTCCATGCAGTTTAAAATAACTTTCTGTTGAACCGGTTCTGCCTACATGACTGACTGATTGATTGAATGAATATATAAATTTGTAGCATATAAAAATAAAGTAATTATTTATTTGCTGCACTGCTGTAACCCCTCTCTCTGCCTTTGATAACAATATGAGCATCCTGTGCTGCACTTGGACCATGAACAACTCTGACGTCATAGGGCTACCTGTCCTTTCCGCCTGTCTGGCTTCTGGACTGCGCACGGTGATCACGTGTCTCCTCCCACCCAATAGGACGGCGAGGATACGGCGGCCCAAGATGGCGGAGCGGGAAGGTGGAGATCGGAAATGGAGCACCACTGTCATAGTGAGCTCCTCTCTGCAGGTAACATCCATTACCGGTACATCACTCCGTGCTGCCACTATGGGGGTGTTATTATTTGGGTTCAGCGGGCTATAGTGGACATTGTATGTAATAAAACCTTATATTGTAATGGGTTAGCCATCCAGACATTATTAGTAATATACTATACTATATAGACATTATTAGTAATATTATATAGACATTATTAGTAACATACTATACTATATAGACATTATTAGTAATATTATATAGACATTATTAGTAACATACTATACTATATAGACATTATTAGTAATACTTTACAGACATTATTAGTAATACTATACTATATGGACATTATTAGTAATACTACACTATATAGACATTATTAGTAATACTACACTATATAGACATTATTAGTAATATACTATACTATATAGACATTATTAGTAATATTATATAGACATCATTAGTAATACTATACAGACATTATTAGTAATACTACACTATACAGACATTATTAGTAATACTATACAGACATTATTAGTAATATACTATACTATATAGACATTATTAGTAATATACTATATAGACATCATTAGTAATACTATACAGACATTATTAGTAATACTACACTATATAGACATTATTAGTAATATACTATACTATATAGACATTATTAGTAATATTATATAGACATCATTAGTAATACTATACAGACATTATTAGTAATATTATACTATATAGACATTTATTAGTAATATACTATACTATATAGACATTATTAGTAATACTATATAGACATTATTAGTAATATTATACTATATAGACATTATTAGTAATATTATACAGACATTATTAGTAATACTATACAGACATTATTAGTAATATACTATACTATATAGACATTATTAGTAATATACTATACTATATAGACATTATTAGTAATATTATATAGACATCATTAGTAATACTATACAGACATTATTAGTAATACTACACTATATAGACATTATTAGTAATATACTATACTATATAGACATTATTAGTAATATACTATATAGACATCATTAGTAATACTATACAGACATTATTAGTAATATTATACTATATAGACATTTATTAGTAATATACTATACTATATAGACATTATTAGTAATATACTATACTATATAGACATTATTAGTAATATTATATAGACATTATTAGTAATACTATACAGACATTATTAGTAATACTACACTATATAGACATTATTAGTAATATACTATACTATATAGACATTATTAGTAATATTATATAGACATCATTAGTAATACTATACAGACATTATTAGTAATATACTATATAGACATTTATTAGTAATATACTATACTATATAGACATTATTAGTAATACTATATAGACATTATTAGTAATATTATACAGACATTATTAGTAATACTATACAGACATTATTAGTAATACTACACTATATAGACATTATTAGTAATATACTATACTATATAGACATTATTAGTAATATTATATAGACATCATTAGTAATACTATACAGACATTATTAGTAATACTACACTATATAGACATTATTAGTAATATACTATACTATATAGACATTATTAGTAATATTATATAGACATTATTAGTAATATACTATACTATATAGACATTATTAGTAATATACTATACTATATAGACATTATTAATCTTCTCTCGTCATCTCATCATCTCTCGTTATGTCATATGTCATCATCTCTCTATATATGGATGTATATAATTATTAGTATATATAGTTATTAATATATATAATAACATACGAAGACATTATTAGTAATATTATGAGGCATTGTAGTTATACTATATAGACATCATTGTATGCTATACAGACATTATTAGTAATACTACACTATATAGACATTATTAGTAATATACTATACTATATAGACATTATTAGTAATATACTATATAGACATCATTAGTAATACTATACAGACATTATTAGTAATACTACACTATATAGACATTATTAGTAATATACTATACTATATAGACATTATTAGTAATATACTATATAGACATCATTAGTAATACTATACAGACATTATTAGTAATATTATACTATATAGACATTTATTAGTAATATACTATACTATATAGACATTATTAGTAATATACTATACTATATAGACATTATTAGTAATATTATATAGACATTATTAGTAATACTATACAGACATTATTAGTAATACTACACTATATAGACATTATTAGTAATATACTATACTATATATATAGGAGCAATTGAAGTAGTATATTATATAGACATCATTAGTATTACTATACAGACATTATTAGTAATACTACACTATATAGACATTGTGTATACTATACTATATGAGACATGTTATTAGTAATATTATATAGACATCATTAGTAATATATACAGACATTATTAGTAATACTACGCTATATAGACATTATTAGTATACTATATACTATATGGACATTGTGAAGTAATATACTATACTATGAATAATTAGTAATACTATATACAGACATTACATTAGTAATACTACACTATATAGACATTATTAGTAATATACTATACTATATAGACATTATTAGTAATATACTATATAGACATCATTAGTAATACTATACAGACATTATTAGTAATACTACACTATATAGACATTATTAGTAATATACTATACTATATAGACATTATTAGTAATATTATATAGACATCATTAGTAATACTATACAGACATTATTAGTAATATACTATATAGACATTTATTAGTAATATACTATACTATATAGACATTATTAGTAATACTATATAGACATTATTAGTAATATTATACAGACATTATTAGTAATACTATACAGACATTATTAGTAATACTACACTATATAGACATTATTAGTAATATACTATACTATATAGACATTATTAGTAATATTATATAGACATCATTAGTAATACTATACAGACATTATTAGTAATACTACACTATATAGACATTATTAGTAATATACTATACTATATAGACATTATTAGTAATATACTATATAGACATCATTAGTAATACTATACAGACATTATTAGTAATACTACACTATATAGACATTATTAGTAATATACTATACTATATAGACATTATTAGTAATACTACATAGACATTATTAGTAATACTATATAGACATTATTAGTAATACTATATAGACATTATTAGTAATACTATACTATATAGACATTATTAGTAATATTATATAGACATTATTAGTAATACTATATAGACATTATTAGTAATACTATACTATATAGACATTATTAGTAATACTATACTATACAGACATTATTAGTAATATTATATAGACATTATTAGTTATACTATATAGACATCATTAGTAATACTATACAGACATTATTAGTAATACTACACCATATAGACATTATTAGTAATATACTATATAGACATCATTAGTAATACTATACAGACATTATTAGTAATACTACACTATATAGACATTATTAGTAATATACTATACTATATAGACATTATTAGTAATATTATATAGACATCATTAGTAATACTATACAGACATTATTAGTAATATTATACTATATAGACATTTATTAGTAATATACTATACTATATAGACATTATTAGTAATACTATATAGACATTATTAGTAATATTATACAGACATTATTAGTAATACTATACAGACATTATTAGTAATACTACACTATATAGACATTATTAGTAATATACTATACTATATAGACATTATTAGTAATATACTATATAGACATCATTAGTAATACTATACAGACATTATTAGTAATACTACACTATATAGACATTATTAGTAATATACTATACTATATAGACATTATTAGTAATACTACATAGACATTATTAGTAATACTATATAGACATTATTAGTAATACTATACTATATAGACATTATTAGTAATATATAGACATTATTAGTAATGCTATATAGACATTATTAGTAATACTATACTATATAGACATTATTAGTAATACTATACTATACAGACATTATTAGTAATATTATATAGACATTATTAGTTATACTATATAGACATTATTAGTAATACTACACTATATAGACATTATTAGTAATACTATATAGACATTATTAGTAATACTATATAGACATTATTAGTAATATATAGACATTATTAGTAATATACTATTTAGACATTTATTAGTAATGCTATACTATATAGACATTATTAGTAATATTATATAGACATTATTAGTTATACTATACAGACATTATTAGTAATATTATACTATACAGACATTATTAGTAATATTATATAGACATTAGATCTCTCTCCCCTTGTCTTGTGCCTACCCTAACACACATCTTTAACTGCTCTCTCTCTCTTCTGGCACTGTTCCTGCTGACCTTAAACATGCCACTTTAATATCTATCCTTAAAAAAACATCTCTTGACCCATCCTCCCCTTCTAACTATCGTCCCATATCCCTGCTCCCTTTCTCATCAAAGCTTTTGGAAAGACTTGTCTTTACTCGTGTGCCCCCCTCCCTAATTCCAACTCTCTCCTTGACCCTCTTCAGTCTGGCTTCCGCCCTCTCCACTCTACTGAGACTGCTCTTATCAAAGTGACTAATGACCTAATCTCCGCTAAATCCAAAGGTCACTACTCCATATTAATTCTCCTTGACCTCTCTGCTGCCTTTGACACCGTTGATCATGCTCTCCTCCTTCAAACTCTTCAATCGCTCGGTCTCTGTGACTCTGTCCTCTCTTGGTTTTCCTCCTATCTCTCCCAACGCTCATTCAGTGTCTCCTTTTCCAAGGATACCTCCTCCCCTCGTCCTGTCTCGGTTGGAGTTCCCCAAGGGTCTGTCCTTGGTCCCCTTCTATTTTCTCTTTATACTGCCTCTCTTGGTAAACTTATTGCCTCTTTTGGATTCCACTACCACCTGTATGCTGATGACACTCAGATATACCTCTCCTCCCCGGACCTCTCCTCTGCCGTCCTGCAACGTGTCACTGCTTGCCTTTCTTCCATCTCTGCCTGGATGTCCTCACGCTTTCTGAAACTTAACCTCTCTAAAACTGAACTCCTTGTCTTTCCTCTTCCTAATACTGATCCTCCTCTCTCGCTCTCCCTTCAAGTCAGTGATATCCACATAAATCCATCCCTGCAAGCACGCTGTCTTGGCGTCATACTCGACTCTGGTCTCACCTTTGAGTCTCACATCCAGTTTGTTACCAAGTCCTGTAGGTTCCAACTCAAAAACATAGCCCGCATCCGCCCCTTTCTTACGCAAGATGCTACCAAGGAGCTTGTCCATGCTCTAGTAATTTCCCGCATGGATTACTGTAACCCTCTCTTGATTGGTCTCCCCAAAAGCCGTATTGCCCCGCTACAGTCTGTAATGAATGCTGCAGCTACACTGATTTTCCTCTCTAGTCGGTCCTCTCACCCCTCTGCCAGTCCTTACATTGGCTCCCTGTATGCTATAGGAGTCAATTCAAAGTGCTAACCCATACATTTAAAGCACTGAACAATTCTAGCCCCTCTTATATCTCTTCACTAATCCATAGATATGCCCCTCCTCGTACCCTCCGCTCTGCCCGTGACCACCTTCTGACCGCTGCTCGCACCTGTACGGCCAACTCGCGCTTGCAGGACCTCTCGCGGGCGGCTCCTCTCCTATGGAATAGCTTGCCTACTGACATCAGACTCTCCCCTAGTCTTCAATCATTTAAGAAGGGCCTTAAAACCAATCTCTTCAGGAAAGCTTATGGCCTCCCAGAGTAATCTCTACCTTACATACCTGTCTCCTGCTCTCTCCTATGGGACAGTGCTTTGCTCTCTCCTCCAGCTCTGCTTCACTCCTACTTGATATTTCCTGTTCTAATACCCCTACCTCCTATAGTCTGTAAGCTCGTTTGAGCAGGGTCCTCTTCAACCTATTGTTCCTGTAAGTTTTCTTGTAATTGTCCTATTTATTGTTACATCCCCCCCTCTCAAAATATTGTAAAGCGCTACGGAATCTGTTGGCGCTATATAAACGGCAATAATAATAATTAGTAATATTATACTATATAGACATTATTAGTAATACGATATAGACATTATTAGTAATACTACACTATATAGACATTATTAGTAATACTATATAGACATTATTAGTAATACTATACTATATAGACATTATTAGTAATACGATATAGACATTATTAGTAATACGATATAGACATTATTAGTAATACTATACTATATAGACATTATTAGTAATACGATATAGACATTATTAGTAATACTATACTATATAGACATTATTAGTAATACGATATAGACATTATTAGTAATACTATACTATATAGACATTATTAGTAATACTATATAGACATTATTAGTAATATACTATATAGATATTATTTGTAATATTATACTATATAGACATTATTAGTAATATTAAATAGACATTATTAGTATTATACTATACCATATAGACATTATTAGTATTATACTATATAGACATTATTAGTAATACTATATAGACATTATTAGTAATATTATATAGACATTATTAGTAATACTATATAGACATCATTAGTAATACTATACTATATAGACATTATTAGTAATACTATACTAAATAGACATTATTAGTAATATTATACAGACATTATTAGTAATACTATACAGACATTATTAGTAATACTATACTATATGGACATTATTAGTAATATTATATAGACATCATTAGTAATACTATACTATATAGACATTATTAGTAATATACTATACTATATAGACATTATTAGTAATACTATATAGACATTATTAGTAATATACTATATAGATATTATTTGTAATATTATACTATATAGACATTATTAGTAATATTAAATAGACATTATTAGTATTATACTATACCATATAGACATTATTAGTATTATACTATATAGACATTATTAGTAATACTATATAGACATTATTAGTAATATTATATAGACATTATTAGTAATACTATACTATATAGACATTATTAGTAATATTATCCTATATAGACATTATTAGTAATACTATATAGACATTATTAGTAATATTATACTATACAGACATTATTAGTAATATTATATAGACATTATTAGTAATACTATATAGACATCATTAGTAATACTATACTATATAGACATTAGTAATATTATATAGACATTATTAGTAATACTATACTATATAGACATTATTAGTAATACTATACTATATGGACATTATTAGTAATACTATACTATATGGACATTATTAGTAATATTATATAGACATTATTAGTAATATTATACTATATAGACATTATTAGTAATACTATACTATATGGACATTATTAGTAATATTATATAGACATTATTAGTAATATTATATAGACATCATTAGTAATACTATACTATATAGACATTATTAGTAATACTATATAGACATTATTAGTAATACTATACTATATAGACATTATTAGTAATACTATACTATATGGACATTATTAGTAATATTATATAGACATTATTAGTAATACTATACTATATAGACATTATTAGTAATACTATACTATATGGACATTATTAGTAATATTATATAGACATTATTAGTAATATTTTATAGACATTATTAGTAATATTATACTATATAGACATTATTAGTAATATTATACTATATAGACATTATTAGTAATACTATACTATATGGACATTATTAGTAATATTATATAGACATTATTAGTAATATTATATAGACATCATTAGTAATACTATACTATATAGACATTATTAGTAATACTATATAGACATTATTAGTAATACTATACTATATAGACATTATTAGTAATACTATACTATATGGACATTATTAGTAATATTATATAGACATTATTAGTAACACTATAATATATAGACATTATTAGTAATACTATACTATATGGACATTATTAGTAATATTATATAGACATTATTAGTAATACTATACTATATGGACATTATTAGTAATATTATATAGACATTATTAGTAATATTTTATAGACATTATTAGTAATACTATACTATATAGACATTATTAGTAATACTATACTATATGGACATTATTAGTAATATTATATAGACATTATTAGTAATATTATATAGACATCATTAGTAATATTATATAGACATTATTAGTAATACTATACTATATAGACATTATTAGTAATACTATACTATATAGACATTATTAGTAATATTATATAGACATTATTAGTAATATTATATAGACATTATTAGTAATATTATACTATATAGACATTATTAGTAATATTATATAGACATCATTAGTAATATTATATAGACATTATTAGTAATATTATATAGACATCATTAGTAATACTATATAGACATTATTAGTAATACTACACTATATAGACATTATTAGTAATATTACACTATATAGACATTATTAGTAATATTATATAGACATCATTAGTAATACTATACAGACATCATTAGTAATACTATACTATATAGACATTAGTAATATCACACATTATTAGTAATATAGACATTATTAGTAATATTATATAGACATTATTAGTAATATCACACATTAGTAATATTATATAGACATTTATTAGTAATATCACACATTAGTAATATTATATAGACATTACTAGTAATACTATACAGACATTATTAATATTACACATTATTAGTAATACTATACAGACATTATTTATACTATACAGTAATTATTAGTAATATTATATAGACATTATCAGTAATACTAGTAGAGTATTGCACATTATTAGTAATATTAGACAGTAATATTATATAGACATTATTAGTAATATTATATAGACATTAGTAATAATACTATATATTACACGTTATTAATATTTACTGCACATTAGTAATATTTACTACACATTAGTAATACTATATAGACATTATTAGTAATATTATACATACATTAGTAATACTCTATATTACACATTTTTAGTAATATTTACTACACATTATTAGTAATATTATATAGACATTATTAGTAGTACTATACAGACATTATTAGTAATAATACTATATATTACATATTAGTAATATTTACTACACATTATTAGTAATACTATATATTACACATTATTAGTAATATTATACAGACATTATTAATAATACTGTAACACATTATTAGTAATATTTACTACACATTAGCAATATTATATAGACATTAACAATACTATAAAGACATTATTAGTAAGATTTACTACAAATTATTAGTAATACTTGTATAGAGTATTATACACAGTAATACTAGTATAGAGTAATTATTATTACACATTCACATTAAATGTTTTCACTTCTGTCGAGATATCTGTAAAAGCTTAGTTTGGAAATAAATACAGGATAATTCACTGTATCATACGCCCCTTTCAGGCACAGCTGTGACTGACATTTTTTGCAAAACAGTTTGGCTAACATTAAAAAAAACCAAAAAACTGTAAAGAAATATAGTGTTATTTTTTTTGTTTTTCTTATACATTTTTTATTTAAAAAAATGTTCTGGTAGGGGAAAGAGATACAGAAATAAGAGTCGGGGAGGGGGAAGGTTTTGCTTGTCACATACATTACATAGCATTTTCGTCCTGCCACATGTACCACCTTGGGGAGGTGACAGCAGTGTGTTATAAGGAGTGTATCCTGGGCACCTGGTGGGTCACACTTCTATTGTAGTGAGTTCATCTGCCTATGTTGTGGGGGTTTCCCTTTGCTGTGTAAAGAAATATAGTGTTATCTGCTTACCAAGACCCATACACAGCGGTATGCTATAGATTATCTGTACTTGGCTCTTTGTGTACGTGTGTGTGTATTAAAATAAAAATTTGCTGCGGCCCCCCCATGTGACATCACAATGCCCCACCCATATGATCTGCCATATGAACTAAGCTGCAGTGGTTCTGGGGACTATAGTGTCCCTTTAATGTGAGGTAAATTAGATATTAGTGTCACTGATAATATACTAGATTGCCTACTTACAACCAGATGGTGATGGGCTCTGGCTCCACTGGTCTGGTGTAGAACAGGATCTCTGTGTGGTCACAAAATTCAATGTTCTGGGTGAACGGGAAGCAGCTCCATTTTTTGGAGCCCCTTACACAGCTCAAGGTCTGGGCCCCAGGGCCTGACGGTGAGTATGCCCATAAGGCCCACCTAAAAGTCCACCTACATGTTCGCTCACAGGGAGTGCAGTGTGTAGTGGATCTAATGTGTGTGCTTATGGAATGTAGTGTATAGGGATACCAGTTTGTGTAGGTGATGCAGTGTGTTTGTGTGTAGTGGAAGCAATGTCTGTTTGTGTATAAGGGATGTGTGTTTCTGGTTGTTTGTGAGGGATGCAGTGTGTGAATCTGTGTTTGTATGTATAAGGGATGCAAGGTGTGTGTCTGTAAGTGTGCGCATTGAGTGTGCGTAAGAAATGCATTGTTTCTGTGTATATGTAAGAGAAGCAGTGTGTGTGTAAGGGATGCATTGTGTGTTTCTGTGTATGTGTGCAAAGGATGCATTGTGTGTGTGTGTGTGTGTGTGTGTGTGTGTGTGTGTATGGGATGCATTGTGTATTTCTCTGTGTGTAAGGCAAGCATGTTGTGTTTGTGTGTGTGTAGGGATGCATTGTGTGTGCGCGTAGTGTGAAAGAGCTCCCTGGCCTATAAAGCTCTCCCTTCTGTCCCTAAGAGCTCTCCCCTGCACCTTAGTAGTCTCTCCTCTCCCCCCACCCTCCCCTAGCGGTCTCTTCTCACACCCATCCACCCTCCCTGTGTTCTTCTCACCCCCCCACCCCTCCCTGTGTGCTCCTCACCTCCCCTTCTCACCCCCTGTGTTCTTCTCACCTCCCCCTCCCTGTGTTCTTCTCACTCCCCCTCCCTGTGTTCTCATCTCCCCTTCCCCGTTTTCTTCTTACTCTCTTCCTCCCCCCTTTTTTCTTCTTCTTCTTCTTCTTCCTCCTCCTCCTCTCCCTCCCCCCTTCTTCTTCTTCCTCCTCTCCCTCCCCTCTTCTTCCTCCTCTCCCTCCCCTCTTCTTCTTCTTCTTACTCCTCCCGCTCCCCTCTTCTTCTTCTTACTCCTCCCGCTCCCCTCTTCTTCTTCTTACTCCTCCCGCTCCCCTCTTCTTCTTACTCCCCCAGTTCTTCTTACTCCCCCTCCCTGTAGCGTGGCCTCTCTCCTCTCCGGTCAGCGGTACAGGAGTTTCTGTTTCCTGTACCCGGCCAGACTGACGTGAAGTGCACACTGAGTGAGGAGCTCGGCCACACTAAAGGGGAGGTGAGGAGAGGAGCTTGGCCACGCTACAGGGAAGGGAAGGGGAGGTGAGGAAAGAGGCAGTGCTGCAGCCGCCTGATGCTCTTTACAGAGCACTCAGGTGGCTGCAGCTTTTAAAAGGCCGACAATGGGGGCGCAGGGCGCCCCCTCCTATATGGCGCCTAGGCGGCTGCCTAGTTCGCCTTATAGGAAGCGCCGGCCCTGATTGGCTCAGCCTAATGTCATCAGTAATGATGATCTTAGAAGAGGAGTAATGGATGCAGTGGCAAAGCCAGGGCAGTGCTGGCTAAAAGGTGAGGAGGAGACTTTTTTTTTTTTTTAAATCATGCAACTAAGTAAAGCGTTTATTAGCTCATGATTACATTTCAATCCCCTGGTGTCCGAGTTGTTGTATTTTTAAAACTTTTAATAGCGTGGATCCAGTTATCTTATCGGGGACAAACAAATCTGCTATAAATAAATACATTCATAATGGTAGTGTTCCTTTAAACCATATTGAATTTAATCTATATGTTGTGCTAGTTGAATTTATAGATTTTATAAAAACATCAAAGTAGAGAAAATGTCCCTTCCTCCTTCTTTTAAAGCAGACAGGGTTATGATGTTGACACCGCACATTTGTGTGTTGTTTGACAGGTGCCAGGTAAAGAGAGGGAGATCCGTCCTCCAGGGAGTTCGGCTCCCCGCTCAGCTACCACTGTGCAAACATTGCTGTTGCTGTGGTTATCCCAGGTTCATGTGAGACTACATGCTGCTGATGCTTTACCAAGGGGATTTAGGAAGTGTATTGCAAACATCACTCCTTTCACACAGACATCATATTATCGCCCTGCATTAGGAAGTGCTGAAGTGTTACCCAAAAGGACCAACAGGATCCCAAGCAGTACCTTATTGCATATATATTTTGAATTAAGGTCTGAAGTTACCCAAATTATTTCACATTTGCCATACATTAATCTTTTGATGCCATGAGGAGTACTGTGAATTAATATTTTTTTCTTTTTCTTTCAGGTGATTGGTTTGATTTAAATATTAAATTGCTAAAGTAATGCTGGAATGTGATAACTGGACATTCTGCCCAAATCCTCAATACAGTCTTTGATGTCTGCAGCAAGAAAGGACATATGAGAATTATTCTAAGCTGTAAATCTGCTGCTTGTCTTTTTCTCATTACATAGGGACACGAAGTGGCAGTTTCTTTGCAGAGCCAGCAACACAAAGTTCGCTTTTCTGATTCTGTAGAGAATGGATTATTTATATTTCCTCTTTCTGGTAAAGTAGATTTTTCCCCCTCTCTCTCTTACAAGAAGATTGTTATTTGGGAGAAAATTGAGTTCTCCCTAAATCGTTTTTTGAAAATAACATTTTCCTTTTCACTCTGTTTCATTTACCAACACAATACGTTATTTCAACAGAAATCAATGCAATCCACAATGAATGTAAAGCAAAAATATTGCACTTCAAATATTGCCACGTCCCACATTCTTTGTTTTATAACTCAAGTCAATAAACATTTTAAAATGTTGATTTATTTATTTACTTCTTTACCACCAAAAAGTTGAAGTCACAATAAGTAATGTTATATATATTTAGCATAATAGACACTCTCCAGAGGTACTTATACATGTGAAATATATATAAATAAAAAACAAAAACATGGGTGATATTGAAAGATCCCCTTTCCATTATTTTAAGACCCAGATAAATAGAAATTAGGGATGCGCCGAAAATGGGCCTACCCAATTCGGCCGAAAAAGGGTCTGCCGCTCTGACTGCTGGAGCTCACAAAATACAGCATAGTCTGCAGCTCACACCGGGTGGAGCTGCAGACTGGGGAGACGGACCACCGGACCACCAGGGAGCATAGACACTGGAGATACAGCACAGTCTGCAGCCAGGACACAAAAAAAAAGGTATTTCTAACACCCTTCCTCACTGTCACCGGTCATCCACTCCCTCAGTCACTCTGTCACCCTCTCCCTTCCTCACTCTGCCACCAGTCACCCCGTCCCTCACTCTGTTACCCCCTTCCTCCCTCTGCCACCAATCACGCCCTCCCTCACTCTGTCACTAGTCACCCACTCACTCACTCTGTCACCCCCTTCCTCCCTCAGTCACCCCTCACTGCCACCAGTCACGCACTCCGTCACCCCCTCCCTCACTCTGTCACCAGTCACCCCCTCCCTCACTGTCTCCCTCTGCCGCCAGTCACCCCTCACTGTCACCAGTCACACCCTCCCTCACTGCCACTCCCTCCTTCCCTTACACTGCCACCTGTTACTCCCTCTCTCCTATGCTCTGTCAACTGTCACCCCCTCCCACGCTCTGCCATCTCTATCCCACCCCACACGGAGTCCTACCTATACTACATCCCTATCACCCCAGACTATATGCCCTACAACCCTATCAGACCCCACACTATGTACCCTACACACACATCTCTAGCCCACCCCAAACAATGTGCCTTACACACTTTACATAATCTACAAACATACAAACTACATCCCTAACCCACACCACATCTCTACGTGTATAATAATGTAAATTAACACGGTGAATATATATATATATATATATATATATTCTCTCTCTCGTATTTGGTAAAAATAAGTTATTCTTTATTCTTACTGATGAAAGCTCTGTACAAGAGCTGAAACGTTGACCGTTTGGAACAGTAAGAATAAAGGGGCGGCATAGTACACACTAATGGATTTAAGGAGTTAATGTATGTAGCTCCATATCCTTTAAGTATATAATCCACTTTGTTTCACCATAATGCTCTTATTAAACCAACCTTTTCTTACATTATTTTATGTTTGTTTTGTTTAAGGTATTGCTTTCTTGTTGACTGATGCCAGGCAGCTCTTTTCAACCTCCAGGGAAACTATTTTCGAGAGAGTACAGAAGTTCATATCTGTTCATCGAAATAGTTTCTTAGTCATAGAGGCTGCTCTGTTTGGATCAGACGAATGGAATTTAATTTTCAGAATTCAGCAGAGGTAGGAATCTTAATTTTAAAGTATTGTCCAGAATATTTGCCTATTATGTGTCTACACATATAGCAATAGCCACTGGTATTGAATCCCTAAGTATCATTTGCTTAGTAACTTCTGGCAAAGACAACAAGATTTGAAAGGGCAGAAATACAGTTTATTCAGTTATATTTATTTAGAAAGAAAACCTTCTGTAATGCTGTAGTGTGGCTAAATGAAACCTACAAATAGAACCAGCAGCTGTCAAGGTTTTAGGTGTCTTAAAGGACCACTATGGGTGCCAGGTCCAGATAGAATTAACCCTTTTTTCTGTACACATAGCAGTTTCAGAGAAACTGCTATGTTTACCTATGGGTTAATCCAGCCTGACAGCCGCTAGAGGGCTTCTGTGCTTCTCACTGTGATTTTCACAGTGAGAAGACGCTTGCGTCCATAGAAAAGCATTGAGAATGCTTTCCTATGGACTGGCTGAATGCGTGCGCGGCTCTTGCCGCGCATGCGCATTCAGCCGGAGAGGAGGAGGAGAGCTCCCCGCCTGGCGCTGCAGAAAGAGGTAAGTTTAACCTCTTCCTCCCCCTAGAGCCCGGTGGAAGGGGGACCCTGAGGGTGGGGGCACCCTCAGGGCACTATAGTGCCAGGAAAACAAGTATGTTTTCCTGGCACTATAGTGGTCCTTTAATACTAGTTTGCTGTTATTTTGCAACCAGTTGTATTATGTCACTGATGATTTGTGAGCATTGAGTTCTAAGGTGTGCTGAATGTCCTTACAGGATTATAGTTAAAAGGAAATTGTGTTAAAAACATTTTTTATGAGTATGTTCAATTAAAAATGTATTAACTGTTGTCTATGAAATGCCTTATCTTCATCACTTGCACCTCAAGCTTTGTCAATTCGTGTAGTCAAGGGCAACTCTAAATATGGCAGTCTAATAGCAATGTTTTCCAAGTCTAGCCATGAATCCTAGTTTCTGTTATGTAAAAATGTAAATGTGCAGTATCACTTCAATGCCACCAATTGTCAAACTGTCTTATGAAATGTTTGCTATGGCTGTTGTGGAAAGGTTATATAAAGAGATACAGTCATGGAGCCAATGGGGATATAGGGGATAAAGAAGTTTTGTGGAACCTTAGATCACCAGGAGAATATCTGGAAAGGTGGAAGTGTGATAGGAGAATAGTTATACAGAGTGGAAACGGGGGAACGAAAGAAAAGAGTAAGAAAAAGGGAGCCAGGAGAGGCAAGATAGAAGAATAGGAAAATTATGATAGAGAAAAAGAGTGAAATGGATTGTAAGTTGAGAAGGACTTGCAAAAGAAGTAATTTGATCTGATCGCATTGTCAAACCTAAGATGATGGGGGGCATGCCCATCTCTTCTCCTCTGTAAACTGTAGTTTGGGTAACATAGTTGTTATTAATGGGGAGTTTAAGAGATATGGTGAAAAGTAAAGCATTGGGGTAAATTGCGAAGTTGAGTGATGTATTTCAGAAAGAAAACAGATGTTAATAAATGATGTTCTCTACACACCAACAATCACTGATGGAGAAAAGTGATAATCAGTCTAGGGACAGTAAATAGTATCACCTCACAGACTGAGTAATTGGAAAGCTCCAGTTATACAGGAAAAGTTACAGTGGGTCACCTCTATTCATAAATAGTATCATGAGACCAGCTAATGAATTAACTGATAGAAGAAAGGACGGTTTTGTTTGTTTTAGATAAATGTAGACATTCCTTGCAAAATGAATTAAAAAAAAAAATATATATAAAAAAAAAAGGATTTGGGGCATTTTCCGATAATGTTAGTAGGCAGTTAGGACAACCCAAGCCAGAGTCTCTTTTTTTTCTGGTAATTGCTAGCAAAATGTATAGATGATATTTGATTAAGTTGTATTTTTTATGACAGGTAGCCTTTGAAGGGATGCGCTAAGCACTATAACCACTAGAGCATGTTTCTAGTGGTTATGGTGCTTTGTTTCCCTTTAAACACAAGTGGGCCCTTCACCCCAGGCGACTAACTGGTTTCAAAGCGAGTAAACAAAAGAAAAGTGCCATCAATAACATGCTACCTCTGAGGACAAAATAATTGGTAAACATTAAAAACATAAACTTCGACCCATAATGTGTCACCAAAACAGACACTTGCAACACAGAAATAAAATATATATTTTTTAAAAAGTGTAGCATTAGTACATTGTGTTTATAACGTTTTAAAAAAGATTGGGTACATTTTGCCCCACAGTTTCTTATTAATATAAAAATACAATATTTTTATGAAATTGGTATTCTTTTTACAGATTCCTTGGTAGTAATTTACGGATCCTTCCTGTTCACAACAATGCGGATACAGTTAAAATTATTTTAACTATAGCCAAGGTAAGCAAACTAGCAAAATATGTTTAAAGGATCACTATAGTGTCAGGAAAACAAACACATTTTCCTGACACTATAGTGCTCTCAGGGTCCCCCTCCCTTGGCGCTGAAGGGGTTGAAACCCCTTCAGTCACTTACCTTTATCCAGCTCCCGAGTGCAGTGCGCGCATTCAAAAAGTCCATAGGAAAGCATTTCTCAATGCTTTCCTATGGATGTTCTGCACGCTGGATGCGCCTCTAGCGGCTGTCAGGAAGACAGCCACTAGAGGTTGGATTAACCCGGCTATGTAAACATAGCAGTTTCTCTGAAACTATGTTTACATCTGAAGGGTTAAAACCTGAGGGACCCGGCACCCAGACCACTTCATTGAGCTGAAGTGGTCTGGGTGACTATAATGTCCCTTTAAGTAACACTCCAGGTACCATGATCACTTATGATCATTTGATTCCTAGACACAAAGTGGCTCCTGGAAGATCCACTCAAGAACTTTTCAAAACCGGTTTAACTACTTATAGTGGGAAGGTGCCAGAGTGAGTTGTAGTGGTAAACATGCCTGAAGTGTTCCTTTTAATTCATCTTCATGTACTTTTGAAACCTTAAAGGACCACTATAGTGCCAGGAAAACACTCGTTTTCCTGGCACTATAGTGCCCTGAGGGTGCCCCCACCCGCCTGGCTCTGGAAAGGGGTAAAAACTTACCTTTTTCCAGCGCTGGGCGGAGAGCTCTCCTCCTCCGATCCTCCTCTTCTCCTCCCCGTCGGCTGAATGCACACGCGCGGCAAGAGCTGCGCGCGCATTCAGCCGGTCACATAGGAAAGCATTCATAATGCTTTCCTATGGACGCTGGCATGCTCTCACTGTGAAATAGGGGAAGGCTTAACCCATTCATAAACATAGCAGTTTCTGCGAAACTGCTATGTTTCTGAAAAAATGGGTTAACCCTAGCTGAAGTGATCTTGGTGCCTAGAGTGGTCCTTTAACCCAAATTCTAAACAGTATTGTCATTTTTTAGATTTTCATTAACTTGAAACAAAAACTTTTTATGGATAAACTATTGTAGCCTGTGTTGAAATTGCAATGCGGTCAGAAGATCTATTTAATACAAAGCAGGGAATGTTATATGTACCAGTTGAATTTTGGGGAAATTGCAGCAGTGAGTGGAGCTTCCATTGCTAAATTTTTTCCATTTCTTGTCCGCCATTACGCAAGACAGATGATCAGAAAAGGATCTTCTTCTGCCTTTGGCATCCCCTGATCTATGGAGGATCATATTTTGTAGTCTCACATTCATGAAGAGTACAGCAGAGATGCTGCACCGTGGAGCAAAGAAAAACATAGCAGTGGTCATTAATAAACCAACAACACTTCCTCCTAAGATCTCAGGCTTCCGTTCAATATTTCTGCTTACAAATAGGGTGGTAAAAGTGTATTTTAGCTTATCTTATTATTTGCCGTTTTGTTCAGGTGTGATTTAAGCAAAATAACTCAGAGTATTTGTCTTACCTAGAATGTGGGGGTAAAAGTGTATTTTATTATTATTCAGAGTTATTTTGCCTTTTGTGCCACTTAATCACACCTGAACGAAATGGCAAATTATAAAATACGCTAAAATACACTTTTACCAATGGGGTGGTGTTACAATGCAGAGTCACAAAACTAATGAGATTTGAATGAAAAACAGCATGACTGAATATGCTGCAATACAAATTGAGTCCTTTTAATTTGTCTTTGGAGGGAAACCTTAAACCTGCAAACCTTGTGTCATGTTTATCCTGTTCTATAAACACCCTTGTATTCACATGATTTAATTTCTCAATAACAATGTATTTAACAACAAAAATAATATGTCAGGTCTCCCCTAAAGTGCCAATTAAACAAACCAGCAATTAAATTTATTATTTATGTTGCATATTGTGGTCTTAAATTATTTATTCCTACAGAGTTTTAAAAAGAATTAACATGGTTGCCTTGTAACCCATTATCATAGTCCCATTAAAATGTAATTTGTATAACCGTTCCGTCTTTTTCAGGTGACTTGCAAACCACACATTGAAAACATACGTGATCGACTCCAAAAAGCAAAAACACACATTGTTGAGAATAGTCCAGTTTGGAAAACCCTTGATCAGATTTGATACATGTTTTTATGCAAGCCGTGCCATGTAGTGTTTACGTACATTGTATTTTTGATGCAAGCTGTCACGGTGTTTTATATTGTTTAAATTGGGTTTTTTGAAAACTGTACTTTAGTGACTTACTGCAGACTATGGTATTACAATAAAACCTTGAGGCAATGCATTAGCATTACATAAAAACGAGCAGCAGCATTGCTGAATATAGCATTAGATAAAAATGTGTAGCCATATAGAAAGGTTTACAAATGACAAGACAAGAGTCATCCATAGCTTGACATAATGATAACCTGGTTAAAATAATGAAATAAGCGTAAACACCTCAATGTAATAGCCCACATTTTAAAAGAGTATATAACACAATGAAATAATTTGTGGTTTTGCTATTAAATTGTTTTCTGAGAAGGATCATTGATCTCTATACTCTGTAGACTATCACAACAGAATTATATTATGGACTACTGGCAATCAAAGTGAATTGCTTCATGTGATAACTCTAGCTAAATGAGTTAGCATAATGCCCCATTCCTGGTTTTGTGTGTCTCCTCATCTACCTATAGAGCTACTACCTCTGGAAGTATAATTTGTTTACATAATTCTGTATTGATAGAGGCACAAAATCCTAAACCTTCTAAATATAATACGATTCTCCACTGTTTATAGTGTAAATTTACAATTATTTAGGTCACATAGATAACTGCAAACCATTGTCAGTTTTATTTCAAGGGAAACATCTTCAGTGGTTTAAAATACACATTAGGGAGTGCACACCAACACATTGAGTGATTCTCACCTGGTGTGTGGATTTACAAAATGAGAACACATGCTTGTGTGTGAAAGTTAGATTTAAGGAACACTAAACCTGTATTTCTTATACTATATTGTTTTTATTTAGATTCAGGGCTTCCCCAAAATGTAAATAAGAATAAAAGGGTATTACCTTTGTTTCTCAGCACTGTGATAGAGTCCCTGCAGCTGATCGAATGGCCTATGTCACGCAGAAACTTCTTTTTTCATCCAAACGAATGCTTCTCATAGAGGAACTTTGGAAATTAAAACCCAGAGCTCCTGTCCTCCAACATAATGTAGATTAGCTGTGAGAACAGAGTTTGACTCCGTTCTCACAGTGGATGTGCCTCTAGTGGCTGTCCTGGAGATAGCCACAAGTGGAGTGTATAACTCTGCAGTGTAAGCATTGCCATATGTACTAGACATCAGTACTTTACACTGCAGGGTGGCAACTAAAGGAGCACTGCACACAGACCACTTCATTGAGATTAAGTGGACTGTGTGCCTCTGGTGGTCCTCTAATTAGGATTGGAAAAAATCTGAAGACTGATAATTTGCCCTTAACACCAAAATGATCCAGAATTTATTTCCTGCCATAGGTCCTAAGTGTAGTCCAGTGATATGTTTTGGATGTCTGAAAAGACAATCATCCCTTGTCAGTCACTGTTAGACGCGCTTCCATTTGCACCTAACAGCAAAGAAAGAACAAGACCAATGAAATATAATGAAGCGTCATAAGTGAAAGGTGATTTTAAATGTTTAGTGGTGTTATTTCCAGAGGTGTATCAGCTCACCTTGAACCGGAGTACCTGATGTTTCTTTTTGCCCTGAAACATTGTTCCTACCATTGTTGGTTCCTGTCCTACCGTAAGAGATCAATAAGGTTTGCTGTATTCAGTAACCACACAGAGCAAGCATAGAAATCCCACATCCCACCTACAGGTGCCATGGGCATAGCTTTAATTCCTGAACAGTGGCTTCTCCAAACCCTTATGAAGAGTAAAAAAAATTGCCTGGGATTTGAAAGGCTTCTAAAAAACAAAACCATATCAGAACGTCAAAGACCATTTGCGAAGAATATTTATCCAGTGCCCAAATATTCAGTGTAGTGGAAATACACTGTTAGCTAGGTATGGCTAACATTTGTTGGGGTTTGGTACCCACTAGTGCTTATACACAAATCTACCAGGGAGATCAGTTAAACTTTTGAAGCTCTGGTCTCGTGATGCTTTGTGAAACAGCAACAGTAATGAGGTTTCTTCTGCCCAGTGCTCCTGGTGCTTTTCCAGTGGGGACTTACGGTGGACAATCGCGAGTAATGAGTATATTCCAGTGCTATCCCTCTTAAAGAACCCATGGCATGAGAGGAAGAAGGAACAAGATACAATGAGACCCAAGCAGGTAAAAGATAATTGTCACAAGTAAAGGTAGGTATGTGGGGTGGAAAAATAACACAAACAGCATTTAAATAGAACTAAGAAAACATAAAGGGTGGAGTGATCGGAACTAAAGGGAAGTTGTGAAAAAGTGTCTGAAATAAGATATGAGGACATGGAGAAAGAGGTAGAATGATAAAAAGAACTCAGATATACAGAACACAGACAAAGCAAGGGTCTGGAGAAGACCCAGAAATATGAACTAAAGGGGGTGAAGAGAGAAATGGCAAGGGAAACAACAGGTAGGTAAACTGTGAGATGTAAAATGGCAGGGTCTTGAAGATTGAAAAAGAAGTTGAAGAGAACTAAGAGAAATTGGTTAAAGACAAGAGTTCAAGACAATGGATTCAAATGTAGAGAGACGCAAAGTGACAGAAACAAATGGAACAAGACGACAGACATAACATGGAAAACTGATACACTGACACAATGGAGAAAAACAACGTGAGAACCGATTTGCAAATGCCAAGAGATACAAATGAGCTGGAAAAAAATTTGGTGACATGGAATGTGTGTAATATGTGTATATTTTGTATAAACGCACTATGCAGAAATGGACTGACCGCTCTTGAACCATAGAAGCTTTAAATTAATACATAAGTGTTACAGTACTAGTATGCTTGATAGAGGCCTAGAACGAGGACTCTTATTACACACTTGTAGAATTAAAGAGTCCGTGAATAAAGATCTGTGAGTGAATCTCTTCATGCAGCACTGGACTTGCACACAACCACCAAATTTATTTACTATTTTGAGCTAGCCTTTATTTTTTCCCCTCATTAATATAGTCATCCAAGTGTCAGGGCTTCAGTAGCAAGTGAGTTTACCATTCCTGACATGGTGCCACTTTCTGTTTCTGCCTGTCAAGATAAGCTTTTTTTTTTTTTTTTTTTTATACCCTTCACTTATATCACCGATAAATTCTGGGTACAATAAGATGTGTAGCTCCGATTTAAAAATTAATAAGGTAAATTTAAGCCATTCGCTGCTCAAAACTTGATTCATATTAAATATTTTGTAAATTTATTGGCTAGAACTTGATCATAAATACAAATCAGAAAAAGCTAAACATCTTTACTTGACCCGATTTTCTCCTCCGATGCAGATTTTAGTCTTGCTTCAATGAGTTCGTCGACTCTGGCAAGAACACTTTCCATTAAATCAAATGTAAAAAGAGCTGACTGTAGAACCTAAACCGTCAAAAACAATTAATGTTGTTTAGATTAACACAGCGGCATTACATACTTCTGAATAAATAAAAAAACATCAATGAAATGGTGAACAAAGGGAAGGGGGGGGAGGGGGGGAGAAAAAAAAAACCAAAACATGAAAATAATATACATACTTGGAGCTGCATTTCTGGGGTCATATCAGGTAATTCAGTTCCTCCAGCTGTCACACTGCAGGCTGTCTTCCTGCCATGGGCACCTTAAAAAGAAACATAGCCCTTGGTTCATGAAGTAAAATTTAAGCAAAATACAAAATCACACCGTTCTATTTTTGGAGTGCCGGAATAGATCATTTCTGGTATTCATTTCTCACCTCTCTTTTTCTCCTGTGCGCTTTTTATCTCTGCTTCATAATGGGCTCTGGACATATTGAGCCCTGTGTGAAGAGGTTTCAGGAAATCATGTTCAATTTTATAAAGTTCTGCCCATACACCGGTCTGTCCCATAAAAACAGAATATATAGTTCATCAAACCAGGTTATGTGATTTTGATTGGTGATTAGTGTTATTATTTGTTGATTGTTTTTTTTTTAAATCTGTTTTGTACCGATCGATTGGAGTGTTGCTGAATTTAGTGTTTTCTCTATTCATTGGGTAAACAATATATTGAATGTAACAAATACCTTAATTTGCAATAATCTGTTTGGATGCATTATATTACTGTCGTTTAAAACCATAATAAAAGCAGAAAGTAGATCTTTATTGTATGCTAAATATAAATGTATTAAAGGGGCAGTAATGCCTGTAAGAAAATAACCACATTTAAAATACTTAATGGAACACTATAGGCACCCAGACCACTTCAGCTCATTGAAGTGATCTGGGTACAGTGTCACTATTGCACTTAGTACACTAGTGCTGCAATGTACCAGCCAGCCACTAGAGGCGCTTTCGGAATGTTACCGGGCTTTTGGTCCGCTAACGGACGCTGAACGTCTTCACACTCTGCATGAGGACATCCAACGTCAGCTATTTTCCTACAGGACAGCACTGATTCAATGCTTTACTATGGAGAGACCTAAGGCGCACACACACCACTCTCCGCGCATGTGCATTAGTGACCCCCCCCTTGAGTGATGTCGGATGAGGCGGAGCCACTTCCCAGCGCTGAGGGACATCAACCCTGGAATCAGATAATTAACAGGGGGAGGCATAGGGAGCTATAGTGCGAGGAATACAGCTTTGTACTCATGGCACTATCGTATCCCTTTAAGCAATGCATATGTAAAAAAATTAATTTATAAAACCTCATTACTTACTAAAAACATTTCATTAAATATCACTATTTTCTTTTTCTGGGAACCATACAGAAAATCCGGATTAGTTTCACTGCTCAACATCAGAGAACAGTGCGGCATTTAATGCTTCCAGATAAGTTGATTTGCCGGTTCCTCTGAAGTCACATGAATTAACTCAGTGAGGCAATTTGATTCTGAACATAGATGCATGTTCACATAAAATGTCAAAAGGCGTGAACATGCTCCAATTCTTATCCTAGCATTACTTAAAATGGCACTGTCAGGGCTGCATCTCAAATTTTTAACCAGCCTACTACTCTACATTTTATTGTCCCCCTAGTTACCTACAAATGCATCTGGGTCCTCCATTTCACCTTTTTTTTACATATTTTTCTTCTCTAGGCGCCGCCATTTTGTGTTCCCAGGTGAAGGCCCTGCAGGACACTTCATCTGCCCACACTAGATAGCGCTGTAATATTACCGTGCATGCCCAGTTAAAATCTTGGGCAATTTTTCCGAGATTATTTGTCTGAAAGACGAATGAACACCGATAGAAAGCACAAAGAATGAATGAAGACTGAATATCAATTCAGTCTTTGTTTGTTCGTTTAGTTTATTGCAAGGAGGGAGCTACTGGTTTGCGGCTCCCTCCTTCCAATGCATAAAAATAGAAGCAGCAGGGAGCTGTGCTCCCCGCTACGTCCTTAACCCCCCCTCCCCCATATCCCCCTCATTCTATGGGGTCAATATGACCCCAATATTAGTACATTGGAGTTAAATCCTCCCGTCTGCCCCTACTCGCTGTGCCGCATTAAAAACTAAACAGTGAGCAACCAGTGGCCTGCACCCCCCCAAATACAATAAAGGGGAACCTATTTAAATAATTAACAAGCAGGGGGACAGTGTTCACATCCAGCCCCCACCCATTATCGGCGGGTTGGGGCTCTAAGTGATAAAGGGGAGGGGAACCTATTGTGTTCCCCTCCCTGTCCCCACCCACCAGCGGTGGGGGCGCTAAGTGATAAAGGTTAGGGCCCATTTGTTCGGCCCCCTCCCACCAACCTAAGTGATAAAAGGGGTGACCTATTGTTCCCCGACTGGCCCCTACCGATTAGCGGATAATCGTAATCAAGACCACATTTACATGTTAGGCTTACTGCTAGTATACCATGTTAACCGTGTACAAGTAAGAAACTATGTATGTTGATAGCCTGGACGTTTGTTAGAAAGATAAAAGGTGCAGTTCTACAAAAAGGGGAGAAGCAATCACCTATATAGAAACATTGTTTGATACACAGGAAATAAGATGGAAGTTTGATATATGCATCTATTAATGCCAGACCCTTTACTGACCTTTCTGACAAAGAAAATGTAAAACAAATAAAAATAAATTTGATGAACCTAGGACGGTTTTCTCGAAATATGTTAAATTATTGTAAAATTTAATTACGTGCAATTTATGGGAAGAAAACAGCATACTGAATGCACACAGTAATACTTTTACTCTTTCTACAATTTGAAGGTTTCTTTTTGTAAATTTTAAAATCTTGTTTTCATACTCAATAGGCTTTTCAACACAGTATACAAAAGGTTTAACAATATTGCAGAGCAAAAGAAAGAGAACTTACTTCATTATCCATTTCGCTGTCTCTTATAAATAAGTACCTCAGAAGGTTCAGTGAAGCCATTATGCTAAAGAAACAAAAAGGTGCAATTTAGTTTTGTGCATTCAAAAATACAATTATTGACAGCTGTATGAAACAGATCTGGCCTCCACCCCTCGCTCCCCACCATTTAATTTTCTTCAAACAGTGGAAACGAGAAGTATTTACATCTAAAGTGGACAGGGGGTTGGCTGTGAAGAAACTGGTCTCCAAGGAAGGAGTGAGAATCATTACATCCCCCAAGGTGAGCTACAATGTTTTACACTCAGAGCCTCCAGAAGAAATCCAAAGGGCAATTAAGTATTTAAAGAAGTATAACTGTCCGACTAATCCTATAAAAGCTGTGTAGATTGTCTATTGTACATAGCAAACTCCAGAGACTGCTGCTGGGCCTCAATACTTTTTCATCTAGTGACCTGTTAATGTCGGGGATATGCACCATCTTGCATTATGTTGTGTGCCCATTTGTGTCTCCCTGCATTTTCCTGGTTGCAGGACATAAAGATTACCCTACTGGCTATGTTGGCAAGTTAATATGTAGATTTAGATCATCTCAACACAAGGTGCTCTATATTCCTTTACAGAAAAACAGGGTTACACGAAATCAGGTTCCAGACCTTTACCCCATGTTCACAATAAGAGAGACAAAGAAAACAGTAAAAGGCTATTTGGGCCACTGTGATACTGACACCTACATAACGTTCCCCCAGGAGGTGTGAATTTATCTCTCACCGATAACAACCCCCTCTCTCCCCCACCAAGTCACTGTACCAGGCTATGACATAATTCTAAAAGAAGGTGTGCAAATAAAATCAAAGGGTCTTTACCAGATGTGATCATTTATAAACATTTAAAATGTATTATTTTTATTGACTTGTGAATACATAATATTTTCAATACTTAAAAAAACAAAGTGGTAAATCTACCCAGGAGGATTGTGGGTGTTTATCTGTTTGGTGTTCCTTTCCCATTAACCAATTCAATACTAGCCCTGTCTGTGAATATTTTGTATAGGAAAGAGAATAACATCCACTATCTCCATTTTTTTGGCATGGTTGTCTGTTATTAACACCTTCCACACTGACTTATCACTTCGCAAAATCTTAACTCTCTGCAAGCATTTGATATTTAAATGGTCAGCTAGCGAAAACTTACATATTGATAGTTAAAGGACCCTATAGGCACCCAGACCACTTCAGCTTAATGAAGTGGTCTGGGTGCCAGGTCCCACTAGGATTAACCCTTTTTTTTTTTTTTTAAATATAGCAGTTTCAGAGAAACTGCTATGTTTATAATAGGGTTAATCCAGCCACCAAATCCTCTAGTGGCTGTCTCATTGACAGCTGCTAGAGGCGCTTGCGTGATTCTCACTGTGAAAATCACAGTGAGAAGAAGCAAGCATCCATAAGAAAGCATTGTAAAGGCTTTCCTAGGAGACCAGCTGAATGCGCGCGCAGCTCTTGCCGCGCGTGCGCATTCAGCCGAAAGGGAGGAGAGGAGGAGGATCGGAGGCAGAGAGATGCCCGCCCGGCGCTAGAAAAAAAGTAAGTTTTAACCCCATCCTCTCCCCAGAGCCGGGCGGGAGGGGGTCCCTGAGGGTGGGGGCACCCTCACGGCACTATAGTGCCAGGAAAACGAGTATATTTTCCTGGCACTATAGTGGTCTTTTAAGGGCCAATATATGATCTATATCAGTTCTGGTCCAATTTAATGACATGAGGTAAAATGTATTCCTGAAAATCATTAACGGAACACTACAGGGTAAGGAACATAAACATGTATTCCTGTCCCCCCTAAATATAGTAAAATCTTACCTCTATGCCAGTCTGCTGGTGCTGGCTATGCCCCTAATCTGTCTCCTTGGCTGACATCATCAGAAATTATCTCAGCCAATCCAATGCTTTCCCACAGGAAAGCATTGGATTGGCTGAGATTGTCTTGTCAATTTTTACGATTTCAGCCAATGAGGTGAGTCGGGGGCAAAGCCAAATGTCCCCCTGGCCAATCAGCTTCTCCTCACAGAGATGCATTGAATGACTGCATCTCTATGTGGGAAGTTCAGTGTCTCCTTGTAGAGGGTGGAAGCACAGAATAGCAGTGATGAACACTGTGCAGCACTGGCCCAGGAAGCACCTCTAGTAGACTTCTGATGAGTGACCACTAGAGGTGCCCCTAGGCTTTAATGTAAACACAGCCTTTCCTCTGTAAAGAGAGTGTCCACTGCAAAAAGCCTAAATGGACTGACTATACGCACCAGAAAAACTACATTAAGCTGTAGTGTCCCTTTAGAGGTCACAAGCTGAATTACACCTACCACATAACAGTAGACGCCAAGCATTTCTAGCTTACGTTTCATCCTCTTACCGATCAGAGTTTTGAAGTAGGTCAGTTTCTGCTCCTTCTGGTAATGAGAGTACAATGTGAAGAAGTGGAATCAACCGAGGTCCTACAAACCACTTGTTGTTTGTATTGGCCTGAAATTAGAGATGGAATGTTAAGTGAAAGATGCAAGATTCTCAGGGCCCGCTGTCCATTGAGTAGTCTCTGCCATGCACACCTCCATTCCCACACTCAGTATATGACAGAGTGTAGGTCAATGTAATGAAACAGTAAGTTTGCTTACACCCATCCAATTCTATCCTCTAAAACATAGATAAAATTCCACAATACCCCAGTGCATAATTTGCGCCCACCTGCCCTTACTATGTTTAACAGCCCTCCAGCTATAATAGTGCCCACCAAACATCAGTCTATACGTGAGTGAAATGCTCACTGCACAAACCAGTGATGGTGCACCTACACCACATGTTTCATCAATGGAACTGTCCCTCAAAGGTCATGATATAATGAAATAAAATACATCAACTTTAAAAGTTTAAAGTTTATGACCAGCTGAAACACCCCAGCCAATCACACATATCTGCCTGCAGCAAGGATCAGGGGGTTTTCAGGAATCTATTCAACTCCTTTTTGGGCAATGATATTTGGATTGCCAGCTAATGGTGAATTACGGGATTGCCTCCTTTTTTTTTTGTGCTCATCATGACCTAAAATGTTCTCAAAATTCCAAGGACTGTTTTAAAATGTATTTAGTTTTTAGTACAGAACCATTGATAGTGTACATCAACTACAGCTGGATCACTGTTTGGGGAAATTCTTCTTGTAGGGCAGAAGTGTCAGAGACATTGTATAGCGATCTCTTGGAAAATGCAGAATTTTGCAGTTTTCAAAATATTCAGCTCAGCTTAGAAAAATAGTGTGGCTATTTAATTCAGCAGCAAACATCTTTTTTTAGTTCACGTAATGTATTCATACTGGAAATAGAGCAGTACAGTGCGTACAGTCTCACCTTCAGTGCAAAGTCTATCTGGTTCTTGATGTTCTGTATAACATATCCTTCCACCCCAGAGTGATTACTTGTCTTTAGCAGACACCTATAGAACAAAGAGTATATTGAGCACTGTACAGCCTAATTTGCGAAAAGCAGCTCCCAAAATAAAAATGTTAGCACCGCTTTTCAGTTGTTTGGTAAAGGTTCACTATAGGCATCTGCTTTCGGGAGGAGGTTACCTAGCCAGCATAGAGAAAGCCTCGACAATGGAAAGAGGCATGTTGAAAAATATTTGAAAAAATAAAATATCAACACCTATAAAGTTAGGGAATCTATAGCTTTAGGAATACAGCCATAGTGTGTTCCTTTAAGTGAATAGAGTATACATAAATATTTCCCAGTTGCCAGTGCAATGCAGTAGATTACCTAAGCAAGAGAAGTCTTGAACGCAAAATTAATTTAACTTGTTAGAACTAAAAAACAAACAGTTTCATACCAATAAAGCAAATGTAATTTTTTTTCACCTATCATTTAAACTACTACTAAGTACCAAGTGCCAAGTACATGGCAAACAATTTATTGGAAGGTCAGTAGCCCCTTTAATAGAACATTTTGTCTGTAAAACTTTAGTCTTCTAAAACACCATATTTAGGGGTCTTCTGACCTCCCAAGAAATCATTGTGCATTTAAATGCTGTATTTGCCCATGCTTATTATTATTATTTGGGAACAAAATGGCGGTGCAAACGAAGCAAAAGTGGTTTGTGTCTGGCCAAGTGTCTTCTTCAACAATGATGCACTGCCATTTTACTGATCCTAAGTACTTTGGTCGCTATACAACTAGTTTGCTGTATATGATTACTATTTAGCTATATGAAGACCACAGGCTTTGACAGAGACTGTTGATATGACACAGGAAGGGGACAAATATTTGTGAATATTATCTCAATATATAATATACTTACCTCTGAATGTTCCAGTTTTGCAGATATCACCAGGAGTCAGGCAGGTCCTTTCCCAACCCCTATAATGTCTGCCAGAAAATGGCTTGGCCCACCTAACCAATCCCTGTCCTAACCAATCAATGAGAACATTAGCTAGTAAGCAGATGGCATTGTCTAAGCAAGAGTTTCTTGTATAGGATGAGCTGACCACTCTTTGGTCAGGATATTTATCTTCTACTAAGAAATGGAAGACCGATTTAGACATGTTCTTTGTGGTCTCCAAAATTTTGACATGCATCAGAAACATTTCAGCTCAGAATATTGTCCATTACATTAATAAATTTGGACAAATCGCAATGACAAAGAGAGGCTGGGAGTGCTAACAGCCCAGCACAAACATCCATCCATATTGCAAAAATGGGAAAATAATGCCAGAATTTTATAGGAATTCATAAAACAATCAATCTTGGGTATAGCATTTAATATGATGTTTCAAGGACCTCAAAATGGCATTATATTTTCCTAGAACACGGTTCATTGTTAGGCCTCCTCTATACATTGATACATAACCTGCTCATGGATCGCCATCATTTAGTTGAGAAAAGCCGTTTGTAAATTTTGACCAACCTCTTTCAGTACCTAAAATAAGCAGTTAGCTGGCAATAGACTATTCTTTTATTAGATGTAAAATTGGATATTATTTGCCATGAAGTCCCAGAAATCTTGTCTGAGTACCGTTTACCAAACATCTAAACTAAACTAAACTAAATACAAAGCAGAAAGATTTTACCTGAATAGTGTATATTTTCCTTCAGGCCCAAACTTATCAATCAGTAATTGTAACATCTGTAAACTCTTCTTTCTCTATGAAGAAAGTACCACTTCTGTAAAGACACTGCATTCAAATAATGAGCTAGAACACTTCTTGACTTGTATTTGCAGAATGTACTTACCAAATGTTCAATTGGGCAAAGGGTCATCACTTTCACCAAACCCTGCGGGCAGAAGAAACCGTATGGTGTTGATATGTACATTTCAGTATTTTCTTATGTGTTTTATTCCCTAAATAATGTTTTGTACAGAATTACAGAATTGTGTGAATTCTATTCATTTCGACCCCTGCAATTGAATAAACTGATGTTTGAGGGGAAATAACGAGTAGACTGCAAATATTCGGCAAAATACTAATTTGGCAATATTTTCAAAATCCTCTATTTTTAAAACTTATCTATTCTGACTTTTCATTTTTCCATTGCAAATTCTTCACAATCCCCCTTTAACAAACTCAAACGCTACTGTCAGTTCACCACAATTACGGTTTGTTGCATAAACCCAATGCACGTCATCTGCTCAATTACACAGTAATAAGGAGTTTGTGGTACAACACATTAAGTACGATAGATAATTACCAAGTATTAATAATTCACAAAGAACAAGCATGAAACACCAGATGCTGGTTGCTGCATTTGTGAACAACTGGTAGTAATAAGATGATTCTCTCCATATCTCATTGAAACTAGGTTATAGAACAGCCTGCAGCAATCTAAAGGCAACAATCCCTTAAAATACGGCTCTGTCATTTGTATAATCACCTATAAACACAGCAAGCACTCACAGAGCTTAGACCCTTCTCGAGCTGCAAGACAGAACACTAAGTGATCTTTGCTATGGTTCGTAGCTGGCATTCTCTTTCTTATTGATTTTAGGATCTTATAAGGACATAACAGTTCATCAAATGGGGAATTAAAAGGGTCTCCTTTCTCCCCACGTAAATACAAGTACCTTTTTAACACTGACTCTGCCCCATCTTATTGAACCATATATTCTATGCTCTCTCATATTTTTTTAAAATCTAAACACAGCATGACATTTTACCCAATATAATCATTACTGCTATACCCCTTTCCATGCCTTCTCTACCCGTATTGTAGCATACACTTAACGGGTGTTCTCTCTTCAAAGGAACACTGCAGGCACCATAACAACTAGCGTGCTGCAGTGGTTATGGTCCCATGAGTGCACTTGGCATCTCCACAAAGATGTAATGAAACCACTTTAGAATAGTTTGACTTCTAACTACTCGCCTCCACTACAGCTTACAGAGAGCTGGAAGCTCTCCGTCTGAGCTAAGCCAAGTGGTGCAAGTTTTTGCTCATTGGCTGACAGTATCAGCTGCTCGCTCTCAGCCAAAGAGCTCGCACGGCACTAACCAGGAGCGTCTGGCCACGGCTTTTGATGAGACGGGGAGTGGTGACAAGCAGTCTCCGAGTAAGAAGTCAAACTGTTCTGAAATAATTTGATTATTAAAATGAGAAAGCTCCAGTGCACTCCTGGCACCATAATCACGACAGGGAGCAATAGTGGTGATGGTGCTTGGAGTGTTCCTTTAACAGGCAGACATTGTACAGTTTGTTTTCAGCCAATATGTGTGCACCGACTCTATAATATAGAGTAAAATATGGCATCAGTAAAAAAACAAAAAAACAAACAAAAGCAGACACTGTAGTCCTGTTTGGAGTGATGGCGTGAATAGTCATAGAAGCAATACTTAAAGGACCACTCTAGGCACCCAGACCACTTCCGCTTAATGAAGTGGTCTGGGTGCCTAGTCCAGCTAGGGTTAACCCATTTTTCTATAAACATAGCAGTTTCAGAGAAACTGCTATGTTTATAAATGGGTTAATCCAGCCTCTAAAGCCTCTAGTGGCTGTCTCATTGACAGCCGCTAGAGGCATTTGCGTGCTTCTCACTGTGAAAATCACAGTGAGAAGACGCCAGCGTCCATAGGAAAGCATTATGAATGCTTTCCTATGAGACTGGCTGAATGCGTGCGCAGCTCCTGCCACGCATGCGCATTCAGCCGAAGAGGAGGAGAAGAGAAGGAGAGCTCCCTGCCCGGCGCTGGAGAAAGGTGAGTGTTTAACCCCTTCCTCTCCCCAGAGCCCAGTGGGAGGGGGTCCCTGAGGGTGGGGGCACCCTCAGGGCACTATAGTGGTCCTTTAAGGCATCATTTGCAAGGGTGAGCTGCACATCCTCTTTAACAATAGACCTTTAAAATTCTAATTCTACGGCATAGAATTGGAAAACTATCAGCAAAGCTGGAGAAATTCCAAAGGCTGTTTTGTTTCTCTATTCACATTCCTTAGTACCTGAAATAAATATCTTTATTGATCATATTTTGAGTAGGCTGCACTGTCATTATTCTTTATTCGTAGAGACAAGATGCTATTTACTGATTTAGCTCTGTCTATTCACGGTGGATGATTCTTGGATATCCAGAAGGTTTTACGCAGGCATTGATTGATGATCAATCAGAGGCCTCTTCTATTTGTGCTACTGCTATTTTTACACTTTCACATCCAAAGGCCGGCTTTATCTTCCTTTCATTGTGGGGATTTTCAGATTTTATTTACTGTGTATTTTATTCTTTTTAGTGTCTTGTTAATCTCTGGTGTACATATGTCCCTTCTTCCTATATTGTAGTAGTTCTACTCTTGTGCTACTTGCTCCCCACTTTCCAGCATATCTGGGACTGAATTAAAGCACATCTGCTTCACAGGAGTTTAACGCCCACTAATCTAGGACAGTCTTTGACATGTATGTCAGTCACACAATGCATTCTGGATTTTAAAGAATCGGGTGACATTATCTACTAGTCTGGATTTGAAAACACGATCCCCCATTGAAATAATGAGCAGATCTTAGATCAATAAAATATTTATAGACACACACACATATATATTTGGTTCACACGCCTCTGAACCATCTTTTAGGTAGTCTGAATAAATGTTGCCTAAATAGTGGCTCTCAAGAATCGTCTGTAGATTGCAATTCTGTATTACTTTGTATTAGTCTGAAAAACATGAGCGATTCTGTTAATGTAGTGGTTTTTACACAAGAAAAATATATGGGAATATATAAATAAATAATGGTGTACCAATTTAATAACATTAGCTCTGATAAAGAGTAATATGAATAGCTGATAGCACCAGCACCAGCGTACATTATAAAACCACTCCTTCTGGTTTACAATTGCTAAAATAATATAGAAGTCTGCTGTGCATGGAAATTGAGCGTTTGTCAAGAGAACACACTGGAGGTGTTTCCTATATTTCACAAGAGCTTTTAGTGAGGTTCTTTAAAGGGACAATGCATCTCTATGAGGAGATGTTAATTGGCCTGGCCAGTGTTTGGCCCTGCTCCCTTGAGGATTTGGTACGGGTAAGCATTGGATTGGCTGAGATAATCAATTCTGATGTCAGCTAAGGAGGTGGTTCGGGGACAGGGACAGGGCTGTGAGGCCCACAAAGCACGGGAAATAAGATAAGTTTATTACCTTCTAAGGGGGGGAAATCCACCTAAATGGTGATTTTAACACCATAGGGTCAGGAATACACGTTTGTCTTCCTGACCCTATAGTGTTCCTTTAACTGTGGACTTAACATCACTCAAAGTAGGTTTTATGAGGTTTTTTTGAATGGCATAAAGTTATCAGTTTAACTCTACTGCCCCCGTCTTGTTTCTTTCCTTTATGTTTATATATTGCTCCAGTCATCCTTAACAGTGGAAGCCCAGCTGGGTTTTTAACCATTCTCAATATCGTCTTCAAGATACTCAGAAAGCCAAGTAGAAGGGGCTCTGGGACATTTGAGCATATCCAATAAGGGGAGTTATATATTTATAATATTTCTAGGTACATTGAAAAGCACCATGGATTTATTTGTATTGTAATTGTGTGTGGTATTTTTTATTATATAATTTGCACTTTGTATTATACATTTTTAAAGCACTGACACTTATATTTATATTTCATGCACAGTAATACTGGTCACGTGTGGGGTGTATACAGAGTATTATTGTATTGTTACACTGTAAAAAATAAAAACATAACACTGTCAACTTACCTGTACTACCTGAAGGATTGCTTTAATTTCTAATAAGTCCTGATGAAGGCTGTTATTTTCTACTCTTTGCAAACTGCTCTCAAACAACTCCTGTAAGGAGAGATGGCCAGGTTTAGTACAATATGGTGGTCTAGTAATAAAATACTGAAAGTAATATTTATAAGTGAACTTACAAGCCCTTTGGTCAACACTGATTCTTCAGTTCTGAAAGAGGACGGACATGCACACATAAAACATATTTTAATTTCATTATGAGCAGTAACCGCAACGCCGCCTAAACAATCAATGCACACATAATGCAGATTTTACCATTAAAATTAATACAAGCAAAGAGATCACTGTCAACCAAAAGTCACTTACCAGGATTTTTAATATTAGCTATACTTATCTCTATATTTAAAAAAATATTTACTTGTGAGGTATAGAAACATAGAATGTGACGGCAGATAAGAACCATTCGGCCCATCTAGTCTGCCCAATTTTCTAAATACTTTCATTAGTCCCTAGCCCTATCTTATAGTTAGGATAGCCTTATGCCTATCCCACGCATGCTTAAACTCCTTTACTGTGTTAACCTCTACCACTTGAAAAATTAAATCCTGAAATCCACACCTGTTTATCTGTCGCCTCCATCTAGCTTGCTGTCGATCATAGTTAGAAGTTCTGTCCTTTGTAACTTTTAGTTTATAGGGACCACAAAGAGGCATTAAACAAATTATGGGAGTGATATAGCAGAGCAAACAAGGGACTAAAACGCTGAGAGACATTCTATTGGTTTCCACGGTGATTGCTTCCCATTTAGCACTCTGAGCCAGGATAGCACCTGCTGTTTGCTTGGTAAATCTCCCCAACGTTTGTAATGTCTGCCCTGGAGTGAAATTGACCTCTCTTGTTCATTTTTTATCATTTAAATGAAAATGGAGTATCACATGTACAACATGTTTAATGCCAGTTATTGATCATTTTTAATGTTTTATTCAGTGGTGTTGTTTGCATAAAGTAATTTATTCCTTTAAAACAAGAAATTACACCGTTACTAAACTAAACGAAGTCCGACAGCCGAACCTACCTAAACTTAACAGTACTATGTATGTATGGTATCATTTTCTACCAAGAGGCATGGCACTATCACAGTTCAATAGACATCTCCAGACTCGGCAAAAGCTTAGGAATTTGTGTTGTCTACAAAATATACCCTATCCCTGTACCCACCCCTCCTACCCCCATTCCTGGTTTTAATTTACCTTTAGCGCAAAAATTGGACTCAGACCGTGTAGGTCTATATGTATTAGAAACGAAATAACTCAGTGCAATCAGACTCCTGTATTATATACAATAACTTATGTACAATACTTGTATCAACCTATCTGTATTATAATGTCTTGTTTCTTTTTTCTGTAACTTGCATTGACTGAGCCAAAATAAAAATTGCGATTTACAAAAAAAAACAAGAAATGGTTTGATGCTTTTCTGGAGTGAGTATTACACGATAAGTAACCACAACCAAAAACCCATTTTACGTATAAACATATCGAGGATTTACATGTGAACAAAAAAAACTACTACAAAACCTTAATCTGTCACTGGCCTATTAGCATGCTGGGAGATTTCCTGTTAGGCCATCTGACTTTTTATTTCCTCAAATATGTTTTCTTTTGGCGGGCATTACTGGCTCTTATAGGATGCAGTATTGTACGTCCTGTGGAGCTCAGTGATACACGCAGACACCAATTATTTAGAACAAAACAGATTATAAAAAGAGGGACAAAAATGTGGATCCTAATGTGGTGCATTTTATTTTCCTTAAATTAACATAAAAATGTTCTTACCTTTTTAATAGTACATCAATATGTTCCATGTTCGACTTTACAACAAATGATGGTCTGAGAAGAAAAAAAAAAAAAAAAAAACACACACACCTGTCATATCTTGCAGTTGTGATAATAAAGAAATTGCAAAGCATTTACAAATAATGCATACATTTTTTTAATTATGCTAATCTGTCAATGTATATCTGTTTCGGCTCCAGTGACTCATACATTACGTGCATATGCACAAAGGGTGTATTAATACAAAAATGAGTATTTCTCATGTTTGTAAACGAAAGTGACAGCGCCAATGTTGTAGGCACAGTATGTATGCAAAACACTGTGCGACGACAGAGCAGGAGAACACTCTTAAAGGTAGTTCAACTTCTCCAGGTCTCGGTCTGTATTTCTATGGTGTACTTTGCTAGAGAAATATAGGAATGAAGTGGCAAAAGTCACTACGCTCTGAAACCAGTGTGCTGGCAATGATGTCAGCATCATGGGAGGGATGTGTCTTGCTTGTGTAAGCAGTCCTGAGTTGGGCCAGCTGGATAGGAGGGAGCATTGTGTGAATGTAATGTTAGTGTAACATCCATGGACTAGGTAGTATTTCACTTCAGGTAGAGACTGTGCTGGTAAAAATCTCAGCTTTCCAGGAAAAGTATAAACCATAGCAAAAAAGAACAGTATCGCGCGTTTCAGTGTATTATAACGCCGTCTTCAGGGGCAAAGCCTATTAGGCAAAGGATAGGTTTTGCCCCTGATGACGGCGTTATAATATGTTGAAACACGCGTCGGGCTTCATTCATTTTTAATTTTAATATGCACTCCTTCACTTGCTGGTTAGCGCTGTTATGGATAGAAACTAATGTAAATAAAATGTCTATTTACTGTGTATTCCTGTGCTCGTTATTTACTCAAAATGGCTGCTAGAGCACCCGCTCCCAGTCGAGCACTGTAGACGCTCCTTTTCCTGTTTGTCTCTATCTTGTGACGACATGTTTAGAGGATGGGACAGAAGCATGCGAAACCCAGTAAGGGTTGGTTAGCCTGTGACATAGTGAGGGAGAGAGAGGGCGTAGAGGTAGTGGGGAAGGTGAAGATCGCTAACATATGTGGCCTTACTATGTCTGCCAGCGGACTGCTGCAGCCAGAGGGCTGGCATAAGCTGCCAAAAGAGAAAAAGGGATTATTGCAGGACAATCACCTAGTAAAAACAGCGGAGGCTTGGTTTAGAGTTGCCAGAGCAATTCACCAGGAGGTGTGGGTAGAGGAAGAAATAGACCTGGGGGGGCAGAGAATGTATGTATATCATGAAGGTAATTGTGTTGCCAAAAGTACATGCTAGCCACCGCCCTATAATGGCGCCTGGCACAAAGGAAAGGAGGCCGGCCCAACCCCTGTGAACTCCACCCAATTACCAGTATCCACAGTCACCGCCCCCCTGGCGCCTGTGTACCCCATCCTCACGGCGGACGGATCCCTCTCTGTCCCTATTATACCTGCCCCTGTCACACCCTCTCCTATCATATCCCCTCCCGTCACTTCCGCCCCTACTATGCCTTCACTTCCTGCCTCTGCTATTCCCACCCCTGTCATGGCAGTCACATCACCTTCCGCTCCCATCGCCACTTCCTCTTCCGCCCACATCATCACTTCCCTTCCCGCCCCTATCATGGAGCACAAGTCCTGGAGCACTGAAGATCAGACCCAGCTTTCTGAAGAGGGTGTCACTAAGCAAACCCTGAATTGCGAGGCAACTGGCTATCCCCAATTCCACACAGAGATATGCACCGACACTCCTCCCACAGACTAAGATCCAGACGCACCTCATGATTGTTTTGAACAGATGAAAATGCAAACAACACACCTCCCAACTGTACATGAAGTTACCCTACCAGAACCTGACCTCATCCTGTTTGTGGATGGCTCTAGATATGCTGATGAACAAGGAAGGTATCATACTGGACGTACTTAGAGCATCCTCACTCCCTTCATCCATGTCTGCACAAGAAGCTGAGCTACAGGCTCTCACCACAGCATGCAAGCTCTCTGAATGAAGGCACGCCAATATCTACACTGACTCAAGATATGCACTAGGCGTGGCACATGACTTCGGACTAATCTGGAAGACAAGAGGATTTCTCACTGCAACAGGCACACCAGTCAAGCACAGCACGGCTATCGAGGAGCTGATGGATGCCCTACTCCTCCCCGAAGAAGTGGCCATACTCAAGGTAAAGGCTCACGGGAAACTGAACTCGGATGAAGCACGAGGCAACCATCTAGCTGATCAAGCTGCCAAACAAGCTACGTGTGCACCAAGGGAAGTGGACAGAAGAGTGTCCGCCGAACAGATCCAGCTCCTGAAAGAACTACAAGCAGCTGCTGATCCTGAAGAAATACAAAGCTGGAAACAGAAAGAGGCAACCCTTAAGGACAGGCTGTACTTCAACAACCTCAAGTTCTGTTTACCTAAGAGCATGTATTTAGCAGTGGTCCAGTGGGCCCATGGAACGTCACACCTGTCCAAGACCCTCATGAACTCCCTGATCAGCAAATACTATGAAGCGCCAGGAATTACCTCTCTGACAAACAGCTACTGCAGATCCTGCACCATCTGTGCCAAGTGCAACCCGGGAAGAATGGAAAAAGCCCAAACCGCAGTATCCCTTCCAAAGAATCCAGGTTGACCACATCCAAATGTCAAAGAGTGGTCTGTATGAATACGCACTATAGTGGACGTGTTCTCAGGATGGCCAGAGGCCTACCCAGTTACCAACATGACAGCCAAGACCACAGCCAAACGCCTGCTCACCAAAGTAGTATGCAGATATGGGGTCCCAGAAGTAATAGAAAGTGACCAGGGTCCGGCCTTCACTGCATCACTAACCAAAGAAATATGGGCGGCACTGGGGGTGACCCTTGCATTCCACACTCCCTACCACCCTCAGAGTATTGGCAAGGTAGAACGCATGAATGGCACCTTAAAAGCCAGGATGTTGAAAATGGCCCAAGAGACTAATCTATCCTGACCAGAGAGTCTCCCCATTGCTCTGTTTAGTGTAAGGTACTCACCAAGAGGGAGGTTTGCACTATCCCCTTATGAGATCCTGTTTGGGTCAGCACCCAGACTTGGATGCTATTTCCCCCAACAACTCCAGCTCCATTCTGATATACTGGTTGACTATGTAACTGCTCTCTCTCTCAAGCGTTGACCAAAATCCACGTGCAAATGTTTTCTTCCATTCCAGATCCAGAGTCTGATACAGGCACCCATCGATTACTCCCTGGTGATTGGGTTCTGGTTAAGAAATTTGTGAGGAAACACACTCTTGAGCCAAGATATGAAGGTCCCTTTCAAGTCCTCCTAGTCACAGCCACTTCTGTTAAATTGGCCGGGAAGAGCACCTGGATACACGCTTCCCAAGAAAGTTCCAGCCCCAGAGGAGGTAGACTGTACTAAGCCATGATCATCTTGTGCATCCTTTCACTACTAGGCCTGACAAGGGCCCAACAAGTTGCCATTACTAAGGATGATAATGTATTTACATTTTAGTATAACTCATCTAACACACATGTGGCCACTTTTGAATTTGACTATTGTGATATTGTCAACTGTCCATTCCCACAACCATTGGTACAAACAGTATACAAGGATATACTCTGTATAAAAGACCCTTACATATGTGTTACAGACAATTATTGGGGACCTGACTGTAGTTACTGGAGGGCGGTGGGTTGGAACACAGGACCAGCTTGGGGTTACAAGCCACAGAGTGCCCTGGTTAGAAAAGACAAAAATATGGAGTCCCTATTACGTACAATGACTTTGCGAAAGCCGGGAGGGGCGACCCCCATGAAGCTTACCCTGAACATAGAAAACCCTAGCCCTGGCGATGCTGGCCGGTATATAACGGGGATGTATTGGAAAGCAGGGGGCTCCTATAATAAACAGGGGACTTTCTACCTTCAAGATATGTACCATTCAACCCGAGTGGGTAACTTCCCAACATCTGATCATTAACCCACTTAAACCCCACATTCAGACCTTTAACGATATGGTAGCCATAGCACACCCTACATTGGAAGATACTATGGCTACTGAGACAGGTTTCTCTGACACTAGCCTATGGCTGGAATGGATGCGATAAAATGCTAACAAACACAATAGAACTAACTGCTAGGTCTGTGGAGGAGCCAGACCCCATCTAGGTACTGTACCCTTAACTCTACCCCATGACATAGAAGTGTGTTTTCTGAGTCTCTTCACAAGCTGCAAGACTAATCAGACAGTGTGTCAATCATGGGAAAAAGGAATATCCAATTATGACTAAGAATCCCAAACCACATGAGGGTATCACCATATATCCAGGGAATTATACTTGCCATGGTATATATGAAGGAAACTGCAGATTTTTGGGTAATTTCACCGGCAAGTATTGTGCCACTTATAGTAATGTTTCAGCTACCTTACTACAAAATCAGGTTCGACCCCTGGGGGACATATATTGTGTGGGGATATGCAGCTTAGGATAAGGTTGGAAGGCTTACCGGTGAGGGGAATGTGCCCTAGCCAAAGTTATTATGCCAATACACACAATATACGACAGTCACCAGGACGCACATGACACGTCACACTCACACATCAGGACAAGAAGAAGCACCCCCATGTATATATAGATGCCATTGGGGTGCCAAAGGGGGTGCCGAATGAATTCAAGGCAAGAGACTGGGTTGCAGCAGGGTTTGAATCCATTTTCCCAATCATTACTGCCAATAAGAATCTGAATTGGATTAATTATATATACTATAACCAACAACGGTTTGTAAACTATATAAGAAATGCCATTCAGGGGATGGCTGAGCAACTACAGGCCACATCCCAGATGACCTTTCAGAATAGGATGGCCCTAGACATGATCCTAGCGGAGAAAGGGGGAGTGTGTAAAATACACCCAGACACCATGACATGTTGCACCTACATTCCACCTACATGGCACCTACATGGCAATAGAGAAGTTAGAAATTCTTTCGGAAGAATTAAAAAGGAACTCTGGGGTCACAGATCCATGGGAAAGATGGTTTGGGTGGCTGGCAGAGAGTTCTGGCCCAAATAGGTGTGGAAGTTCTGGTAATTTTGATTATTCTTGCTCTCAATGTCTGATGTGTTTTCCCCTGTGTTAAGAAATGTATACTGAAAACAGCAGATCAGGCCACACCAACTTTCTTTCATCAGGAAATTGATGAGGAGGATTATGATAAACCCTATGCCCCGTTGCAGTCCCTCTCCGCCAAGGCTTCAGGATTTTAGGGATCGTAGCGATAGCGTCTGTCTTTACGGGCACAGTCGGTAGCGAGGGGTGTGATGGACAAGCCACTGCTCGTCTTATGCGCAGAACAAAAAAAGTTTGAGGCCTGTTGGACAGTTGAGTTGTGGGCTATTAGGGAAAGCTTATAGGGACAGAAATAGCTGCTAGAAACTGCTGTTAGTAAATAGTAATTTTGAGGGGGGACGGTTATGGATAGAAACTAATGTAAGTAAAATGTCTATTTACTGTGTATACCTGTGCTCATTATTTACTCAAAATGGCTGCTAGAGGGGGCGTGGCCTAACCGCTGAGCTGAGAAGACGCTCACCTCGGCGGCTCCTGCACACCGAAGCAATAAAAACGAGGAAAAATCACTAACGAGGCTTCAAATTAATGACAAAAGGCCTCCAGACGATGGGGGAAACTGGGGCGCACACTATGATACCCGCTAATCGACACCAGCTCCAGTATGAAGCGATCGCCCTGGAGGGGCCTACCAGCATGGCGGGCGCGAGAGAGACGGCCGCTCTCCCACCGCCGGGCACAGGCGACACCTCACTTCGGAGTCCACGTTCCCCCCCCTCTCGACCGGTGGGGGTCATCCCGGGCCACCCCCGCACGATCCTCACACCAAGCGATGCCCCAGCACCATGCTCATCCAGTCTGGAGAGCAAATGTGCAATACCCAAAATGTAACCGAAAGCTCTACAAAGCTTAGAACGCACTGTGCCGCCAAGATTTCGTAAGACCTACTCAGGACCACATTTTAACTGAATACTCAGCGTAAAGTTTAAACGTGGACAATCTTGACTAAATAACAAAAAAAATGTGCAAGGATTTATGAAAACCCCATTGTTAAAAATGTTGATATTCTGCGTGAGGAATGCTATTGGGGCACCACACGCCTGCTGTTATGATTTACTTTGTTTTGCACTGCAAAAATAAAGAATAAAAAAAAAAAATGGCTGCTAGAGCACCCCCTCCCATCGACTAAGGCGTGTAGCAAGATGGCATCTCCGTCCAGAGCTACAAACAAAGACAATGATGACATCACACCTTGGAGGAAGTACATCAGATAAGACACTTAGCACTTTCCACTTACTTAGTGGGTTGATATCCCATTACCCGGTATGCAGACATTTGTTTCCTAGTTAGGACCCTCTATTAGATATAGTAGCTCTACGACTTCAGATTCAATTAAAGGTTTTCTTATATTTTGTTTTTTGTTACTAATCTATTTCAAGTTGTACTAATTCCCATACACCCATCTCCATTGAAGTGGACGTCTGGGATATTGTTCTTTTTTCTATTTCTAGTAATTAGGGTTACCCCCGTTATACTAGTACAACCAGGTGAGCCCTCCTTAACTAGGGGATAGGGTTATAGGTATACCCTAGCCTATGTCCTTTAGCTGGTGGAAGATCATTAGACCTATCCCAGGGTTAATATCTTTTAAAGTATAAACCATATTATTATGAAAAACATGTGAACATGTGGAAGCACTGCAACAGAATTTCAGATTATCTGAAAGTTAGGATATCTTTTAACACCAATTAAAGGCATGTAAAACTGATAGACACCAAAGGAGTCAAAGGATATTTGATTATAAATAAATATATACATACACACACACATATATATATATATATATACATATACACACACACACATATATACATATATTTATTTCATATGAAAAGGGTTCATCTAAGCCCCCAAACCACTTCTGCTTAAAGGAACACACCAATTACAATACTGGAAATGTTCTTGAAATCATTACAAGAAACCTCTTACCCAAACACACAGGGGAAGTCATCTATTCCTATATGCTGTACGAACAGGAGGTAGGAGAGGCAGGCCAAAGACTCGTCAGCATACTTTTCTTCTTCCTCTTGCCCAATTTCTTTACTTTCCAGCATTTGAGTTACATTAACACGCTTCAAAAATGCTTTATGCAGAGATTCCCCTAATAATACAAAATAGCGCTGCATAAAAAGAAATTAAAAAAAAAAGTAATACAAGAAATGTATAAATGCGCGTCACATACAGCAACTATAAGAACTGTGAAGAACTAAGGTCCTCAATGTATTCATAGCAACATATATAAACAAACCTATAGCAAAGAAACTGCCATAGTTATCCATTACAAGATATATATGATTTCATAGATTAATCTCCCCAAAGTGCCAGTACACAGTATTAGCAAATCACACACAAGAAAGTCAAGTAAGATATAATTATATTAGAAGCCTTGTGGAACAAGGGTCTGTGCAGCATCTATGGAATGTTATTCAAGGTCAAGCAGTGTGTGCTATGGGGTTACTGTTCCCCTATATTCTGACCAAACAGACTCCATTGCAAAGGCTGCAATCCCTGATAATTATACACTCTAGTGTGGAGCTCAGGTCGTTGATGATGTCACCAATTATGGAACTGGGCTAATTTTTAAGTTGAATGGAATATAAAAACAATAGATTCAAATGACTGTGACAAGTATTATTTATAAAAGAAAAATGCGGATATAATAATTGTGTTTTCTGTAACATAGGTAAATGGGAGACTTCTAAAACTCTCCTGTTGACGGGAATAGGTCACATGAGTATACAAATGGACGAATCAGAATTAATTCCAAGAGCGATTATTATAAATGCTGGGGGAGTAAGGGGATGGGTATACAGAAAAAGTACGAGGAAAACTGCACAGAGAGTGAGGAAAAAACAGTTACTAATTGAACCCCAGGTAACAGTATTTCTGTATATAATTGCTTCTGTAAAGGATACAGTTTTTTGTCAATAGATCACTGGTTACACCAACCACCTTCTGCTTTTTGAAGTGATGATAGAAGGAGGAATCTGAATCTCCCTCTCTGATTGCCGACTCAAGTGTGCGCAGGTGCGCACTGAGCCAGGTAAGTAATCCACAGAGTTCCGAGTTGTCTACTGGCAATTGTGTGCGATAGACATAGTCAGCTCCTCTCTTGTGGGCAGCGCTGAGAGTGAAAGCCTAGCTCTCTCCCTTGTTCCCTCCCTTCCCCAGAGTGCACGAATACACTCTGTGCTGGGCGAATGGTCCTATCAAATGTTTCTGAGTAAGAAGCATTTGATTGGCTCATGAGTGGGCAGCACTGACGATGGAAGGCATGTGGAAGACAGTGCCGGAAGCATCAGTGAATTCTAATTTACTAAACTGGCTTGGAAAAGGTACATTTTTTCCAAGCCAGATAAAATAAAAAAATAAAAAAAAAGGCTGGGGAGTGAACTTTGTGGTTAAACGGTTTAACCCCTTAATTTTTTCATTAGGCGTGTTACGGGCAAATGCAAATATTACAAGTTTTAGAATGAAATGTTGTATTTCTTAAACTGTGTACTTTGTCTTTAAGAGATATTGCAAACTGACAAGGTGTTAGAAATGGAACATATTGTTTTTCATAACTGTTTCTTTAAGCAATAACCTCAGTGCATAATATGTTTGCGCCATTTTGTCCCAGACGAATTACAATAACAATAATGCATAAACAAGCTTCAAGGCTATACTACGACACTTGCAGTACACAATATACTGTGGTAACCCCAAGTTAATGGAACTTCCCCAAATCTGGGAATCTCCCACTACTGTACACTTATGACTTAGTATAAACAACAGATAACCTATTCAGACTTTAAGATGCCATCTTGAACTAAGTCAGGAAAATTTCCATGACGTATACACCCTTTAGTTATGGCCTTGTATGTTTGCCAAATTAAGGGAGGACCTAAATTGAATAAAGTAAAAGAAGTGTTACTTTTTCATATTTGAACTACAGTAACCTAAAATGGAGACACCTAAGATATAAATAGGTGTACTTTTAAATGTTAAGACAGAGGAGAGACTTGGAGACAGACGCTGCTCCATCTTAAAATGACAGAGAGGCTGACATGATGACATGTTCAGAAGGGTATGTTAACCTATTAATGATATTTGCAAGCATGTAATTTAATCTTATAAACTCTGCTATAATGGATTTTATATTTTTATTTAATAAATATCCAAAAAGACAATCTTGCTTTCAAGACAATCCTTATTTTATATTGTATTCTCAATTATTTATATTTGTTAAATAGAGGATCTCTTACACTATATAAAATTATGGCTAAGATATCTGTATGGTTAGCCCTACTAAGTTCTATGCTTTAAGACATTATAGTGGTAAATAAGGGAACCGCCTGCGGTTACAGGCGTAGATCTAAAAACAGCTTGCAAACTCTGCATTTCTCTGGTTTGAAGCCTTTACAGGCCCTCCCCTTGCAAACTCACTCAGACTTTCACAGGCTTCCTAATCCAGCTCTGGGTAATTGCTGCCCCATGAATTTAGCTCCACTAAGCTAAACAAACCAGGAAGTAACAGGACCGGTTGCCTGCTATAAAACCAGGGGATTGTAAATAGAAAATGCCAATTTCTATTTCCTACAATGAAAAAAAAGGACACACTTTTCACACAGAGTATTTCAGAAAGCTAAAGTACTTTAGAGGTCCGGAGTGTCCCTTCAACTGCTGATGTCTCTGTGCCATTTATCATCAGAGTTGTAATTAAACAAAAGCTGAATGGCCATGGTTAGACAACCCTCTTTTAACTTTTTCATTTATAAATATAATATATTGATAGTAGTAAGGATGTGAATATATAGTTCTATGATTTAACAATTACACTTACCAAAATCTCTTTCGCAAACAAGTGGAAAGGGTTGTCACCCATGTCTTCAGGAAGTACATGCAGCGGCGCACCAAGCAGGGGCTGCTTCAAACAACTATAACAACTTAAAGAGGGAAACAGAGTATGAATATATAATACTACAATGTATAATTGTTAATGTTATTCACGTTATGCAATCATTGCCATTCCACAAAGAAATGACTATAACTCAGCTGCCTAACCCGGTCTTAGAACACAATTCAGACTTTATTAATAAACTCTGTATTATAATCATATGGCATTTATACAAATGTACCAAGAGACATGTTTCATTAAAGGGCCCCTAAACAACTTCGTACCACTTTATATACCATGGGGTATGACTGGTTCATATTAGCGACATTAAACCCTTCACTACTGAGCACTTTTTAATTGAGAAATATTATTATAACACATATTTTAAGCAAGGGATATATAGCTAGCATAAAACATACCATAACACAGCAATTTTGTGTATATATTGCTTTGCAGTGTTATTTTTCACTTATTCATTATGCCATTTTAAAAATATTTGGAAAAATTAAAAGCTTTAGACAGTATGCAATGTCCTTTATCTTGCAGTATTTCACACAGGGTCTTAAATGTTAGTATAAAAGCAAAAAAATTTAATTAAATTAAAAAAAAAATCTCACATACATTAGATGGGACATAAATAAAAATGGTCAAACACCTTGCTTATAGGTATTTGCAAGACCCCCAAAGGCATTACCAGCCTTACTAAAACTGGTTACAGAATGTCCGCACACAGCAAATATAGTTAAATCGTATATTTCTAAGATAAAGGTTTATAAAACTGTCATAGCAATCTTTATCAATCTCTGGAATGCTAATGTAATGCGAACAATCAAGTCTTTTCACTCCTCCCATCTGCCTGACTGTATGAATGATATGCTTTAGTGAAACTTCCTTTACTATTTGAAAGCAGGGGGTAAGCTTATATTGTCAGCAAATGTACAGTTATATCACTGAACAGTCTCACCCACACCACCCCTATTAAAAAAAAAAAAAAAAGCTTTTTATAATGATAAAATCTTTATGAAATGCTCATAGAAAGTGTGTTGGCATTTTACTAAAATCCAAACCAGTCAAAAGATATTTTAAGCCTTCATTCATCACTAGTGTCGGCTAAGGTAAAAAATTATCTTATATGGAGGATCCGCGCCTTCATGGAATCCTCCATAGACGACATTGCCAGGAGATGAAGAGGACCTTGAAGGACTGGGGTCATTACTGATGTATCACGTGATATATATAAATTATTTAATGTAATATTTTGTTTAAATAACGAAGAAGACATAATATATTGTGTAGTAAACCAGTCAGACAGAAGGAGGCACAAACAATGATTAAACATAAGGCAGAAAACAATTTACAAAACAAAATTGTAACGACATCACTGTATTGCTCTTTTTTTTTTTACGGAATCAAATGCCTGTTAAGTGCTGGACAAACGAATTGCTTTGTTTAGCAATCACAAATTAATAGCTTAGTTTGTTCAGCGATTAGCAGGCATTTGGTTCATTTAGTACAATTGATCGGAATTTGCGCACAAATCTAGAATAAAATACATAAAATTTACACTACAAAGTTATATATAATTCAAGGAATCCTCAGCCACAAAGAGACAGAATTGATATTGTTAGGCTAAATGAGAACTTCTGCTTTAACAATATCACAAAAGACAAGAAGGAAAGTGGGAACTAGGGGGACCCAGGTAAGTGTTAAACAGGTAAGGTAAGTGTTAAGCTGTTTGAAAATGTCTTGACTCCTCACTGTGGGACAGCGCTATAAGTGCTGTAGTGATTAGAATGCTTAGAGGGCCCCTTTAAATGAACAAAATGCAGTAAAGGTCCTGTTCAAACAAGATTACAATGGCATCCATTTATTTCTCAAAAATACCCCATTACAAAGCATTCAGGGACATCTATTCTCATGATGGGTTAATATGTGAAAGTGTCAATGTTTTACATAAACAATTTTTATCTGTACTGTGCTATCAAGCTTTATAACACTTCTAGACAACATTCTAGAATGTATTTGTTGCAGGTCCTAGCCAGTGCTTACAATGTTGCCAATTCTTTTCTTAGCTCTTCGCTTTCTGAATCCTTCGCAACGTCTGTGGATTGAGAGACCATATCAACAAATGGTTTAGCAAACTGCAGCAATGCGGAGAAACACTGGCAGACAAAGTGCTTGTCTTCCTGGATCTGTTCTCGGGTGTATGGCACGGGTAGAAGGCATAGCTGAGCGTGGATGGTTGACAGCGAGATTCCCACAGAATATGCCTTTTTGTTGCCGAGGTTCAGAAGAACTGGAAAACATGGGGAGATATTTACTTCGTAGCTCGGACAGCGTAACATTGCTCTGGACCTCAAACCCACGTTCAGGTTTTCTCAAATTTGTCAGAATACAGTGATCTACTCTTCAATTGTAAAAAGACTGTAAACGTTTCCACTACTGCTGGATACTCTGAAGGTAATAAAATTGCACCCACACATTAGGTCAATTTGTAGATTAGGTTACGCAGTGTGGGGTTTTTAATTAATTATATATTTTAGATTATTTTTTTCCTCAAAGAATAGATTTTGCTCTAGAAATCACCTGTAATGTTTCCATTTTTTCATGCTACAAGACAGATGTAAAGCATAGATTTCTGGGGGTTGTAATTCAACTGTTAGCGTCGTAGAGTTTCATCCACTCCATATCCCATCACAAGGATTGTATTGCCAAATACGGATTTCTGAGAGCTAATAGATAGCTCCCTCTTAGTGAGTGTATTTTCAATCATCTTTCATTTTCTCATTTGACGCATACAATATTATTCTATTTTGTTTTTCCGAGTTTTTATTTCACATTATGGAACTGATTTGAGTTGGTAAAAATATTGGATTACTAGCCAAATTTACTTACCCCCTGCTGCTCAACCTCAATAGACTTTGGCACTCTTGGTATTTGTATTAGATGCGATATTAATTTGGCAATTTATTACCCTCACTGTATTTGGCGCAACCTGTTTCTCTTTTTCCTTTTATATTTATCTTTGATCAATTGCAAATTTTGCAGTACAACGAGAACCCTGCACCAACTCTAGCTTTGGATGAACCGGGCTATGCAAAAAAGGCTATCAGCCGCTGTATGGCTGTAATAAGTTTGTAAAGTGGTTACACTCATTATATGTCATAAGGGTAAACGGTTTAACTCATAAACCCCTACATGACACACCAGACCTCATAAACCAAAATGAAAAGCTCCTAATTGGTCACCCCTCTTCCTGTTAAAGTAGGGGACTACCTAAAGTTGCTGTCTGCTTATCTAAATTGTGCTGCCTCAGGATCACTGAAAGTATTGTTTTATTATAATTTATTTTAATTGTATTTTATTGCATTGGGCTAAATGTGTTAATATAAGCATTAAAAATAGGGTGCCATGTCCAGTCAAATTCCTTTTAAGAAAAGGAACGGGTCATTTTCAGTCCAGATTGACCTTTTAAGTATGGTTTCAGAGACCAGCTGAGTTTTGTTCTCCCACTCATAACAACTTGAACTTTTTGATACTTTGCAACTCTGTAAATGACTCATTAAATCTCAGAGTTTAGGCACCCCAAAATCAAGAATTAAATATATTAAATTTAATAACACATTCATGATGCACATAAACATGTAAAACTGGCATGAAGACTACATTTTGTAAATAAAAATCACCTTTTTGAAGTGGATCCAGGAGAAGTAAAATAACATGAGGTATATCTTCTCCTTTGGCCTCATCTATATGTTCAAGTAAACCCAACAGAACCTCCTTTAGGTTACATATCTGCAAAACAATACCAAACCACGTACTTTAGAAGACTGGATGTGTGGGTCACTTAGCCGTATTCACAACTTTAATAATGTTATTAAATATAATTAGAATGATAGAATCAAATATGTCAAACAGCACCAACATTTTGTATTGTTTCCCTTTAAACAAAAAAAAAAAAAAAAGTATGTGATGACAGCAGCCAATTAGAACCTGCAATTAAAACTGTCGCTTAGATTAGCTCCCAGCATTCCAATGCGCAGAGAACAGAACATTCTTTTGGAAACTGCCCGAGTATGTCATTCTCAAATAAGGAACAGATTAAATACCGGTAAGAATTATCTGACTTTAAAAAATCTGAACAAGCAGTTGTTTGATGTTTTTAAAGCGCTGTAAAATTGCAAAATATAAATAAAAGGCACGCACTTGAATTAACTGATTTATCATTTCCAAGCAGAGCTTCCTTTTGTCATCATCCTCAGGACATTTCTGAAACCAGCTTGTAACTGGGCCGATAAGATTCCATCCCACGCTCCTGATAATTACCTGCAAAGATACAATTGAATTAGAAAAAGAATACGTTTTAGAAACAATGATGTCATACAAAATGCCATTTAGAATGACAATAAGCGGTTACTAAGGTAATTTTTAATGCAGCCCACATCGTAAACACAGTATGTATCATTGGACAGCATGTAGTTTTTATTTATTCTATCTTTCACCAAATTATGTGTTTGCAATTTCAATCAATCAGAATCGGTTGTTGGCCCAGTCTGAACATTCTCACACACAGGCAATGCCAGCGCAAACAATGCAAACGAGGAGAATGAGAAACACTGTTTGCTCGCTCTATGCTATATAACTTCCAGGCGCAACAGACAGAGCTCATAACAATGACAGGGGACTAAGATGGGATCGCCCAGCTTCCAGATAAAGAAGTGTGGATTTCATCATTTACCCAATTCAAAGGGAATTTAAAATTTTAGGCTCAAATGGCCAAACTGAAAATAGTTAACTTGGAGAACTTTTGTAATGTGGCTAATTTTGCCTAAATTTTGAACTTTACTTTGAACTCCCAGCAGTGCTCCTTTTAGTAAAATAGCCCTGATATTTTCTTTTAAACCCCACACAAATACATATTTATTAAATAGAGGAACAGTAAACCTAATATTAGAAATCCTGGTTGCACCTTAAATGGAACTAAGTGTGTCAGTTCTCCGTACATGGCTATTTCTCACTCTGCTCTATCTACAAGCATATCTATAGGTCCTGAGTGTTCTACTCCACTAACCTCTACCTTACTGATGCTGGCAGAGTAGTGTAAGCGTAATAACACAGAAACAGCACGTAATGTTTATGAAATTACACTGAAGTATAACTTTACAAAAATAAGATTAAAGGGACATAATAGGCCCCAGAGCACTTCAGCACATTAAAATAGTCTGTGTGCGTTGTCCCTGTCACCCGTAGTCCTGTAATGTAAAACATTGCCATTTTATAGAAACTGCAGTGATTACATTGCAGTACTAAGACTGCCTCTAGTGGCTGTCAACCAGACAGCCACTAGTGGTGCTTCCAGGAGTTTAACAGACTCTTGACGCCCTCACGCTCTGCATGAGTACAGCCAGCATTCATTAAATCCTCATAGAAAAAGTATGGAGTAGAATGCATTAAGCATTTGGCTTAACATATATATATTTTTTTAAGCGCTATCCACTTTTGGGTTATTGTATATTAAGAAGGAGGGGAAAAAACAGGATAAAAATGAAATGAATGGTTAACAAGCGTTTGTGATTTATTTGAAGTAAAACAAAAACCTAAATCAGCATTTGAAAGCCTTTAGACTAAAGATCTTGTTTTATACAACAAGCCTCTAAAGGTTTTCACAAACAGCAGGTCTATCTAGTTAATCGGATTACGCTGCCATTAAGATGACTCATATCTTTGTAGAGTGGCACATGTCTGCTCTATGGGATTAGAAGTAAGCTCCTTTTCTCTCATTTCCAAAATTATACTGGGGAAAAAAGAAAAACAGGGGTCTCATTCATTTTACATGCAAGTGTTTATTATCAACAATATCAGTACATTGATCATTGTTAGTCTTCCCTCTAATAAATTATTTGACGTTTCACACAAGGTTTTGTTTTTACTAGACTGAATTGTGGTGAGATTAAAGCAGATTACAAAAACGAAACTGCATCGTCACATTGTAAATAGAGTTAAAATAGCATTTTCTTTATGTATGCTACTCTAGCATCAATTAGAAAATGAGATCTCAAATTTGCTATTTAGTGAATAAACTCCACTTAATAAAAAATGAAGCAAACGTGATTTCACTGAAACCTTTTACGACAGATGGTCTACAGCTGTTTATAAGGTATTATCTTTCTTCACTGCAAAACAAGGCTTCACCATGTCCTGAGTCAGCTTCTGGCAAATAACCTTAAATTGGCTCCTACTTCATATAACAGACACCCAACAGGTCACCAAGGTACGAAAGCAGAATTGTCATACGTGAGCTGACCATAATTGTAGTCGATTTGATTATATTTCTAATATATTTTTAGTTATTTAAATTATATAGCATGCTGTTGTGGCCCAGTTATAGAATGTCATGTGAATAAATTTAGCCGTTCCAGTTCTGCATACACACGTCTGGCACAATACTGTATCGTAGACACAGAAATGCTACAAAAAGAACCATGTTATTGTGTACTTTATCTCTTACTCGACTGATTCAATAGTGTTCACTGAAGTAAGAGGATAGGGGATGGTCCTTTCCACTGCCTTTTCTCTACAAAGAAACCTCTGCATTGTTTTTGATGGCCTATGTAGTATGGGCAATACACGTTCTATAATTTTATTAAATAGGCCATATGGGTTACATTAGAAATTAAAATAACAGCTCTCAACGTATCTCAAAACATAAAATTCTATTAATGCTATCATTCAACTGAGAAATTCAGATCAAGAAAACCAAACATTTTAGCATAATCTGCCTTGTTGTAGAAAACAGCTATTTTAAAGAGACTACTAGTCTGGGTGAGAAAGAAGCTAGAACAGAACATTCAGCTAAACTCACACTTGCTTTCTGCAACTGGTGGAAAATATTTGATATAAACTTATAGCCATGGATTTCACTAGAAGCAGTTTATTAAAGGTCACTTTTGGACTTTTACCAAATCATCGGAAACCAACTTCCTTTGTAAAGTTTTTGAAAACCTTCAGCCCTCTGTCAAGAATGGCGGTTTAGCAAATGTTAGTACAGAGACACAGCCTTAACATATATGCGTTTACGTCACATTCGATTGTGGAAAATTTGAACGAGTATGATTTTTTTTCTTTCTTAATAACGAAACAGTTGCTCTGACTTGGAACTGTATTTAATATTGCATTCTGTCTGAATTTAAATAAACAAATAAAAATAAAATATTCATGGTCCAAAAATACAAACCTCTCCTTATAACTTGCAGTAATTCAGGTCTCTTCGTGCTTTTTACATTGGTGCTCATTCAGTAAACGGTCATTTGTGGGAAAAGTTTAATTTAAAAAAATCTAAATAATAAAAACAGCTAATTGCGACAACGTCATATTTTTATTATTATTTATAAAGCACCAACAAATTCCGCAGCACAGTACAATAGGTGGACTAACTATATAATACCTTCCTTTTCCATAGTTCCATGAGCAATATTGTCAGAACATGATTATGGCTTTACTAATAAAGGATGACAAATGGTGATAGTTTTTGGTTTCTAATCCTGACACAACTGACCTGGTTTTCCTCATCTTGGATAACGTTGAGCAGAAGGGCCGCCTGGTCTTCCTCCAAACACTTCTGGCATGTCACAATTAATACATTAATATCTTCTTCCTTAAAATCATCTTCAGGCAGTATACGCTGTAAAATTACACTTCACAATTAGAAACAGCTTGCACGTATAATTAAACAGACAAACAAGCGAGTATTTCACGCACATACATCACAATTATGGTATTTACATATTTTCATTAAATTATGCTTGTCCTCCGCAATATGTGGAATACAATATAACTAAATTTACATATTAAGCTAGTGAAAGCAACACCAAATAGTGTATACTATTTCTATGACATTTTCTTTCCAGTTTTGAACAATTTGTCTCGTTCCAAGAATTCTATGCAAATGACGGCCACCATGTAACATGGACACTCTCAGTAACATAACCATTACAGTTTAGTGCAGTGGTCATGTTGCCAAGAGTCTTTGGACTTCATCCCCCAGTTCCTTGTCAAACTATTTGGTTCAACATGACAAACTCCAGGACTCTACCCCACTGCCACAGACTGCCCCTTCCTTTGTTGTGTTGATAATGTGGTTTTAACACGTCTATATTATCATCATCAATTCTGTTCAAACTGAAAGGCTGAGACTGATCTGCCAGACTAAACGGACATCGAGAAGGCAGAAATGCACCGGGGCAGATGTCAGACGCAGTGTAGAGCCCCATCCAAAAGGATGTGGGAAATGTGCGGAGAAATTCTTGAAAATATAACCAGTACACTCAGCTCTAGTGGTTATGTTGCTTCGATTGCCCATTTAATCATGGCGCACTAATGCGCACAAATAATGTATACGTTCAAGGGAAACTGTCACTATTCTGGAATTTGGACAACTAAATAAAACATTGAAAAATACCTATAACTTGTGTTAGTCGTTTTATTATTCACAAGATTCTCAGTTTGCTTTTAAATGTGCATTAAGGCTTTTGCAAATTATACCATAGCTTAGTATAGACAAGACAAAGCCAGAGCAAACATTGTAAATAAGGAGAAGAAATAAAACCTCATCACATCTCTCCTCTCTTCTATATACTTCCAATGTGCTGACTGACAGGGGCCAAGGACTGAACTTGTAACAATGATTGACAGGGAGCTAAAATGGGGGGGGGCACCCATTTGCAGGATAAAGAGGTGTGGAACAAACATATTTGTTAATTACTTGGTAAACATGATACTAAAATTACTAAAAAGTGACAGTTTAAAATATCAAAATTCTATGCATGCAGTTGAACTAAATGCAACCTTACTGTTTACCACGAAAGAAGCACTTAACTACTCAATCTAAGCACCATAACCACTAAAGCCTGCTGTAGTGATTATGATGCCAGGAGTAACTTGTTAAAGGACCACTCTAGGCACCCAGACCACTTCAGCTTAATGAAGTGGTCTGGGTGCCAGGTCCTTCTAGGGTTAACCCATTTTTTTATAAACATAGCAGTTTCAGAGAAACTGCTATGTTTATCAATGGGTTAAGCCTTCCCCTAATCCTCTAGTGGCTGTCTCATTGACAGCCACTAGAGGCGCTTGCGTGCTTCTCACTGTGATTTTCACAGTGAGAGCACGCAAGCGTCCATAGGAAAGCATTGTAAATGCTTTCCTATGCGACGGGCTGAATGCGCGCGCAGCCAGCCCAGGAGGAGGATCGGAGGAGGAGAGGAGACAGAGAGCTCCCCGCCCAGCGCTGGAAAAAGGTAAGTTTTTAACCCTTTCCCCTTTCCAGAGCCGGGCGGGAGGGGGTCCCTGAGGGTGGGGGCACCCTCAGGGCACTATAGTGCCAGGAAAACGAGTATGTTTTCCTGGCACTATAGTGGTCCTTTAAGTCAATGAATTGGTCAAACACTGGACGAAACCGATACGCTTGTACCAAATAGGTACTTCTTTTAGCTCTACCTGTTAAAAAGGGTGGATTGCATGCAACCCGGGGACCTGGGAAGGTGTCATACCATTCAAAAAAGTTTGACTTTTAACAGTGGGATAGCACCAGGTAAATCCAGGCACCATAACAAATACATGCCGCTTAAAGTGCAGTTTTAAGCCTCTCAAACCTTGACATATTATCTTACTTACAAGTTTCTGAAGGATCTGTTGAAGATCTACAGCTGCCATTATGCAAGACACTTCAAATTAATGTAGGAAGGGCTAGAAAAGGAAAAATATATATATGGTGTAATTAAGCAACATAAATATTAGTGCTAATTTGTACATGCGTCAGTGAATCAGAGTCTGCTACTGTAATCAGGGTGTCATTTTTTTTCCCCAAATATAATCAACCATTTCTATTTACTACATAGAAAATCTAACAGAATAGGTTCCCTAATGTAGATGCAGGTACCAAAACACAGATGCCATTTGAAGAACAGTGTCTAGCTTTTCCAGTCCATCAGAGCCAAATATCTAGCATTATACTTCTATAGTAACCTACAATATTACCTTTTCCCTAACATATATGTCGGTTTGGGAGATGGATATTGACACCTCAGAGGGGGCTTCAACCTCATCGGACATTTGGGAGGCTATTTCAACTTTAACCATATGCATGAACCATAAAGAACAAGCATACAAAGCGCTTTTCAGATGGTAATTCACCCGATCCATCTGTTTTGGGTATTTGGAAACTCATCACACATACCTGCTGGAAGAATTGTGGGAATAGGGGTTCCTTTATACCTTTATGGTGGTATTACCCACAGATAAAACTCATTATGGTACCAAGTAGCATGTTTAACCTTCACAAATACTTGAACAAAGTGGACCCCTGGATCTGGCTGCTGAATACACCGCTAGAAGGGCTTATACAGACAAATTGTTAGCTAAAATTACATTCCCTACAAGAAAAGCGATTGCTGAGTTATAAGGGGTTACTCAGGACCTGACTTCAGTGACCCGAGAAACAAAAAAAGCAATGGAAATGGACAAGCTTACAGCTTTAGTTCACAACACCTTTTAAGCAATTTTATAAAGTCTGGGACCTATGGCTTATAGTTGCCCAAATAGCTCTCCTCAGCTCCACTTCCCTCCTATGTATGTGCTTTCATTCCAGATATATTCCTTGCTCACTATCGTGGATTGCAATTTTTGTAATCGCACCATGGTGATTAAACATTGTGCTACACCTACATCACATAAAAAAAAAAAAAACGATCCCTCTATTTACTGAATAGTTAACCTAATATTGATTAAGATCTTCTCTATTTACTGCACAGAAATCCAGCGTGAATGCAGTGGGTGTCGCAGGCTGAAACAGAGTTTCAAAATTATTATTTTTACCATTAGAGTGTTTTATTTTATTGGTTTGCATTATGGACATCACTTTAAAAATAAAAACCATAAAACTTACCGGTAATCCATTACTTGGAAGCATTGGGGATCTACAGCACATGCGCAGTAATTACCACACTCCGTCAATGAGACAAATTAGTGGGATTAGGCAAATGTGAGACCATTACTTGATCTTGATAAAGTGTCAGCGAACCATGTTGATTGTTATGGCATGATTGTATTTTGGAGCCTGTTACTTTAGGTCAGGTTTTTTGTTTGTTTTTTACAATTTTGAATAATGATTTTTCTACGTATACAGAACATGCAGCTAATACATTGTGAGAATCACCTGCATTTTTTTAATTTTACTTTACTAAAGTAAGAAGTGCCACTAGTGCCCATCAATCTAACAGTCACGAGAGCCATGTTCTTTGACAAATGTAAACAAACATCCAGTATCTCAGAAACACAAAATCTTTTACATTGTCAGAAAAGGGGAACGCATGCATGTACGCAAATCTTTAAGACAGCAGTTTTGGTGCTCAGAGAGTCCATTCAAACCAAAGCATTTAACTGGCAGTACTTTAAAAAGTACCCCCCCATTACTGTAATATTTACACATCCATGAAAATAATAATAATAATAATAACTTTGACAGCTCCACTTCAAGTCACAATATTATCTAAAATGTTTAAGTGAAGACTTCTACCAAGACTTTGACTGTCCACACATTTACACCTCTGTGAGTGCAAAGCAAAATGTCTAAAACATATTTTGTAGTAAAATCCAATTAGTAGTGAAAAAAATGAAAGAGGTTCCTGACAAAGAGCCACCGTGCTTTAAGACAAAAGGCACCAGGGACATCACAGGAATGAGCAATCAGGGAGTTTATTGTTGGGGAATGAAAACAAAACATGTTCTGTCTATTTTCTAGAATGATGGCTGGTTCCTAAAATCCCTCTCCCTATAGCAACTGACAGTTCACCCAGACACTCCAGCCATTAGACTGACAATAACAAACCTGGATGGCAGTGTCTCTGTGTAGATGGCTGTCACTGTGTCGCCACCCAGGGCTGCAGCAAGCACACAAGCGACATGTGGCACCAGGGAGAATTATCAAACAGAGCCTGAGCATGGGGGAGGCTCACTGGGCATGCCAAGCCTCGTATTGTCCTGTCTTTCCTGGTATTCCCAGAGAGAGGCTTGGAACGCCAATGCAGGGAGGAAATCGAGGCTTGGAACGCGAAAAACGGGAAGGAGATTGAGGCTTGGAACGCAGACACAGCGACGAGCTTGGAGCTTGGGACTCGGACACCGGAAAGAGATTGGGGCTTGAAACGCAGACACAAAGCTGAGATTGAGGCTTGGAACGCAGACACAAAACTGAGAGTGTGGCTCGGAACGCAGACACAAAATTGAGATTGAGGCTTGGAACGCAGACACAAAACTGAGATTGAGGCTTGGAACGCAGACACAAAGCTGAGATTGAGACTTGAAACGCAGACACAAAGTTGAGAGTGAGGCTTGGAACGCATGTCTCATCTGCTGGTTTAGTCTGATGTGGCTGGCAGAGGGTACATTGGAGCAGAGACATGGCAGAGAGGAGGAGAAGTTCGGCTAAATCACCCAAGTCTGCCAAGAAGAGTTCAGGTTGGTCTGTTTTACAGTTAACAGTTGTGTGTGTGTCCCTTTTACTCGCCGTGTTATTGGGTTACTTTGTATCACTTTGTATCAGTGGGTGGGGAGTGAGACCTGAGGTTGGGGATGGTTGTGGTAAATTATAATAAATATAGGTGTTTGTATATAAGAACATGGTGTTACTTTATAGCACATACATACATACATACATACAGTTTAATCTTTGTAATACTCTACCTAGATTGCTAATGCACCTGTAGTCTTAAACAGATATTATTTGCATCAAAACAACTTTAGCTTAATGAAGCAGTATTGGTGTAAATATCATGTCCCTGCAGTCTCACTGCTCCATTCTTTGCTGTTTAGGAGTTAAATCATTTTTGTTTCTGTTAATGCAGCCCTAGACAGACACATACCATGTGACTGACACAGCCTCCATGAACATGTTGTTTTAAATCTTATTCGCTTTTGAAGTTTGTAACTCCAGCTCTGTTAGTTTAACTTTAATCACACACAAAACTCCTGCAGGCTATTAGCATATTCACATATAAGAAATTCTAAATTAAATATACTGTGCCTTATAGGATATTTTAAACATTAGATCTAGCTTTATTGGAAGTGTTTACGAAGGCTTTGCCAGTCATAGCCAGGGGAGGTGTGGCTAAGCCTGTATTAACAAAGTGATTTCAAGTGATCATGGTGGTAGTAACCGGGATGTGCAGTGTTTTGGCTTGAAACACTGTGCATTCTGAGTGATTGGCATGTATGTGCCAGAGGCAAGTTTAATTCACAGCACATATGACTTAAACAGCACAGATCTCTCTTCCAGGCTATGCATGAATTACGTCTGTTATCAGTGTGCACTGCACACTGTCAACGGACATTAAAGGACCACTATAGTGCAAGGAAAAAATACTCGTTTTCCTGGCACTATAGTGCCCTGATGGTGCCCCCACCCTTAGGGTCCTCCTTCCGCCCGGCTCTGGGGAGAGGAAAGGGTTAAAACGTACCTTTTCTCCAGCGCCGGGCGGGGAGCTCTCCGCCTCCAATCCTCCTCCTCCTTTTCGGCTGAATGCGCACGCGCGGCAAGAGGTGAGCGCGCATTCAGCTGGTCTCATAGGAAAGCATTTACAATGCTTTCCTATGGACGCTTGCGTGTTCTCACTGTGATTTTCACAGTGAGAATCACGCAAGCACCTCTAGCGGCTGTCCATGAGACAGCCGCTAGAGGATTTGGAGGCTGGATTAACCCTAACATAAACATAGCAGTTTCTTTGAAACTGCTATGTTTATAAAAAAAAAAGGGTTAATCCTAGAGGGACCTGGCACCCAGACCTGGCACCCATTAAGCTGAAGTGGTCTGGGTGCCTAGAGTGGTCCTTTAATTACACCTATTTCTTATGAGACCTATTTTTAATATCTAAAAATGTGTGATTTTTCTCAGGAAGGGTAATAGAAAATACTACTACTTTACTATAGTGAAATTAAAACAAAATAAGTGAGGCAACACTTTATTATTTATTTTTTTTTTTTTTAAAACATGGATCACTTGTTAGTGAATACCCCTGAAATTATTCAGGGCCCAAAAACCAAACTCTGATAGGTATGGCATATTAACGGAACAGATCACTGCCCAAATAAAATATAATTATTTAGTAGATATTAGACATACCCCAATAAAAAAAAATGCATCCATTTAATTATGTATTTTTTTTCATTGGCCATCGGTAGCTTCCCCAAACCTGCACAAACCTCTTTAACAGACCTGTTCTACTTTTGTCCTCTGCTATCCACTATTGGGGACATCACATACCCTAGAAAACACAGCACATTATTTTTATTGAAATCTGCACTTTTTGTAAAATGGAAAAAGGACACCCTCTTCACACATAAAGCACTTCAGCAAGCTTTAGGTGTTTGGAGTGATCCTTTTAGATTGCTTTGTAAGTTTGTATGGCCTTTAATTGATACTTCAAGCTCGGGGAAAGAGTTGGCAAGCACACAATGGTTAACTGTTGTGGGGCACTGTTCAGCACTGTTGTCCAGCACTTTTCTTTCATTTACAGATAAAAAGTGTGTGGGGTTTTTTCTTCCACCAACGAATCTTCCCTTCTTATTCTGCTTTTGCTTATAAGAGCTGAGATTGGTGAACTAAGTGTGCCATCAAGAAGCCTTGAGATATGCCCAGTAATCAGGCCTGCGCAAGGTGCTACAAATTATTTTGTGTTACTCAGGAGTTCTATGGCATTATATATATTTTGGTGATTTTCTTGTGATGGTTTTTATGAAGCAAGCCAACAATAAAGTAACCTGGGACAGCAGGATCCCAGATGAACTGGCACTGAGTTAACCTCCGTGTCCAGTAGAAAGTCTAATAGTGTTCACATGTATAGAAAGTTTGTTCTATTTCGCATATTCTAAGTGCAATTTCGGTTTTATAGGCAAGTCCCCAAGCAGCGACTTGAACAGTGAAGAGGCTGCCAAGAGGTAATGTAAATGCATTGTATTATAATTTTTCATCCTATCTCATTGAAGGGAACTGGTAGCAAAAACTTTCTACTAGCTGCCTACTACAAGACTAGCACCACTGGTTGTCCTTATAAATGTACCATGGTAAATGCCTCTTATAATGTATTCACAAATCTTTGCCATAAAATAAATGTTTTATTTACCTTTTTCCAGTGCCGAGACTCCTTCTGTGCTGCTCACCGCTCTACTGCTTGCGAAATCATTGAGGAGGCATTACCTCCTCCACTGTTGGTCCATTCCAATGCTCCCAATTGAGGAGCATTATTGACCTAATGTGTATACACGGTGAGCACCACATTCACATCCAAGTTTCCTCCTAGGAAAACATTGAATTCATTGCTTTCCTATAAGCTTCCGCATCACGTAACCATGTTTTACTCAGTGCTGCAGAAGCGCCTCTAGTGACCTATCAATACGTCAGACACTAGAGGTGGATTTAACCATGCAATGTAAATCTTGCAGTTCCTAAAAAAACTGCAGTGTTTTACATTGCTGGATTACAATGAAAGAGCCACTGCACCCAGACCACTTCATTGAGTTGAAGTGTGTGACAATTGGAGGAAATGAAAGAGGAGCAATATTAAAGGAAAATCAGACAGACAGGATTATTCATTATGGACTGTAGGGTAGCATCACGTGAAGGAAAGCATTGGATTGGCTAAGAATGTCAAGGAGGCATATCAGGGGCAGAGCCAGCACAAGCCAAACACATCCCTGGCCAATCAGCATCTCCTCATAGAGATGTATTGAATCCGCACATCTCTATGAGGAAAGTTCAGTGTCTCTATGCAGAGGGTGGAGAAACTGAATGTCAGTGCTGCACATTGCGCCCCAGGAAGCAACTCTAGCAGCCATCTGAGGAGTGGCCTCTGGAGGTGTCCCTAGGTTGTAATGTAAACATTGCATTTTCTCTGAAAAAACAGTGTTTACTGCAAAAAGTCTGAAGGGAATGGTTCTACTCACCAGAATAAATGCAATAAGCTGTAGTTGTTCTGGTGACTAAAGTTCCCCTTTAAATAAAGAATGAAGTTAAAAAAAAAATCTAGATCAAAATATCGTTAAATATGCATGCTTGATGCTTTCCACAGGAGAGCTGCCTTGGAAAATGCTATTAAGCGCAAGATTGAAAGAGAAAAGAAGGCTCTGCAAATCGTTGAACGCCTCCTTGAGGATGATGTTACAGAAGATTTTCTGCTGGACTGTGTAAGATTTGTCAAAGTTTGTAAACTATGTAAAGTTTTTAATATTTTTTTCTCAATGCCCTGCTTACGGCAGGGTATACTAAGAGGAGGAATAAGTAATATATACCTTCATTAATCCATTAAGGATGAGGGAAACCGCTTTGTGAACAGCCGTACCAAGTCTTCTATCAGTTCACCAATGATTCGTTATTTAGTGAATTATGCTTATGACTTTTAGGCCTGTATTAATTCAATTTTATTTTGAAGTATCGGTTTTATATGCCCAATAAAATTGTGACTTGCAATATAAACCTATAGTTTTCTAAACTTATTTCCAAATAAGACATTTAACTAGTGGTTTCCTCACTATCCCATTCTTCAGATGTGTATTTTAATTTCTAGCCTCAGTCAGAATTTCACTAAGCATGAGTTGTAGTCCAGCAGGAGCTGGCAATTTCTTGCAGCAGGATTCTGTGTGTGTAGCTAGCCCAGCTATAGGCAGTCTGCTCAAGGCGTCTGATGTCAGCACACAGAGTATGCTAACCCAGACACAAAAGTTGTACAAAACTGATATTACCATTCTGGAAGTGAGTAATCCAGCAGGCTGATTGACAGTCAAGGGAGGTGACCCTACAAACACAAGTAAAAAGTAGAGAAAAGTCAAAATCCCAGTCACCTACTCCACTGGAGGGGGTCAATGGGAAAGAGTACAGCCTAATAGATTAGTAGCTAAAACGAGAGAGAGAAAACCCAACCTTTATTATTATTCATATGCTTGAGCCACTAAATCCACAAAAGGACCCTTATATAGAGTATACAAAGTGTCTAGGAACCAGGTAATATATGTTAATAAGTGAACAGACAAATCCAGGGGTATATACTGAGGGGAAGCCCACTCACATCAATCAGATCAAGATAGTGGGTCTAAAATCCAAAAGAGAGGGGAAACAAAGCCTATACCGTAACTAGATAGCTCAAAGCTTGCCCAGAGAAATTCCTCCTAGTGGGGGCTAGGAACAGATGTACAGCAGCTTAAAGTAGAATCCCTCAAGTCCACAAACATACACACCTTGTCTGTCCGTTGGGCGTTTTGTCATGTTAACCACTTTTTTGCACATTAGGTAGCACTTTGCACTTTGTTTTGAGCGTTTCTCTTGAGGGACCTTGGTTCAGGTAGGCACTAGCGTGGAGTTAACCCTGCAAGGTAATTATTGCAGTTTCTAAAAACTGCAATAATTACACTTGCAAGGTTAAGAGTAGTGGGTGTTGGCACCCAGACCACTCCAATGGGCAGAAGTGGTCTGGATGCCTGGAGTGCCCCTTTTTAATACCTATCAAAATAACTTAACCTATTGTCGTGCTTGATGTATATTTTTCCCTTTCAGGCTATATTTATTTCACCTGCTCATTATAAGGATGCAGTGGAAGAAAGATTTATTGTCAAGTTATGTGGCTATCCCATATGCAAAAACAAGCTTGAAAAAGTAAGTAATTGTATTTTATTTTATACCAATAACTGCATATTCAGAGAGTGTAAGAGTGAGTTTGTGTTATGCTGCCTTCAAGCAACCTTCTGGATTTACACCTTGGATTGTCTGTCACATAGAAGTTTGTATAGAAAAACCGCTCTACATTGCTTCTTGGCCATTTGCTTAATATACCAACCTCTATCTCTCTTTCGTTGCACACATTCAAATTCTTTTATGTTATCTTTTTATGTTTTATTGGATGTTGATTCATTCTAAAATAGGGGTCGTCTTATACACGGAATGTCACTGCAGCGGTTTAAAAAAACAAAAAAAAAACTTGTGCGCGGGGCCTGACAGCCAACCAAGGTAGTCGCATGTGGCTGGAGCTCTTTCAAAAAATCTAATTACTAAGCCAAATACTTACGGTACTTACTCGGCGCAATGGGCACAAAACTTGGCACCTCCCTGACAGAACACTTAGCTGACTGTTGGGTTTATTACTGCCAGGTTCCTACGGGCATAGGCTGTGTTCTACACCTCTGCGACCTGCTGTCATACTTGAAGCAGAGGAGGGGCTTCTCTGTGAATTTGATCGATTGTGTGCGCGGGTCTTGGAGATCTTGCGCAACCGCATGCTTCCTCGCATCACTCTGGACCATGCCAAGAACTCACAGCTCCAGAATACCGATAGATGCCACAGGATGAGGCCTTGCCTGGACATCCCCTGTAGGGTACCACGGGCAGAGGGCATCGTTGCCACTAACAGCAGAACGGTGGTCCAGTGAACCAGTGTCCGGATGTGGCCAGACCTCGGGGGGGTGCCTGGGACCAGCGGAGGATTCTGATCAGCCAAATAGGACTTAAGTGCTATAGATCTTTTTAGCTCAAAAAGTAGTGGTCATCTTATACATGGAAAAATACAGTATATATATTTTTTTTCTTGATTCAATGCTTAGAGATTCACAACTGCCATTTTAGCTTCTGTAAGTGACCGTGATTTCCCTAGACACTGATGGCAAACATCATATTTGCTTTCAAAAAATTTTAATTTTTTTTTTAATTTTTTTTTATTATAATTATTTCCAACAGTTTTAATGAAGATTTTTACATGTTTATATTTTATACATTTTGGAAAAAGTGCTAATTATAAATAATTTGTTTTGTTCAAAAGGTGCTAAAGCAAAAGTATTGGATTTCTACAAAATCAAATAAAGTTTATGACATCACAGAACGAAAGGTATGAGTTCCTGATCTTAATGTGACATTTTTTTTCCCTCAAATGATTATACTTAAAGGAACACTAGGGTCAGGAACACCAACATATATTCCTGACCCTATATTGTTAAAACCACCATCTAGCCCCCTTGCCTCCCTAAATATAGTAAAATCTTACTTGTATTCAAGTCTGCAGCTGCTGGCTCTGCCCCTGATCTGCTTGCTTGGTTGACCTCATCAGAAGTGATTCTCTGAACCAATCACAATAGGATTGGCTGAGCTGGTCAAGGAGGCAGATCAGAGGCAGAGCCAGCACAAGTCAAACATAGCCCTGGTCAATCAACATCTCCTCATAGAGATGAATTCCATCATTGCATCTCTATGAGGAAAGTTTAGTGTCTCCATGCAGAGGGTGGAGACACTGAATGGCACCACTGCACAGTGTGCAGCACTGCCCCAGAAAGCACCTCTAGCAGCCATCTGAGGAGAGGCAGTGTAGTTATTCCTAGACTGTTATGTAAACGCTGCATTTTCTCTGAAAAGAAAGTATTTACTGGAAAGGAAGGGAATGATTCTACTAACCAAAACAAATACAATAAGCTGTAGTTTTTCTGGTGACTATAATGTTCTTTTAAGAATTATGTAATAGTAAGCCTATTTCTTTTTGAATGCTGCCTGAAATATATTGAGCGGTCCCTCAAATGAGTTCTGCCTTTTTATATTTTTATGTTTGTTACCCCAGAGTTCTAAGTGAATGTTCTAGATCGATGGACTTGTGAGATACTAGCTTAATTGATTACCCAGTGTGATGGCACCTCAGATGAGATCTAGCATAATGTACTGCCCTATAAAATGGTAAATTAAACAAGTTCTTCATTTATCCGGATTGTTTACTAAACTCAAAATTTTAGCAAATTAAATCCGAATTGCAAAACTGAGGCTAAATTAGTCAAATTGTGATTATAACTAGGTTGGATCATTTCTCCGTAGCAGCTATTTTAGCCTCAATTTTGCCATGAGAATTTAATTCACTAAAAATGTTAATTTTAGTTTACATTTAAAAAAACAAAAAAACATGTATTTTGACCTATAAGCTTGTGGTATCCGTGACTACTATGGACGGCATAGTGATTTTTGTTTTCAATTAGTTCGATTTAAACTGGAATCTTTTATTCCATTGATACATAATAAGTGTACATTTTTGGAGTACACAGCCTTTTCCCTTTATAATGTACAATTGTCCTTGATTTGCGCTTTATCAAAAAAGGTAACATGGTCTGCATGTACTTAAGGAAATCCATTTAGCCTAATAATTGAATGCAGTCCCACTGAACTGGATTATGTACCCTGCTTATGGTGAATGAGTTGGAAATTCAATAGTAGTCAGATCTATGTACAACGTATTGATTCTACAGTATGATCTGTTTTACCTTTGGCTGTTTTTTTTGAGTGGGTGTTGACAAGTTCTGCAAAGAAACATGAGACATCACCCAACAGGACTGTGATAATCCTGAAACCGATGGAAATTATGATAATGTACTCTCTTCTATAGTTGCACTCATTATTTTGATATGTCTGAAACCTTTCCCTATTAGTTTTGGTGGAATGAAAATGAATGTTTTACCTTTTTTACAGTGCTTTTGTAGCAACTTTTGTTTTCGAGCATCCAAGTATTATGAAGCCCAGATTCCCCAGAGCCCAATCTGGACAAGGGAAGAAGAGAGGTAATTACACATCATATCTATGTTTCGCTGGAATTCTACATGTAGAATGAAATTAAGTGTAGCTATAATGAAATTTGCATATTTTTTTCCATTGCAGGGATCATTAGATTTTCTGTTAACCCATTAATTTAAACTTAGATAACTTTTATTTATTTTGTACGTGGCCTAAGAACCTCTAACAGACCCCCAATAAAAAGTGTTTTTTGTGGGCTTGCTGGTCCTCCTAGCACAATTTCTGTATCAATTACTTTTTGAATTCGTGTATTTGGTATCACGCCTAAGAGTCTATTTAACCAAGGTTGATGCTTCATCTAGTAATAAGACAACCTGACGGGATCAGAGCAGCAGTTAGGTTTTAGGTTATAATAGTGGTTCCCAAACTAACGGGCACACAGGGGAGCCGCAAGTTATTTTCCTGGTGCTATGATGATACCGGGAACTGTGCCTCCGTCTCCCCTGCCGGACAGCTGGCAGGGGAGGGAGGGAGAGAGGACCTGGGGGAGCTCTAACATGCAGCTTCTGCCAGGTTCTCCTCTCACGAGCTTGGAACGTTCCTGCGGTTACCATGGCAACACTACGAATCTCGCGAGAGTGAACTCTAGCAGCTCCTTAGGCTGCTAGAGTTCACTGTTACCACCACGACCAACAGGGCTTCCCCATGGACCACCAGGGAGCAGTACTGTCCCCCCTCCGAGGCAAAGGTAAGCAGGGATGAGGGACATTAAAATAATTATTTTTATTTAAACAAAAAAAAAATATATAAATATATATATATATATATATATATATATATATATATTTATATATTTATGAATTTCCCCTCCTACCCCACAAACCAACAATAACTCCCTCCTTACACACAATTACTCCCCCACACACACACACTGCCCCCTCATACACAAAATTACCTCCCTCATACACACACACTGCCCCACTCACACACTGCACCCCCCCACACACACACACACACTGCACCCCTCACACACAAACTGGCCATCATGCATGCACACACTCTACCACTCACACACACATATCCCCTTCTACAGCCCCTATCCCAGCAGATCCGAGGTAAGTTGTCAAACTGTTCAGAAACTGTTTGACTACTTAATGTGGGAGAACACTATCGCACTACTGGCACTATAACCACTGCAAAGTGCTGTAGTGGTTATTGTGCCTGGATTGTTTTTTTTGTTTTTTTTAAATAATCTACCAGTGCCCCCCTCCCAAGATTAGGTTCTGGATCTTTACTTGAACGGCAAGTATTTCTGCCGAACATGGGCCCAGTATATGCCACTGCGCTGTACATATGCACAAAAGTTTGGGACCCACTTGGTTATAATCTTAAAGCGGTACTGTCATGCTGAACTTGCCTTTCTCGTGTTGTTTCCTCTCTCAGAATCTTTTCTTCCTTTCTGATCTAGTTTTCTTTAAAACATAAGACAAAGTAGGGACTACCTGATCTTATGTATTCCTCCTACTCTTGACTTTCTTTGACCAAAGGAGGAGCTTAAGTTTGCTCCTTTTTTGTGGTCGAAGAATTTTTAAAACCGTACTTATCTTTCCTCCATGTTCTCGCATTGCTTTTCGAACGTTCTGTCATAAAGACAGGGCGCCAGTGAATTCACTGAATTTCGTCCTACAGAATTACGAAAGTTTGTCTATTCGTGTTAGGATGAAATTTGTGCCTTTTGTTCGGTTTGAAATTTCATTCGAACCTTGCATCTTGCAGCCGCTTAGTAGATAGCTCCTTAATGTTGTGGGAGTTAGGGGGCCATCTACTAAAAAGCTAAAATACCAAAATTGGTCTTTCAGCCTACTTTACTAATACTAAGTAAAGATTTAGTAATTAAGGGAGATTAAAATCTCCCTTCTGAAGATACTCACGACATAGCTACTAAACAGTAGGATGCCGCTAGCAGCTGTCCCCAGCGAGTGGGGGCTATTGAACTAAACAGGTGACCTTGTGTCCATGAGTGGTGGGTGGGGACCCTCATTGACTAAAAGGGGAGGTGTGCTATTGTCTGGCTTCCCCCCTTGGCCTGCCATTCTAGGTTCCCCTTTATTGGATTCGAAAGGTGAGGGTCTTTTTTTTAATTTTGAGTAGCCTTTTTCTAAAAAAAAAAAGTGCTCACCATTTACTTTCTCGCTGTTTAGTAGACATGCTCTTGCGGTATGGCAAGTAGGGGCATTAGTGAAATTATAATCTCCCTTGTGTTAATATGAGAATCATATTGACCCTCATAGAATGGGTGGGGGGGGCTATTTTCACATATTACAAAGTGGGAACTGTGAGCCGGTAGCGCCCTCCTTGTAATAAACTAAACGAACAAACAGAGACAGACATTTGGTCTTGGTCCATTCTTTTAAATTTTCAGACAAATGAATGAATAGCCGAAATTCCGTCCGAATTTCTGACAATAGTGAATACCCAAGTGTTCAACTGGGCATGTGTGGAAATTTCACAGCGCTGTCTAGTGTGGGCAGATGACGTGCCTCTCAGGGCGTTCATCTGCCCACACAAAGATGGCAGCGCCAAGGAACAAGATGGTAACGTCCAGAAACGAAATAAAGATTTTTTATTTTTTTTTTTTTTAAAAAAGGTAAAATGCGGGGCCTAAAGGCATTTGGGAGTGACTAGGGGACAATAAAATGTAATGGAGTCGGGAAGGGGGTTAAAAAAAGAAGATGTGGCCATTACAGTGCCGCTTTAATGTGTATTGACCTATTGTAGTTGCTGCTAGTGAGTACATTACTGGAATCGGAGTACTTACTACATAATTGTAGGATCTTATGTTGTTTGTAGTGTGTACTATGTTTTCCTTGTTTGTTTTCAGTAAATGTATTTCACCAGTATTTGATGGACATGTAGTTATTAATATTTGGGCAATGTAATCTGGTTAGCAAACTTTTCATTCGTATACAACAAATGTTTGCTTTTCCCACCACCCCGTTTTCTCGATTCCTTGCCACTCCTAGCAGTATCTTCCTTCCAATACAGTCACAGAAAAAAGAGAAACGTAATTTTCACTAAGTACTAAACATTGGGCATCAGGAGCGTGGTACTGGTTTGACTGAAAGTGTACAGTTTCAAAGCAATTATACGTGAGAGTCTGGAAAATTGTTTTACATTTTTATTTAAAAAAAAAAATTTTTCTTGAATTTGGCACATTGAACCACTAGGTGGAGCTGATGACTCATTTAGAAAATGAAGACCCAGTACAGACTCTGTACGTTAATCATGGCAGAATTTTCCATAATAAGAATAAGTCATGCAAGTGGTTTGGTGCCAAAAGTAGTCGTTCCTTTTACTATGCCAATAATCCGTTTTTAGGTTTGCAGAAATCCTAAAAACAGTTCCATATGGTTATGTGGTCAGCCACGTTCATCACGGTGGGCAGCAAATAAAGCCACATCATGACATTTTGGATCTTAAAGCATGCAGCTGGCAACATTGGGTCAGTTCCAGTGGTTTTGTTGTAGTAAATTCATGTGTACTTATATTGCTATGAATTGTAAGTTCTACCCATAGCTAATGCAGGTAGACAAATTGCCTTAGTGCTGTTGTGTTTAAATATTATGTGAAGTGGGGCAGTGTTAAATATTTTTAACAACATACTTAAAGGACCAATCCACACTTTAAATAAACAGTTTAGTAGATATACCCACATTGAAATACATGCATATTTTCATGTATGTATTAATTGGGAGGATAGTCTAAAAGACATTACAAAAGCTGAAGTATTTATAACTGCGGCCTTTGTAAGCCCTCCCCTTTTTTTCCCTGATAGAGACTTTCAGTCTTTTCACTGAGAAGCCCCAGACTTGGTCCTCACATGCACGCGCTTGCCGGATGTAACGAACGCTTACCTTTCCCCGCCGGTCCCACGCAGCGCCGGGTCCTCCTCCGATACTTCCGGGGGGCGGCTCAGCTATTCTGACGCCGGCCGCTCGGAACACGCCCACATTTATGACGCGGCGCATGCGCCGACGTCAGAGTAAAAATGGCGCCAAAATTCAAACGTGGCCACGCTCCCGGACTTTTTGGGGGCGTGGCTACGAAATTAAAGCCAAAGAACCCACACTATAAAAGGGCTATCATGACACTTGTCAGATGCCCTAGTGTGGTTCTTGTTTAAGTCCCCTGGTGCTATCTTATCTATTTGTCCTTCCTGGTATTTGACCCTTGGCTATCTCTCTGTCTATTCTGTATTCTGGTTTCCCGTATCTTGGCTTGGATAATCGTGTGCCCGTCTTCCGTATTCCCTTGACCTCTGGCTATTTCTTTGACTATTCTCAGACGCTAGTCCGGCCATTCTAAGGTCCGGTAACCGTCTTTCTGTGGATTTAACGCTGTGTGAAGGGGTCACTGTTGTGACTTTGGTCACTGTCGTGACACCGGAAGTGCTTTTGGGGTGTGGAGTGGTCTTTTAAAAGCTAGGAATTCACCTGAAAAGGTGAATTTATTCTCTTTTTTTTTTTTTACCGCATCAGTCTCATCAGTCGATAATCTCAGCCAATTCAATGCTTTCTCCATATGGAGATCCTGAACACTAGTTGCACACTGTGCAGCAGTGACATAGGAAGCACCTCTAGTGGCCTTTGTGTAGGCTAATATCTGAAGTAAGTAGTTCTTGTGAAAAAAGGCTGTTCTCCCAGCAAACAAGGTGAGATTTGTCTGAAAAGAATCAGAACCAGGTGGAAGGAGCAAATGTAAATGCTACTTTTACCCCAGTTCATTGCCAGAGAAGTGTACACCTCACACTGCTTTTCTTGATTTCTGTAAATCTGTTAAGTATGTTAAGATACAAACTGACTATCCAATGTGTATTGTAAATGGTGCTGAGCAAGTAAAAAAAAAAAATAAAAAAAAAACTATTATCAAAAAGAGACTATCACGTGCTATGTCCAGCTTCCTTTCAGACAGAAATTCTTGCCTTTAGATATGTTGCTAAGAATGCACAATTAATCAGATACAAATGCAACTGCTATTGCAATCATTTTGCACAAATTGTGGGTTACTCACAGATAGTAATTCTGGCTAGAGTTCAAGTGCATTGGTTTCCATAGTGATTGCACAACCTGTAGAACTTTAAACCTCTGTTGGTTTTTATATGTAGCTTTCTCAGCGTGTCTCTTGATCACTGAGATCACAGACTTTATATGACACTTCAGATCATTATTGAGACTGATGTTTTTCTATGCTTAACATATTGCGTTATTAATGCCTTTTGCACACAAAAAAAAGTGCAATGGGTCTAGATTCAATAATCTTTTGTGCTTTCTTCCTCACAGAATGATGATTTTGAGGTACCCCTTTTGTTTCACCCAGTAACCCCCTTTATTTTCTCCTCATTCCCAGAAACTCCTAACTCGTTGTTTACATTTTCAGTATAGTGTATTCGCATGGTTGCTTTCTGCCATTTAATTCAAGTAGTCCATAACCAAATATCACCTGTCAGTGAACATCTATATTGTATCTCAGGGCTCTGCTCGTTCCTCTTGGTTTCAGACACTGGGGTCACTGGAAATAGATCTCATCTTACTCACATTTATATTCTGTATTTTGCAGCCCTCCAGATATTAAACTCCTACGAGAAGGAAAGAGGTATGAAACTGAATATGCTTATTGTATGGGACTTGGCACTAGTTGCAGTAACCTTTGATTTCTTTATTCCTACCGCTTTGATTCCCTGAAAACCAGGCTTGTCATTGTCTGTTACTCACACATTGGCACTCATTTCGTTATAGAGCACCTCTTCTTCTTTATTGCTGGAACACTTTGTTTGATTTGTATGATTTACTGTACAGCTGCTCCAAACAAGGAACTCAATACTTACCTGTTGACATCAATCCCAGATAGATGCTGTGTGCTTTGCTTGCATTCAATACTGCAAAGTAAAGACCATAGCTTGCTCATTAAATGTGTTGACAGTTCAATGTCGTTTTTTTTGTTTTTATCAGTTAAAGTCATGTTGGATGATGTGCCGTTCAGAGCAGCGATTACCAGAACTGTTAACAAACATTCAATCTGCATGTTTTATTGATATGATGTTACTTACTTTGATTTCTGACATACACAGAATTATTCCTCTGTTTTTTTTTCATGTATGTTTTGGGAGCTGGGTATGTTTTGCTGCTGTGATAGGCTGCTATCTAAAGATTTTGAACTGCTAGTGTTTCCTAGGTAGACCATTAAAGGACCACTATAGTGCCAGGAAAACATACTCATTTTTCCTGGCACTATAGTGCCCTGAGGGTGCCCCCACCCTCAGGGTCCCACTCCCGCCCGGCTCTGGTAGGGGGAAAGGGGTTTAAACTTACCTTTTTCCAGCGCTGGGCGGAGAGCTCTCCTCCTCCAATCCTCCTCTTCTCCTCCCATGCGGCTGAATGCGCACGCGCGGCAAGAGCTGCACGCGCATTCAGCCAGTCACATAGGAAAGCATTCATAATCACAGTGAGAAGCACGCAAGCGCCTCTAGTGGCTGTCAATGAGACAGCCACTAGAGGAAATAGTTCTCTGAAACTGCTATGTTTATGAAAGAATGGGTTAACCCTAGCTGGACCTGGCACCCAGACCACTTCATTAAGCTGAAGTGGTCTGGGTGCCTAGAGTGGTCCTTTAAAGAAATACTACAGGCAGGAGCTGACTTTTTGATGTACAAAAATAGATTAAAGAAAATCTAAAAATGAAAACCTAAAATGAATATTTTTTTAGTTTTGACGAATTCTGTAAACCATAATATTGCTTATTCTGCTACTTAAAGGCACAAAAGATAATTGATTATAACCAGGGCTGCCATCAGGAATTTTGGGGCCCCTGACACAGCTCAAGGTCTGGGCCCCCCGGTGCCTGCACCCGAGTCCGTCCGTCCCCCCCCCTCCTCAGTCCGCCCACAGGGATGCATTGTCTGCAGGGCCGGTGCAAGGATTTTTGCCGCCCTAGGCAAAAGTAAAGTTTGCCGCCCCCATGTGACATCACAATGCCCCACCCATATGATCTGCCATGTTAAAGGACCACTATAGTGCCAGGAAAACATACTCTGGAAGGGGGAAAAGGGTAAAAACTTACCTTTTTCCAGCGCTGGGCGGGGAGCTCTCCTCCTCCGATCCTCCTCCTCAGCCGGTCGCATAGGAAAGCATTCACAATGCTTTCCTATGGACGCTGGCGTGCTCTCACTGTGAAAATCACAGTGAGAAGCACGCAAGCGCCTCAAGCGGCTGTCAATGAGACAGCCGCTAGAGGGAATGGGGGAAGGCTTAACCCATTCACAAACATAGCAGTTTCTCTGAAACCGCTAGGTTTATAAAAAAATGGGTTAACCCTAGCTGGACCTGGCACCCAGACCACTTCATTAAGCTGAAGTGGTCTGGGTGCCTAGAGTGGTCCTTTAACTAACACAGTGCTGCCGTGTTTACAATAAAAGGCCTGCAGGGACAGGCTATAGACACCAGAACCACTACATTAAGCTGCAGTGGTTCTGGGGACTATAGTGTCCCTTTAATGTGAGGTAAATTAGAGATTAGTGCCATGAATAATATACTAGATTGCCTACTTACAACCAGATGAGGATGATGATGGGCTCTGGCTGCCGTCTGGCTCCACTGGTCTGGTGTAGAACAGGCTCTCTGGAGGCGGTTTGTAACTGTGGTCACAAAAATCAATGTTCTGGGAGAACGGGAAGCAGCTCCATTTTTTTTGAGGGCCCTTTACACAGCTCAAGGTCTGGGTCCCAGGGTCCACCTTTATGTTCCACCAATGAGTTTGTTCACAGGGGTGTGTGTGTGTGTGGGGGATGTCCTGATGTGTGTAAGGAATGCATTGTGTGAATCTGTGTTTGTATGTGTAAGGGCTGCAAGGTGAGTTTGTGTATGTATGGGATGCAGTGTGTGCGTCTGTAAGGGATGCACTGAGTGTGTGTAAGGGGTGCATTGTGTGTTGCTGTGTGTAAGGGATGCATTGCTTGTGTATGTGTTTCTGTGTGTAATGCATTGTGTGTTTTTCTGTGTGCAAGGGGTGCATTGTGTGTGTGTGTGATGGATGTCAATCTCTCCCCCTACCCCCGTCAATTTCCTTCTCCCCCCCTCCAATTTCCTTCTTCTCCCCCACCCTCTCATTGCCTTCTCCCCCCCTCCATTTTCCTTCTTCTCCCCCTCATTTCCTTCGTCTCCCCCTCCCTCTCATTTTCTTCCTTCTTCCCCCCTCAAAATTTCCTTCCTCTCCCTCCCTCCCTCAAATTTCCTTCCTCTCCCTCCCCTCCCTCAAATTTCCTTCCTCTCCCTCCCCTCC
>OW240919.1:56357078-56367078 GCA_933207985.1 Pelobates cultripes
GATCAAAAGAGGGTTCAGTCAGATGAGACTTTAAAGACACCAGATTCCAATGGCCCAAGTAAGGTCTTGACAGAAGTAACTGAAAAGTTCAATCTTTGCCATTTAGATGATTGTGACGGCAACCTGCCAAAGAATGAACCAAGTGACTCTCCCGTCCTTTCTCATGAAACGGTCCTTGCAGAAAATGCAGAGAAGTCCCCAGAAAGTAGTGAAATAGAGATTTTTGATATAACACAAAGAGCAGTCAGCAAAAGAGGAGCAGAACAACTACGAAAATTAATATGCAGTTCTAGCCATTACCAGTCTGCTCAGAGAAATCAAATTCCTGTTGTTGCTGCAAAAGGAACTATGTTAGAGGTACTTACACATACATTAAATGAGTGGAAAACTGAGGAAACCTTGAAATTTCTTCATGGGTCAAACTATATGGTGGAATTTGAACCTCCCAAGAAAGACTTACTGAATGGGAAAGATAGTGTGGAGGAATTAGATGAAGATGACTTGAGCCTGGACACAAATGACCTTGAAAATACTTTTGAAATATCCAGTGGGAAAAGTAAAAACAGTTTAGATGAATGTTTACCTTCATATAGTGATCGCAAGGCAGAGAAACCAGCCCCGCATTATGCAAAGCTTCAAGAAGAGACAGAAATATTAAACCTTAAAGTTCAAGAGTTTTTTCGGGGAAATTACATGTTGCCAGAAGAAGTGGAGCAAGGATATCATGACGTAGAAAAGACTTCTACAAATCCAAAGGTCTGTTTCATAGAGAAAAAATATTTTCTTTCCTACAATTTATATTTAATTGCTTACAAAACTAATACTTTACTTAAAAGACCACTATAGTGCCAGGAAAACATACTCGTTTTCTTGGCTGGGCTGGACGGAGAGGAAGGGGTTAAACTTACCTCTTTTCTCCAGAGCCGGGCGGGGAGCTCTTCTCCTCCTCTTCGGCTGAATGCGCATGCGCGGCAGGAGCTGCGTGCGAATTCAGCCAGTTCATAGGAAAGCATTCACAATGCTTTCCTATGGACGCTGGCATCTTCTCATTTTCACAGTGAGAAACGCGGAAGCCCTCTAGCGGTTGTCAATGAGACAGCCTCTAGAGGATGGATTAACCCTAACATAAACATAGCAGTTTCTCTGAAACTGCTATGTTTATAGAAAAAAGGGTTAGCCCTAGATGGACCAGGCACCCAGACCACCTCATTAAGCTCAAGTGGTCTGGGTGCCTATAGTGGTCCTTTAACATGTATTCACACAAAGGTAAAACAAGGAAGCAGACTAGATCTGCTTAGGAGCTTCCCTTGGCAATCTAAAACAAGGAAGCAGACTAGATCTGCTTAGGAGCTTCCCTTGGCAATCTTGAACAAGGCCCTAGCTTACTGGCTGAGTGCATCAACTGATCAGTCACTGCCAATGAGCTTAGCCCTGCCAGGCTTAGGTCAGAGAGCTGACCGTTCTTAGTTGGAATTAGTGGAGGCAACAAGGGCACCTGGTGGCTCACAGGTAAGAAGTCAAACATTCTAGAATTGTTTGACTACTTACATAGAAACATAGTATGTGACGGCAGATAAGAACCATTCGGCCCATCTAGTCTGCCCAATTTTCTAAATACTTTCTATAGTCCCTAGCCTTATCTTATAATTAGGATAGCCTTATGCCTATCCCACGCATGCTTAAACTCCTTTACTGTGGGGGGAGGGGGGTTATGGTGCTCAGAATGTTCCTTTTGTCAACTAAAGCACCACTGTTAGTCAGGCCTCAAGCTAAAGACTTATTTGACTTACTGTAGCAGTTGCTCTCCCACCTCCATAAAGAAAGTAATTAGAATGATCCTTTCGAATGCTGCAGATTATACTAAGAAGGTTAGTTATATGTTTATTCTTGAACTATGGTAGCAGTCTCAACTATTGATGATAAGTTAAGTAAAACCTAGACTCACATGGTCAAAAGTGAGTATACTTACTGTAACTTACTGTAGCCAAATGAACCTTTCAAGTTCATTTATTGTGATTAAAGTCCCACTTGTTGCCGATAAGTCCATGTCTGGTTCTCATTTGCCGTTTTGGCATCCACTATCGCTGTATTCACAATAAGTGGACTTGAATGTTTCCTCTGGACTACAGCAACGTTCAGTCTTTTTTTTTTTTTATATATATATATATATATATATATATATATATATATCCCCCCGCCCCCAACATTAACACAGGCTTTTAGAGATTTGCTCAGTACCCACCAAAAAAATCCAAATTTTGACGGGCACTGCTAAATGATTTAAAAAGATAGACATAAAACAATCCAAACCAGCCATGATGCATAATGATGTAGCTTGCCTACAACAAAATCTATGTAAAAAATTAGAACAATTCATCCCTACCTTTAGTAATTGAGAGAATACTTCAGCCATATACATGCACTTCTGGTCAGACGAATTTGAATTTGACAGTCTTCCCTGTTTTCTGCAAGGAGTGAAGCAAGGAAGACCATAGAGACTTTTGGTTTTTTGAAACACTGTCTGTGTCTGCATGTATATATGGCTGAATGATCTTGTCATACACTTAAATTAGGGATGAGTTTTTTTTCTAAGTATACTATATTTACAAAAACAATATCTAATTTGAAAACTTGGTGAAAGGATTATTCTATCAAAAAGTTGTTTTTTTAAAGTGACAGTTGTCCTTTTAGAGAAACCTCCCTACCTTATGTTTATTAAAAGATCTTTCATCGGTGAAAGGAGGGCATACAGATGGTGGCTAGAAAGTCTCCTGTGATGGCTAACAGATTATCTCCTAGTTTGATAGAACAAATGATAGCTGTGCATGGTTATAACAGTAGCTACAGGTATGGAAGCAATCTTTTATTTCAGTGGTAAAAAATAGTTACCTGGTATGAGCTTACATAAATTGTATCACGAGGTCACTTTATATTTTGTGTTTTGTGTTCTGAATAATGTGATGATAAAACCAAATGAAAATTGAACAATCATGGTAGAGTATGTAAATAAAATTGAAACTGGAAATAAGCTCACTTTCGTTAGCGAAAATGTTAAAAAAAAAATGTTAAGGAATCGTGGTTGTGATACATATTGTTTCAGATTTTAGGATATTGCGTGATGCGCCCAAAGAGGAGTGGTGACCTATTCCACCTTTTGTCCTTCAGGGAGATGGTCTGAAATGTCATCTTAAAGATCAGTACTCTTCTTGGGCTGAATGTGGAGTGGGACATGTCCCTCCTGTAGTAATGTCTTAGAAGGTTCTTATAGTATACGAGTTATTTCATTTATGAAAGTGCTTTATTTATATCTAACTTACACTTGTATTTTTTTCTTATGTAAAATAATAGATTTATCCCTGGATGGATAAGTGTGTTAGTCTATGCTCAGCAGTGGCAGAATTAATGTAGAGAAATGTGCAAACATTTTTAGTGGGCCCCCTCTATTGCAACGGTGGCCAAAAGGTAGATCCCCCTCCCCCCATCTGTCGTACAACTCCCACGATGCTATGCCAGCGGGTGATCAACCATTTGCCCATCCTTGCAGGATTGTATTTGTGAGCAGTGTTTGTGAGTTTGAATGTCATAATATTTTTGTATATGTAATGTTTGTGGTTGTATGTAGTGGTGGCTTTTAAAATGTTGGGTCAGCAACCTCATAATTGTCCACCTGTACTTTTGGAAACTTCAGACAAATCTTTTATGCACTAGTTGTTCTCTCTAAAATATTGCCTTGGTTCATATTGTATGATACAGCTGTCTCCCCTCAGCTGTCTCTGTCTTTTGATCTTGATTAAGACACCATATTTTATGTTGCTTGACTCACACCTACCTTTTATTTATTTATTTTCAGAGTGACACATCTTGGGTTCCGGCTCTTCCTCTTGTTGATTCTTGTTCTCAACAACAGATTCGTAGACGTATAGTGCTAGAAAAACTTAGAAAAGTGTAAGTACATTGGAACTAGACTACAAAGAATCTAATATCTGCTTAATTGATAGGAGGGTTGTAAAAATACTTGGTTGTTGAACAGTTGGTATCTTTGACTGGGTAGAATTCTGATACAACAATATGGTAAAACCTATGATATGGTATGTTCAGATGGGATATATCATCTAACATAAATAAAAACAATTAACACAACACATTAACCTGAAATAATGGGAAATATAAAGTAACCAGTATTGTGTAAATCTTTCACGTCATAGCACAGGTAATTCACTGGATACTCAATTGCAAAATGTAAGTAAATGGCCACGCTGTGACTATATCTGCATTGGAGATTTATTTTTTTTTCCAAATCAACAATCTAGGCCTAAATATAGCAGTTTGATATTTAGTAAATAATAAACGTCCAGAGAAGAGGAGATGATGATGATGACGACACAAAAGAAGATGTGAACAGCAAGAGAGAGATGGAGTCTCATAGCAATGAATTGTAATGTAATTGTTGAATGAGAAAGAAAACCTAATTGCAAGGCTCAAATATCCTGAAATCAATGTAAAGTAACAATAGGATACATCCAGGTTCTGAAAGATTAACAAGGTTATTTAAAGTACCACTATAGATCAGGAACACAAACATGTATTCCTGACCCTATAGTGTTAAAACCCATCATCAAGCCCTATCCTCCCCACCCCCCTTCCTTGCCTCAGCCTCCCCTGGCTGCCTAAAAATATAGTAAAACCTTACTTGTATTCAAGTCTGCAGCTGCTGCTTCTGTCCCTGATCTGCCTGCTTGGCTGACCTCATCAGAAGTGAGCACAAGTTAAGCACCACCCTGGCCAATCGGCATCTCCTCATAGAGATGAATTGAATCAATTAATCTATATGAGGGAAGTTCAGTGTCTCAATTCAGAGTGTGGAGACACTGAATGGCAGTACTGCACAGGGTGCAGCGCTGACCTAGGAAGCACCTCTAGTAACCATATGAGGAGTGGCCAGTAGAGTTATCACTAAGCTATAATGTAAACACTGCATTTTCTTAGAAAAGACTGTGTTTATTGCAAAAAAGCCTGAAGGGAATGATTCTACTCACCAGAACAAATGCAAAAAGCTGTAGTTGTTCCTGGGACTATAGTGTCCCTTTAATAAAGTGAGAATTCATAGTGCTTTCAGAGTAAATTTCAAATGTAAGGTCAAAATAAGCAAAGCAAAAACAAAGTTGACTTGGACAACTTTTCCAGTTTAGCTATTTAGACCTTTCAGTTGAAATTCACTTTGTATTCTCAATTTAGTAAATAACCCTGTTAGATGTATTCCCTGACCCTTACTGAAACACAGAAAAAGTATTCCACAAAGTTTGGCAGCCCTGGGAACAATATACTAATGAATAAAACCCCACTCCACTTCACTGGGTAGAGAGAGGGACCCGGGCCATGGGCCGCTGCGCGCCTCGACAATTAACATCCCCCCCCACCTCCTCCCCCAGCCCTGCTCGTTCCCTTACCCTTCCAGACAGAGAATGCCTGCCCACGCTCTTTCCAGGATCCCAAGTAGACCCCACCGGCACAATCTACTAGAAGACAGAGGATAGGGTAGAAATCAGTATAGACACCAAAAAGGTGTCCAGCAGCGAGAACATATGGCCAACCCAACTCAAGACCATGTTCCAGGACCCACGCTCACCGACCCTCAGGGTCAAAAACACAAATTTGGAAGGGCACCAAAATCCTTGACTGAGAGGACATCCTGGATAGGGACACGCATAGGGCAGGGAACGATAAACTGATAACAGCCACTGTAAATAACAGACGTTCACGAACTTGGGGCCCTGGAACGCAGGAACCTAAGTCAAACGCAATAATAGACATCTGGGGCTAGTTGGGTGTCGGTATCATACAGTCGGGACCTATATCGGAGACTCTTACCTTAGGTAGCTCTAATTAATTATGAAATGTCTAGCATTGTTGAGTTTTGTTAAGTGTTATATTTTATCTTTTATGTGTGGACACGTACTGCCCACCAAAACAGAAACAGCGACACAGCACGGCACAATAGAACCTTGATTTAACTTGTAAAACCGCTTATCTTCTTTATTATGCAATGTTAGCCTCAATCACTATTGGCCGCTGCGCGAGCCACTGTATACTGCAATGCCGTAATATGTGTCGAACCCAAAATAAAGAATAAAAAAAAAAAGTGGAAAACATTCAAAACAGCTGCTAATCTTCCCAAGAGTTGACGTCTATAAGCATGTTGAAGTTTGTGACAGTAAAATTAGAAAAAGACTGAGCAAGTATGGTTTGTTTTGAAGGGTTTCCAGGAGGAATCCTCTTCTCTCTAAAAGGAACATGGCAGCACGGCTTAGATTTACAAAGTTGCATCTTCACAAACCAAACCTTCTGGAACAATGTTTAGACATAATGCACAACGCCATGTTTGGCGAAAACCAAACCACGCATATCAGCACAAACACCTTATACCAAATGTCAAGCATGGTGGTGGAAGAATTATGATTTGGACTTGTTTTGCAGCCACAGGACCTGGGAACTTTGCAGTCTTTTATTTTTCGACCGTTAACTCTTCTGTATATCCTAGAATTCTGGAGTGAAATGTGAGGACATCTGTCCGACCGCTAAACCTTGGCCGGAATTGGGTCATGCAACTGGACAATGATCCCAAGTACACCAGCAAATCAACAAGAGAATAAAGAAGAGTCGGTTAAAATTCCTCCACAAGATGTGAGAGACTGATAAAGTCCTACGTAAAATGATTACTTCACGTAATTGCTGCTAAAGGTGGTTCTACAAGCTACTGAATTGTAAGGTGTACTGGAGGTGTATAATTTTTCACACATAGCTTTTTGTTTGTTTGTTTGTTTAGTAGTTTTGTTTTTGTTTTGTTTTTTACTACCTGACTAGGATCTCCAAACTGAAGTATGCATACAGTTCCAGTCAGTTACCAACACTTCCTGCAGTAACAGACCATGTTTACATGTAAATGATAAAAAGAACTAGGCCTCAACATTTTGACAAAACACACATATATATATATATATATATATATATATATATATAATTCTTTTTTTATACTGACTTGGGCATGTGTTTGATACAAGTTAACTGTGTTCTATCAATTGATTGCATTTTACACTATGTATTATCAGTGATTCTGTCATTTATTCTTCAACCACTATTTAAAAATTTTTTTTTATTAAATATGCTTTTTGAATAGGCCCATTCTGCTGATCTCGGCCTAATCAGGAGCATTGCTCACTTTCTAGCCAATTGGCTGAGACATACTGTTTAACTATAGCTAACACTGTATCTGCAAAGTTACACTGTAACTGTCCGTATGTAAGTAACTGGTGGTTTCCATCAAAAATGCAAACGTTGTCTTAACACTGGATCTGTTTGAAACCATTAGACAGGATCAAGTTCCATCATGTTGCATTAATTCATTTTGATGAAGACAACAATTCACGTATATGCTCTTTTTCTTTAAATACATTATAAATGCAATTGCTGTGGAAGAGTTCTGATTCTGGGAACTTGAAGTTTCACATTTGTTATTTTAAGCTAAGCGTTGAGCTTCTTTGTTTTTTGCCTTCCTCATGCATAGAATGAACAGGAAGCAATAAGATGTGCAAAAAATCACACTTAGCACAGATTATACACACTATAAGCATCTGTGTCCAAGACTCGGAGAAAAGAGAACTTTAGTTCCGAGCTGCAGAAAGAAAGAAAAATGTTTCTGTTTGTGGTCTCGGCGCTATAGCACTACATATAGTAATTATATAATGGATTCAGGACACTTGCATTGTAAATGAAGATTACTTCACACTAATCCGTTTTGTTTTCCAATGGTTCTCAAGTTTGATTAGTCTTCTTTACAAAAAACTCTATAAATAATTATCCCTATGGCGAGTGCAAATTTAGCCCTGGCAAGTAGAAATTGACCCTTGGTGAGTGTGCCATGGGCCTTCCAGAATTGCAGTGGCAAGTAACTTAGGACTTGGTGGCTAGAGTGGACTTGAAATTGTAAGCTGTAAATTACGCGTATAATTCTGTATCTTTCACTAGAAATTATATTTGAAGTCTAAGCTCAAGCGTTGTCTCTTACCAGAATCATTTGCTGACTATGGCTCGATTTCCATATTAAATATACAGAAAATGTTTCCATGTATGGAATATATGTAGAAAATTTAAATGTTCTGTGGTTGTTTAGTGCAGTGATTCTTAAAGACCCAGAAAATGGGGACCATTGGTTAGAAGAGGCAGATTATATTTACTAGTGTCCTGGTACCTTCCCATAATAAATTAGTTTTATCACGACCATTCTTAGTAAAATGGAAACATCTCTAACACAGGGAAGAGTGATGAAAGTGCTTTGCAAAATTAAAAATTCCCATGGGAAGTCTTGAGACTCTCAACAAGCCAACCAGTCAGAGTACTCTAATGATACAAAAGCACACGAAGTATAGTGAGTCCCCTAGCTGTCACTAACACCCTGGTTAACTCCAAAAAACAGTGATAAACACAAAATGCTAAAGAAATGGGAGATGAGAATTCAAAGCATGAGTAAGACTTTATAAAGGCATTTCCCACCTTCAAACCTCAGTGTTGGCAATAGTCTTAGGACTACATGGGGGTAAGGAGGCTGGCTGCCTAGTCACTAATTTATGTTTAGTAGATCTGCCCCCAGTGGGAGCATAATTGAGGTTATTTAACTATATGCCCCCTGGCTACTAGTGTTGATAGTGGGCAGGTATTTTGTTTAACATTCCAAGTCTGCATTTCATCCATCTTTCCGTGTTCGGTGTAGCTTAAGTCTGGACCATTTGGAGCCTTCATTGCAAAATCCAAACATTGTTAAGTAGTGTGAATAATGTTAGAATGGCCCATACAGTTTTTGATGGTTTGACCCCATTCATTATGGGGCTTTTTCAGAGCTTCGTGAATAACCCTGTGGATGTCACTGTCAACATAAAAGACTTGTTGTCCTCCAAGAGTATATGGAATTAGCTGGGCTGACTGTGTTTGCATAAAATTGTATATAACTGTTATCTATAATTATATTTCCTGCCATTAGAAGATCATTACGTAATACTGGGAGATCACGATATCACTGTGGCACGGCAGAGTTTGTGTTTAAAGTAATAAATAGTCCCGTACATTGCAGCAACAGAAGCAGTATTGTCAATCAGCATGTTGCTTGCACAGAAAATCGTGGTTCCTTTCCATGACACCGCGCTGTTACAGTCTGTTCATCTGCTGAATAGGTTCTGCAGCTTTGGTTTGCGTTTGCAGAGAGATGCTTTGTCACCAAAGTCAGACGGCTTGCACATTACTTTATAATTTATTCAACACAATCACAACTAATTACCTGTTCTCCTCTCCCTAGACTGCCAGCTGTCTTGTTACCCCTTCAAATAACATACAGCGACGTATCCAAGGAGCTGCACAGTCTTGTCAAAACCTTGCAGTGAGTATAAGCTTTTGTTTCAGGAAACATGAACCAATGCAGTTCCTACCGATCTACTACCTGTAAAACATGTTACTTTGTCATTAAACATGTCGTCCAATGTTTTACTTTGCATAAATCCATAAAGTCCTTTGTAAATGTACATGTTTAAAAGAACAGTCAAGGGAAAAAAGATTAGTGAATATACAAAATGAAACCACATTATTTTCCGGGTTATATATAAATATATGGTGTTCTTGAGATGACCATAAACCACATAAGTGCATTAGATAGTGTTTTGCAAATGTTATCGCGTTAAACCTGTTCGATTCTGGAGGGACACCTGAGCAAGAAAGCAAGGTAGGGATTTGTTTAAATGATCCGAGGGGAAAATATTACTGACATAACAATAAACTCCTAGAATTGATTTAATGCCTCCAACCACATTTTCAAACTTGTCAATCTTCCTGAAATTTAAGGGTCAGTCTAGGCATTGCAACCAGTACAGCCCACTGTTATGCATGGGTGTAGGAACCAGGGGGTATGGGGGGGACTCATCCCCCCCAAGCAAATCATGCGGGGGGGACCGGTTATAGA
>OW240919.1:56372078-56454578 GCA_933207985.1 Pelobates cultripes
TCATTCATTCACAGGTGGTACATTGTGCAGTACTTGACTTTCTTCTTCTGTTTTGTATAATAATTATGCGTGCTGTAAATATGCAAATTGAAAACTCCATACAATAAAAGTTTTTTTAAGGATCTCTAAAGACACCCAGACCATTTAATCTCAGTGAGGCGGTCTCAGTGCAGTGGTCCTGTCATTTGAACCCTTCAGTATAAAAGCATTGCTGGGTGGGGTGCGGATTGGATTGGAGGAGAAAGTGAAACAGTTAGCAGAAGAGCTAACAAAGGTGAAGTGGACAGCCGAAGTCTCTCGGCATTGGAAACAAGGTAAGTAACCTTCACTTTCTTGCATCAAAGGGGGTGGTCGTGTTCCATTTAGGTTTTATTTTAAGACGTTCATGGAGTAGGGTGTTGTATTGCAGAAAGACTGCATGAAATACATACAACAGCAGGAAAAAAAAAATCTAACCAAAACCAATACATTATCTTTTCTTTCTTTTATTTATGCCCTTTGCATCTTAATGATTACATTCCTCCCATTTCCCCAATTGCCACTTTGCTTCTATTTATAAATTTTAACTTTTGGGTTTTAATGCAAGGGCGCCTCCATTTTGTCTCTGCCCATGAAGTCTGCTGTCATCCCTTATGTTGGGATTCTTTCGACTGATGGATTACAGGTAAATCAGTGTAGCAGCTCAAATGGAACTTTGATTAAGCTCCGACCATTGCCAAAAATTGCGAAAAGTGGTCCCTACTTTATGTATTACTAAAAAGCTAAGTGACAACAAATCTAATACCAAGAACAACTAGGGCCAAAAAAAGGATTCATTTAAAAGCAAACGCTGCAAAGCGACAGAGCTGCTTTATTAAATTAAAACCAAGCTGTAAACTTAAAATGAAATATCACACATCTGACTATTTTTGTTTTAAATTATTTTTTTCAGTGTTATGCTTTGGTTTGAGTGAGAGGTAGCACCTCTTAGGCACAGACACCCAATCTGAAGTGACTGAACCACACAATATAAACAAAACCTTATTTTTAGTGTGATCTGCGACCCGGTAGCTCAGTTTTCATTTCTTTTTATCAGTATGTACTAGTCATACTGGCACGCATGAACACCAACATAACGGGCTGTGCTGTTGGTAGAGATGGACAATTTCTGGAAATGTTGAAACCATGGAAATAATAACAGGTTATGCCATCCCCCTCCAAAAAAAAAAAAACACAGAGTGGAGTACTCTTACACACTGATATTGTTACATTAAATGCCTTGTATATAGAAGTATAATGCTTGGAATAACAGTACAGCTTATTCAGTAAATAATAAGTAGGATTTGTGTTTGGTCTAGTTTTTAAATTGTTCCAAATGGAACTACTAGGTTCGACTATGTTAACGAGAAACTATAGTGCCCAGAAAACAAACTCGTTTTGTTGTCCCTTGGCGCTAGCTCAGCTCCGCCCATGCTCCTCCCCCACCAACGTTCGCCGGCAGTGGAGACCTGATGCGCATCCGCTTCCCATAGGAAAGCATTATTGAGTCCTATGGGGAGTCTGGCAACTCTGGAAATCCTTCTACATAGCGTGAGGACGTCTGCCCGCAGGGGAGACCTAAGGCGCATGCGCAGCAATGGCCGCGCTTGAATTAGGATCTCCCCATAGGAAAGCATTATTCAATGCATTCCTATGGGGAGTCCAGCGATGCTGGAAGTACTCCTGCATAGTGTGAGGGCGTCCATCATCTTATAGATGACCAAAAGTCATCTAAGCACCCACAAGTCCCTCTAGTGGCTGTCTGGTAGAGGATGAGTTAACCATAGCAGGTAATTCTTGCAGTTTATAAAAACTGCAACAATTACATATAGTAAAATACAAAACATACGGTGTAAAATAATTTGGACAAATACTGGTGCTACTATCACCTTAGTGGGCCACAATAACCACTAAAATAACACAAGTGAAGAATAAATAAAATATGGTGAGAGCACACAAAACACAGAACACAATAATATTACCCACAGTAGAATTGCTTTCTGAAAAGAACACAGAAAAATAACATAGGGTAATACCGTAATAAACAATAAATAAACGTATGGATAAAATACACTCACATACGAAGAGCCAATTACAAGCTGGCTCACACTGCACGCCTGGAAATAAAATAATCCCAGTCCTGAGGATTATTTTATTTCCAGGCGTGCAGTGTGAGCCAGCTTGTAATTGGCTCTTCGTATGTGAGTGTATTTTATCCATACGTTTATTTATTGTTTATTACGGTATTACCCTATGTTATTTTTCTGTGTTCTTTTCAGAAAGCAATTCTACTGTGGGTAATATTATTGTGTTCTGTGTTTTGTGTGCTCTCACCATATTTTATTTATGCAACAATTACATGCTCAGGGTTAAGGGTGATGGTAGTTGGCACCCGGTCCACTTAAAATGGGCTGAAGTGGTCTGGGTGCCTATAGTGTCCCTTTAAGAAGAGAACTATAAGGAACCTCTCCCCCTAAAAAAAAATGTAAAAAAGAAAATCCTATAACATAATTAAGTCCTTTATTTTGTCTCTTCTAATCCTTCTGCTGATCCCAAACACCGAGAAAGCACTGATTTCCACAAAACACTCCTTAGCCCTGTTTTATTAAAATACCTATTTTATGAGAAGAACGAGAATGCTCTCTCTCTATTAAGCTAACCAATGAGTGCATCCTCTTCAGTACAAGAGAACTATAATTCTCTAGTGAGTTTTCTCATAGGGAAACATTAACCAATGCTTCCATATGAGCAGAATCTGATTTAATTACTCCTCATAGAATTCCAAGTTTTTTTAATGTCTGTAGGACTCCTGACAAGCAAAAGACAGGTTTTGTCATCATGGAAGCATTTGGAAAAATATTCTGTTATTTTATTTTTTTTACAGTGTTTGCAAATTGTAAATTTGTTGGGGTTTTTTCTGAAGAAATTGCATATGTTTTCACCATTTTACTGAGGAGAGGAAAAACAAAACTATTTAGTGTGCTGATTACAGGTAAACACTAACAGAGTTATTTACCAAACTGAAAATTTGAAATTCAAATATAAGGACAAAATAAATTCAAAAGAAAGCACTGAAATAAAGCATGGGGGTGTCCAACGTCATTTCATAGAGTAAAACTCTTTTAGAATCCAGGAAGCGCCTCCAGTGGTTGAATTAACCCTGCAATATAAAAAATGAAAGTTGTCTGGATACCTATAGTGTCCATTTAAGGCCTAACTGAGAGGACACAAATAACTCTATTAACTATACCAACAAGATGGAGTCCACAAGCAAAATGATTGGAAACTTTTCCACTGCAGTTCCCCTAGAGACAGAAATGCATATAACTCTTTTATTTGAGAATTGTAGCCTCGCTATTTAGATAATGAGCATGACTATAAGCAATGTTATGTTGACCACAGCTTTACCAAAGACTGGCGTCTTCATGAATACTCTTCTCCAGATAATTTAGTATTTGTTGGATGAAGGATCATTAGAAATTGTTCTTAAAACGGCTTAGGATTATGAAACATCAAAGCACATCTGACGTTCCACCATCTTATGCAAATGTCCATGTCTTAGTTTTGGGTACTGGGAAGTTTTAAAAGACTGAAATTCTAAACCTGTTGCAAAAGTCGTTGCCTTTTCAAAATAAGAGTTGGCACTTGTAATAGCGCATGTGCTGTAGATATGGATTGTATATATATTGTTTTAATGGTTTGTTAGAGACATCTACCTTATTAAGGTAGTCTATTGTTGTGAGGATTTAAATGCCTACCAACGACATGTTATTTGCTAACTGTCAGATTTATATTTTACTTGCATTCTTCTTTTAGAATTTTAATATTTTACTTGCATTCTTGGCACACAAAAATATACAGTTGGGATCTGAGATTCTGTATTTTTTTTATTTTTTTTTTATATATTTCCCTGGTAATTGAACTGCATTCTGTAAATGACAATTAAACATGGTCAATAGTCATAACTCTTTTATGTATCTATAAATTTTAAAATATGATCATAAGAAATATTCTAAAAGTATCGTCCTCAAAGCATGTGTTTTGTGTGAACATTATCCATGAATTTACCTGTTAAGTGAGTTGATATTTTTGTGTTACAGATTTACTAATAAGAATATTACCCATACCATGCTGGAATGGTCCATAATCGCTATTGTCCTCTTATCTGCGTAAGTATTTTACTGTTCTCAACCTTCTAATTTGAGTATGCACCTACTTTTTGTTTGTTTGTTTTTTTTGTTATAAAATTTTAGTATTTTTTAGTATGTTTGTTTATAAGCATAAAGCGACGTTCCAGGTTGCCTTTCAACGAATTAGTAGTTTAGCTTTCAGCTTTCCGCTGAAATCTGTATTGCCCACAATAGATTCATTAATTGTCTCTAAATATTGATGGAAGAAAAAGTAGTTCCTGTGTATAATTTAAAATGGACAAAAAAAAACAGGGATACATTTTAATTATTAAGGGGCAATAGCAAAAAAAAAAAAGTTAATGTTTTGAGCATCCTCAACACAGTTGATGGGTGAGCCAATCTTATCCCTACTTAAAAGGAACACTATAGTAACCAAAACATCTACAGCTTAATGTAGTTGTTCTGGTGTTTACTGCCTGTCCCTGTCACTACTGCCTAGACACATCTAGTGGCCGTCATTCAGAGGTGCTTAATGGGTCAGTGCTTCTTTATGATAAGATGCTGATTGGCATTATGTTGCACATGTGCAATAGCTTCCGAATGCTTTCCTATGGGAAATCATTAGATTGGCTGAGATCATCAAGTTTGAGGATCTCAGCCAAGGAGGTGGAGGTTAGCTGTGAGAAGACATGGTTAAATAGACTGAAAAGAGACATTTGTCCATCAAGTTCAACCTTCCTCACATCTGTTTTGCTGTTGATCCAAAAGAAGGCAAAAAACCCAGTGTGAAGCACTGGACCCGCACAGCACTAGAAAAAAAGATGAGTAAAACACCTTTTTAACATGGGACAAGGAGGGCCACAATAAACTGCACTTTGAGACGTATAGAATGTATGTATATATGTATTCCTGACACTATAGTGTTCCTTTAAGAAAAAATATTTATTGTGTAGAAAGAAAATAGATTCAATTAACTTCATTGAAATTATTCTGGAGCCTAGTGTCCCTGTGTTTTAGTGAATTACTGTAAAGCTTATACAGCCTATGCTTTCATTTGAAGAATACTCCATACACCTAAAGCACCGTGGCTTGCTGAAGTGCTTTATGTTTCAAGGCTGTCTCCTCCTCCTTTTTGTAAAAGGAAGAGGAAAAAAAGTGTAGGTTTCAAGAACAATTGGTACTTTTATAAATGAACTTTGTTACACTCCTTGGCTGTCAATCAGATAACCGGTCCTGTTAATTCCGGGTTGCTAAGCTTGGTTGTGCTACAATCAAGAGGCAGGCAATTGCTCAGAGCACCTGCTTTGCCAAGACTTCTCTGTGATCGGACAGCCATGGAAGGTAAGGGCTTACAAATGCTGCAGACAGCAGATCTGTAGTATTTGCAAGATTTCGGTATACCCTCAATGAAGAAAATCCTTACATGTTTTCATTGGGTGTGTATCTACTAAATAGTGATGTTGCTTTTATTTTTTCATTTTATTTGGGCAGTGGCTATATTTATAAAGTACTCCAATGTGGAGGCAGTCTGCAGAAATGCATAATTTAGTCTGAAACATGATGCCTGTGAATATTTGCATATTCAGCTAGGCATACTGGGAAATTAAGCTGCGGAAATGTTCCCTCAAAATTGCTGTGTTATGCAACAGTAAATCTATAAATTTGCATCAATCAATGGGAAGTCTAATCATGTTTAGATTTCACCCGAGCTTTCTTTAATGCCCTATGAATTAACATTCTTATTTTTTAAAACCAGATTAAACTTTTTTTTTTCTTTTTTTTTTTAAATGTGCATCATAGGAAAATATTTTTTTAACTTGATTGTTGAATTAGTACAAAATATAACATGCAGGTGGATAAGAACTCTGCCAAATACTGTATAGTCAGTGGCGCATATTTGTTGTTTTTTTGTTTGTTTTTCGGTGGCAAAAATTTTGTGATATTTTATTATCAGGTGTAATAATTTCCTGTTCTGGTAAATGCTGTATATTTATGTTTCTGGTGTATTTTTACATATATCTTTTTTTAATGCATTATAGGAGTTTTATCATTACAGAGTTATTAATTGAGCAGAACTGTCACTGGAGAGTTTTTAATACAGTTATTCATTTATTTGATTTTTTTTCATTAATTTCAATTAGCGTTCTTTTTCATTTTTGGGAAAACACAAAGTCCATTTTTTCTCAAGGCTTTACAGGTTTGACAAGCCTGGAAAAAATGATTTCAGCAGCTGTCAATCATTGACAGATCACAGAACTAGCATATTGTAGCTCCTAGTGCATTGAAGTAATTGTAAAGTCGATATGTATGTGTGAGAAGATGTCCTAGATTAAGCACACATCTGCAATGCAGGCTGTTCCATAAAATGTCTGTAGTGTATTCTCACACATGCATGGGAATACATCAGGGATACAACTAGTGGCACAACTCTGTTAGCCAGACTGACCAAAGTTACAGAGTAATCACTGTTTCTTTTGATGGTGCCAGCGCATTTTCCAAATGTAAACCTAGATATGAATCATGCAAATCAGGGGCAATAATGAATGCCCTACTGACATTTGCATTTGGGGTTACCTATAGAGAAATAAAGACAAATTCTGCAGCAGCAATCTGAATGGGGAGTAATCAGTAGGAACATTCCATTGGTTTACAATACATGGTCAATACTACACAGTGAGATCTTTACAACTCACTTGTTTTTCCATACATAACCCTGGAAGAATACAAATAGAGCCCCCATTTAAAGATTATTGGCACAGATCCTGATTTACTAGAGTGTCACGAGTAATCATAAGGCACTAACTACAATAGCTGACTTAAGATACAATTTAAACTACTGATTGTTTAAGTTTCCACTAGTTCCTCAGTTTCCGTTAACATATTTTGTCCAACATACATTAATACCTCAATTCTTGTCTCGCGTAAATTCATACCTCAAAACATGTCCAGCGTACATTCATACCTCGAATCGTGTTTCGCGTAATTCATATCTCAAATCGTGTCTCGTGTACAATTCATACCGAAAAACGTACCCTATGTACATTCATAACTCAAAATGTGTCCGGCGTAAATTCATACCTCAAAATATGTCTAGCATACATTCATTCCTAAATTCATAGCTTGCATACATTTATACCTCAAATCGTGTCCAGCGTACATTCATAACTCAATTGTGTTTTGCGTAATTCATACCTCAAATCGTGTCTCGTGCACATTCATACCTTAAAACGGATCCCACGTATATTCATAATACAAAATGTGTCTGGTGTAAATTCATACCTCAAAACGTGTCCTGCGTACATTCATACCTCAAATCATGTATCGCGTAATTCATACCTCAACTAGTGTCCTGCGTACATTTATACCTCAAATCGTGTCTCTGGTAATTCATACCTCAAATCGTGTCTCGGGTAATTCATACCTCAAATCGTGTCTCGCGTACATTCATACCTCAGATCGTGTCTCGCGTACATTCATACCTCAGATCGTGTCTCGCGTACATTCATACCTCAGATCGTGTCTCGCGTACATTCATACCTCAAATCGGGTCTCGCGTACATTCATACCTCAAATCAGGTCTCGCGTACATTTATACCTCAAATCAGGTCTCGCATACATTTATACCTCAAATCGGGTCTCGCGTACATTCATGCCTCAAATCGGGTCTTGTGTACATTCATACCAAAAAAAAGTGTCCAGTGTACATTCATGTCATGGCCCTCCTGTGTCTTGCCTCGATTGTACATTATATACTATTTAATTCAAACTATATGAATTGGTTAATACGTAGCTGGCACTGTGAATGTGGGGGGTTGATTCACCGCAAATTAAAGTGATGAATATTGGTGTTCTGCACTACCCTACTGTCAGTTATCCAGATTCATGGCATCATGGCCTGATGAAGATTCCTGAAAACTAAATTATTAGCTATTGTTCTTTGAATCAGTTGTTTTTATAGATTTTCTGCAGTATGCGTAGTTTATGTATTTAAAGTGTTATGGGTTTTCATTAAATGTATTTATTGTAGGAAAATATTTTAATATTTCTTATATTGAACAGGGCTGGGTGGAAATAACCCTTTTTTTTTTTTTTTTTTGCACGATTATTTTGTATCCTTAATATGCAAGTATACAATTTTACACGATATTCCCTTAAATTCCATTCCATTGAAGTTAGGTGCATAAATCACCACCCGTTTTTTTGTAAATGGCTACACTTTCGTGCACAAAAATACTTTAGATGGGTTTTTAGTCGCTTATCTTTTGGATGAAGGTTTTACCCATCCCTAATCAGCATTATCAGGAACGTTTACTGTAAACATTGCTCCTTTTCTGAGTCTACCTTTTTATTTTGTATTTCCTGAGTCATTTAATCCTCTAGGGCTGGTAAGTACTTATGAGACATTCACAGGTCAAGGGATGTTATGGGCCAGCTTTGTAACATCCCCAGCACTGCACTTAGAGTTTGATCTTGCTTCAGACTGACACATTGTTCTATCTTCACTGTCCCAAGGAAGGCTGTACTAGTATGTATTAGCGCAGGCTTCACCGAGCCTTACATCTGTGTCACTCTGTCAGATACTGCTAAAATGATTCATTAAATCAGAACACAGAAAGTAACTTTACTTGAATGCCTTGCCATGAATTTTTTATCATCTATAAGAACAAATCTTTTGTCATTTTTATTATATGCTCTTTCGGTTGAATTGGTGATTTGTGAAACGGATCTTATGAATTTTTTAGACTTTTTCTGTATTTCAAAAAAATAGGGAATATCTTGTTCAAGGAACAAGATGGTTTTCAGCTCCTAGGAAGAACGAATACATACTGCAGTGTTGGTATAATAACGAACATTTATTGATTTATTTAACGGTTCTAATGTAGCGCTCTTATCCAGCTCTTAGTTGGCACTTTTTTGTTAAATAATAAAAATAATGAAAAAAAAAATGTTGTTTTTTTTAAAGTTAAAGGTGGGGTTTTTTTTTTTTGTTTGTTACTGTGTAATTTTAATTTCCGGTATTGGATTTTTTTTTTTTCTTAATTTCTCCCCCCTTAATTTATTTTTAGATGCTTTTTGTATAGAGAATAGCTTGTCACTTGAGAATTCCTGACAAATCCTAATTTAGTGAATAATACATTGTAGTGTTGACACCATATACCTTTTTAGTATTCAATACAAATATTTTTCAAAATGTAAAATGATCTAAAAAAAAAAGAAAAGAATCGGTTACCAAAACCCCTGATGGGGTCTCAAGTTTAAGATACATTTTATTCATCCCCAAATAGACACATTTCTGCAATAACTAGAAAATGCTGAAATCTGAGCATATAATTACTGCAAGTGGAGACTGCCGTCTGCCTTAGTGCAGAAATATGTAATATGCATGTCTTAATTTCATTTCTGAAAGAATTATTAAACATTTTGAGACATCTTTAGCAAATGTTTAAGGACAAATATGGTAGTTAAATAATATCCTACAGTTGTCTCCATCTTGATATTTTTTGATATTTGGGAAAAAAAAAATTTTTTTTTCCTATACCCATGACGCAGCCTAATGGAGTTTTAAGCATTTTCTCCTGGAAATATGTCTTGTTGAATTCTATTTATCTGAACCAGCGGCCGTCAGTGAACTGTGCTGGTTGTCTCACGGCTACCAAAGGGCAAGTGGAGTAGTGTCCTCTTAAAAGCTTGTGAGAGCATCTCCAAATGTTCTGGGAGCTAGAGCTTAGGCTCTGGGATCTGATAGTTAAACAATCAGAAAATGACCATAATCGCTCACTACTAAACTGCAATAATCGCTAAACATCAAGCGTTTGGTGTGTGCAAAAACTGGAAGTAAATGTGTCCTGCAGAGATACTCACCCTTCCGTACACAAAAGGCTGTGGAAAACCATAAATCCCATGCTTTGTTCTTATAATGGACATAATATATATCATGGTATATGATGCTTATTGATTTTATTTTTTATCTTCATAAATGCCGGATAAAACAGATTGAAATGTTGAATTTTATTCAGATTCATGCACATAAGATGTAATTTTTATGTATTTATTTTTTAAATTCAAGTCCAGCAAGTGTGTTGTGCTAATGCTAACCTATAGAAGCTTTTACGTGAATGATTATTCAAGCAGATTCAACTAGGAAGCTCTCCTGTTTGTCAGCTTGAATTCCGTGGGTCATTCCTAAATTCATTGAAGAATTGGAGTGAGGGGACTTGCAGTTAACTCCTAAAGCACTTCAGGGGTTTAGAGTGTCCCTTGGAAAGCTATTATGAAGCACCTTTATTCTAATGCCTGCAAAGTATACTCCCTGCAGCTTCAATCTCTCTCCTGTGAAGAGGCTTCTTATAGAGAGACATTGGGGAACACTGCGCATGCACAGCATTCTCCACAATCTGCATCAATGCTTCTCTATTGAATTTGTCACCTTTAAAAAATAAAACTGCAAGGACAAGCAGTTAACCCTTAAAGGGATTCCGCAAGCTGGAGGGTCAATTTAATTAAATCTTGAGCAGAGTAATCACTATATAGTCTGCATAGATTTGTGATGCCAAAGTTAACCGTTAGTGATGTAGTTACAAACTGCTATTTATATTTATAATGGCTTTATTTAAGTCCACCGCCTCTCACACCCTCTTGAGAGCAATTTACCATGAATTCTACAAGTTGTACTTTCATAGAAGGAGCTTAGAGCCTCTCAAAATTGTGTCAAACATATAATCATTAAAAGGGATCCTATAGTGCCAGGAAAACAAACACGTTTTCCAGACACTATAGACTCCTGGAGTGCCTCCCTTCCCGTGGGGCTGAAGGGGTTAAAACCCCTTTAGCCACTTACCTAAATCCAGCACGATGGCCCTCGGCACTGGATCATGCTCCGCCCACGCTCCTCCCCCTCCGTCAGCCAGCCGGGAGACCTAATGCGCATGCATGCATTAGACCTTCCCATAGGAAAGCATTATTGAATGCTTTCCTATGAGGGAAATCTGACGCTGATGGTCCGTGAGGACGTGCAGCGTCAGATAACGGACCAAAAGTCAGTTTAGATTCCGGAAGCCCTCTAGTGGCTCTCTCAAGATTGTAGTTCTCTGGAACTGTATGCATTGCAGCACTAAGTGCAAAAGGGTCACAGCACCCAGACTACTTTAACTAGCTAAAGTGGTCTGGGTGCCTACAGTGTCCCTTTAACAGCAGGACATATATAAACTTCTGAAGAATTTTCTCACATTAAAGGAACACTATAGGGTCAGGAACTCAAACATGTATAACTCGGCTGAATTAATCAGTTTAAATTGGATTCATGGAAATGTATGAATTTTTATACATTGCATATAATTTGGACATTTTGGGGGTAACTTTTTAGCAGACGGTGAATTACTCCAAACTATGGCCTGGTTATTTTTGTTTTTTTTATTACATTTTTTTTTTTATTCTTTTTGATAAGTTTTTTTTTTTTTAATTATCGCAAATTGTTAGAAAAACATTTCAAATATTTTATCTGCAGCAATCTTACACACTTTAATGGTGACTTCTGTAGATAAATCATTTAATAAGTTGTTTTTTCCATAGATTGTGATATTTTGAAAAACCTATCCAAATTAATGAAATCAAGACCTGTATTTGTGCATTTGGAAATAATCTCCAAATTGTGTTTTCAAATTGCATTGATACTAGTGCTGCTGTTACTATTTATACTTGCGGTCTTATTTTACATGGCTTGTCTTTTATTGTGCTCTTTTGCAAGTTCTAACACTGAGTATTTTTTTTAATTTGATTTATTTATTAAGCATTTTTTCCAATCTTTTTCCACAAACCACCTTCAAAACTCTCAACTCTGTATACAGCAGTGTCTAGAAAGGAAAACCTTTTTGTTAGGTGTAAAGATCGATAAATCGGTTTACATTTACAAATTTATGTAAAATAACATTGATCAATATTGGGCCTCAGTGACAGAGTAAATTGTTCTGGGTATTCTAATTGTTTTGCTACATAAACCTTATTCTTCTTTGGTAACCAGTAGGTGTCACTTCTCTCCCTGTTTGTGTACCAAGTTTTATCTTCTCTCCTGCTGTTCAACACAGTGTCCTCGTCAAATTTCCGCATCATATAATATAGTTTATTTATTTGCATGTTTATTGTCTTCCTTGACTTAGATATACATAATCAAATCAGATCACATCTCTGTTCTGGTCAAAAAATTCACATAAAATGCAAACGGCTTTATAAGTGCAAATACTATAAATAATCTATACCCCTTCTATCCCAACCAGCGTTAAAATAACTGATTAGTAGGAATGATCAGCCTGATCTTAGAGCATGCCAAAACATTACATTTGTAAAACCTGGCCTGTTACCAGTTAGCACAAATAAAATTGCAAATGTTTGTGGACTACAGTTCTCATGATGCCCTGACAGGTTTTAGGCTTTTTCTGCCCCGTTAGATCTTGGCAGCTATGGCAAATGTGGCTTGATCTAACTGGACTGCACGCCATGTTTTAACTCCTCCGAAAAGTTTTAAGTCCGTATATATATCCCTATCATATCCATGCTTTTAAGTGTCAACCAAACATTAGTATTGTTAGATTAATTTAGCATACTTGCATATTTTTCTAGACAAAAGATCTTCACAATTTACATTCTTTAATTTTGCAAAGAAGCATTAAAGAAGTGTGAACCGTTTGCTTTTTTTTGCGATCAGTGAAATTGGTGTTTAATAATATGCATTATTGCTCAATACTGTTATGTTCTGTACAGAATTTCTCAGTGCTTTTAGAAAAATCATGTCAAATGACTGGGGAACCTGGTAATTAAGGTACACAGCAGCGCCCATACATATGAATGGTAAATCTGGTTTACGTATTGCAGCTAAGCAACAAGCTAATCTAGTAATTTGGAAGCCTGTCTAACAGGATGTTGTGAGGATACTATTGATACATTGTATTCTAGTACTGGATCTACAACTGTTAGAGTACAAATCACATTGCAAGTGTTCTAGAGCTGGAGATCTTTTTTTTTTTTAATGTCAATGTAGTGTAATTTCATTTTTATTCATTTAACCATGAATTTTTATTTTATTTTATTTTTTTAGCTTATGTGCGTACTAATTGATTACTTGTTACCATGTCTGCAATTGCTATGATAATCAATATTTGTACTACTACAAATCTCAAAGTACAATTTGAGTAAAAAAAAAATCTGTAATTGAAAATAATCAAAGCACACTTGGCTCCTCTTTTTAAGGTTATTATGTTTTTGCTTGTAGATAAAGGAAACATTTTCTGTATTCTGTAAATGGCATAGGTCATTTGTGGTGGAACTCAGTCACTGAGTACCATGCACACATGTGTCCACTCACTTGCCTGCTTATTGTTTTCAGGTCCTTGTGCTAGGGATCTCCCTATCTGTGTGGTCCCCTTGCTCCACACATCATGTTTGGGCTTGATTAGAAGATTGTGCTTGTCCAATTCTAAATATTATAAAAATGAGGCTTGAGTATTAATCTGTGGGTAGGTATTAATGTCTCATTTGGTTATGATATTGGAACACAAGGCTTGTTCATATTAAAGGAATCCTTATCTAAGAGGCAATCAAGACATATGGCAAATAAGAGGGTTCGTTTATACTGAAGCCAGACTTCCAGGCCACTTATGTATGACTTCACACACCTTACAGAATAGCTCTATTGGGGTCCCAGCTTCAAAGAGGAATTTAGATTGTAAACCCTAAATGAATGCACTCCTATACGTTTAAATTAACCTCTTTTGAAACTGACAATATCACCTTTATCAGGCAGCCAGTTCATATATGCACTACACAAATTACATTGAATGGAAATATTCTATAGTGCAACAATGAATTTTATAACATGACAGGAGGCTTCCTATTTTGCATTAACTCTCTTTACTAAACTCCACAGCAGTAAAGAAAACGTAAAGAGTAACAAATAAATCACTGAGCAGCATAGTATATAAGGGTCATGCTGCCTGTACACTTCCTCTTTCTTTACTGCTCCATCGCAGACAGGTCAGAATATTTGCTCCCCTGGAGCTTTCTACATTTATTGTCATTTCTTGTTTGTTCCATATATATATTTCAAACATATTTTCTCACTTTGTTTACATCCTTTTATTTCTATTTCCTATCTTCATCAGGGCTGTGGGACTAGGGGCTCTCTGTGGGTCTTTTCTGCCCCTATTTGCCCCTCTGTACCTCCTGGGACCCTCCCTTGGCTTCCCCTTGGTCCCCCCAGGTTCCCCCACTGCCCCCCTTCCCTGGAGTGCCCTCCTGGGCTCCCTCCTTGCGGCCGGTTTCATTCGCGGCCGTTTTCGCGCCGGCCCGCTTCCATCCGCGGCCGGCCTCAAAATTTAGTCCCCGGCTTGCGGCCTACCTCGCGGCCGCCATTTTGGATCGCGGACATCGCGAGATTCTCGCGGCCATCTTAGTTTTGCCTCGTGCATCTCATTAGGGACTCAGTGTGGCTGTGCTAGCTTGCTGGTACCTCTGAAACTGCTGTTTTCCTCACCTTTTGTGTCTGACACCATCTGTGACTATAGGATTACCTACTCAAGCACCCCATCTGCTGCTTTCAACCTGCTACTCAGTCTGTGCCTCATCTGCTTCTATCAAGCTATCCTGTGGCTGGGTCAGTCAGGTCAGTGCTGCTGCCTGTTTATTATTACTGTGACCTGCACTTAAGGGTCCCAACCCTGTGCAACCGGGGTGAGCCCCCACTATAAAGACGCTGCTTACTGGGAGACTAGCTGTTGCAGTTCTCTCTAACTGGGTGAGCCCCAGTTTATAAGGTCACTACTATACCCTGCTGGGGTTATTCTGGGCTTGCTCCCACAATACTTCCAAATCTGACCCTACGCCTACTACCAAGACCTGGGTGCCTGTTTATTACTGTGCCTTTCAATAACTTATAGCCTACCCTACCATGGAAGATTCCCAGAATGTCCCTGTGGACTTCCAGGCCATGATTAACGCAGCTGTCGCTGCCTCTGTGGAGAAGGCACTCTCCAAGGCCCGAGCTTCGGCTCCTGACGTACCTAAACGCAGACGTCCACGCCACGAGTCGGAATCTGAATTGTCCGACCACCAGGCACGGGAGGATTCCCGCCCTAAAAAGCGCCATGACAAAGGCGAAGATTGCACACCCAAACCAACTAAGGGTAAGGCACCTGCCAAGCACAAGTCTGCCAAATTACACACCCCGGCCCCGCGTCAGGAGTACTCTTCTGACGAAGAGCAAGAAGCCCAGTCCATGTCAGTGCTGGATGAATGGCAAGCTGACGCCTCTGACTCGGACTACGACGCATGGGGTTCGGACGAGAAATCTGTCTCCGCTTTCATGCGAGAGACTCTCCTGGGTGCGGCCCAGACAGGAGGTGTCGAGGACACTGCGGACGCAGAACCTCCTCTTGATTCAGACACCATCTTGGACCCCTCAGGCCAAGTGATGTTCGACCCCCGCAACATTCGGCACCCCAGGTCGGGTGACTGGTCGCCTCCTGAACACCTTTCTAGGTTTATGCACCTGTGGCTCCGCAAACCTCTGGAGAAAGAGGTCCGCAGCCGACTCAGGTCCGAATGCCCACGCCCTTCCCTGCCGGATAAGGTCGCGCAGACCCCGGAATTCGACAAGGTTATGTCAACCTTCATGATGCGCAGTGGTAGAGACCCTCGCCGAGGGGTGGAGAAAGGCCTATGGGGCGCCCAAGATAACCTGCTGGATTCTGTAGGCCCCCTGGCTCGCATTATGTATTTGGCGGATGATGCCTACACCAAAGCCGATTCCTTCTCCGCTGAGGACATCAGGGAATGGGCACATGATGTTCGTGAGTGGGCACAACGGTGTTTTTGTTTCATCGGAAACACTAATGTTACGCTCTCTTCGGAGAGAAGAAAAGCAGCGTTGTACCGTATTAACGGCAAACTGGCAGACCTTGGCACAAAGGAGATAGGGCCCCAGGCACAAGGGAAATTATTTGGCGAACCGTTCCTCAAGGAACTCAACAAACACGTGAACGTGTTCACCTCCCTTAACAAGGCGCAGTCCTCAATGCGCAGAGTGTTCAGAAGCAACCCTACCAGAGGGGTTTTTGGAAGGGCTGGCCGGCAACGGGGCCGTGCCGCCAGCCGATTTTGGCCTTCAGGCCCCCGCACCCAACCAACACCGTTTTACCCGACAAGAGACTACCGGCAACAACCCTTTTCCAGAGGCTCGGATAGAGGTCGTGGACCCCGCGGACGCGGACGTTCCCGCTTTGCTGCAGGTAAGGACCCACATTCCTCCACTGTTACCATGTACCCGCACTGCGGGCCGTATTTCCCTTTCTTTCCAGAATTGGGCCGCCCTATGCTCAGACACATGGATCCTACAAACTGTACAGGGATATATCATAGACCTAGTGGGGAACCCCTCTCAGGTTCAGCCCCCTCCCCCCATCCACATGTCATCCTCCGACCACAACCTCGTCAACGCGGAGCTACGCGAGCTCCGAGACAAAGGGGCTATCCAGCCGGTCCGCGACGGGGGTGGTTACTTCAGCAACATCTTCCTGGTTCGGAAAAAGTCGGGAGAATACCGCCCCGTCATCAATCTACGCGCCCTCAACGCATATGTGGTCTACCGCCACTTCAAGATGGAAGGCATCCACCTCCTGCGAGACCTTCTTCGAAGCAACGACTGGTTCACCAGGCTCGATCTAAAGGACGCGTATCTGTCAGTCCCGGTGCACCCGGACTGTCGAGCACTCCTACGCTTCCTCTGGCACGGACGCCCTTGGCAATTCACTTGCCTCCCTTTCGGGCTCAGCTCAGCCCCATGGTGCTTCACCAAACTCCTAAAACCAGTGGTGGCCCACCTAAGATCAAGGGGCATTCGATGCATCATCTACTTAGACGATCTCCTCATCTTCTGCGCCGACGAACACAGACTACGCCAACACACTCACCTGGCAGTGTCCCTACTGGAGTCTTTGGGTTTCGTGGTAAACCAACAGAAATCGGAGCTGACCCCTACCCAGACGATACAATTCCTCGGCTTCGAGATCGACTCGACAACTTGCACTCTGAGGCTACCAGCCTCAAAGATCACAGCCATTCGCAAGGAGATTCGCAGGGTTCTTCGTCTCGACTCCATTCCACTACGCAATCTGGCCAGGATTGTAGGACTCCTCTCTGCCTCCATTCAGGCCATATTTCCGGGTCCCCTCCACTACAGGGCCATGCAACGTCTCAAGGCGAAATACCTACGCCGCAAGCCTACTTACGACCAACCCGTCCCGGTGACGATGGAGGTTCGCGAGGAACTATCGTGGTGGCTGGACAGTATGCAAGCCTGGAACGGCAGGGCCATATTCGGAGACGCTCCAGACTTCGTACTGGAATCAGACGCCAGCCTGTGGGGATGGGGTGCCACCAACGGAACCATCTCCACGGGGGGAACATGGACGACGCAGGAGCTCTCCATGCACATCAATTGCCTCGAACTCCTGGCAGGATCCTTCGCGATTCGCAGCTTGGCCCGGGAAAGATCCAACTGCTGCATCCTCCTGCGCATGGACAATGTATCCGCAGTCCAGTACATCAACCGCCTGGGAGGCGCTCGCTCTCGCCTGCTGTCGGATATCACGAAAGGCATTTTCGACTATTGCCTCCCTCGCAACATCACGCTACAGGCAGAATACTTGCCAGGAGAAATCAATCTCACAGCCGACTGGTTCTCTCGCCACTGGAGAGACGTCAGCGACTGGAAGCTAAACACGAGAATCTTCAGGGCCCTTGCAGCCCGGAGGGGTCCCTTTCACCTGGATCTGTTTGCCTCTCGCAACAATCACCAGACCCCGGAGTTCTTCAGCTGGCTCCCGGACCCGGAGAGCAAGGCGACAGACGCATTTCTCCAACAATGGCCGTCGACAGGAGCCTACGCTTTTCCCCCATTCTCCATGATTGCGAGAACACTACACCAGATACGGACGCAACAGATCAAACTGGTTGTCATAGCGCCCTTGTGGCAGAGCCAACCATGGTTCCCGGACCTCCTGGCCTCCTCCTACAGGGACCCTCTTCTCCTACCATCCTTCCCGGACCTACTCACGGATCCCAAAGGGCATCTCCACCCACTACTCCTGGAAGACCGGCTACCCCTGGTGGCTTGGTCTCTTTCCGGGGTTCCTGGCGAGTCAGCGGACTATCGCAGGCTGCTAGGGACCTCTTATGGGACTCATGGGCCCCGGGAACTAGACGCTGTTACCTTTCAGCTTGGACCTCCTGGTCTACTTGGTGCATGGAACGGGACTCCGATCCCTTTACAGCACCTATTCCCATGATTCTTAATTTTCTTTCCTCCTTGTTTTCATCTGGCCGCTCTTACCGTTCGGTCAACGTCGTGCGCTCCGCGATTTCGGCGGCTCACACCCCCGTCGGGGATCTCCCGGTCGGCAAAGACCCTCTGGTCTGCCGTCTACTCCGCGGTATGCGGCTCCGCCGTCCCCCGGCCCCCAGATACCCTCACCTATGGGATGTGGGACTGGTTCTCCGCTTCTTCAGGGATTGGCTTCCGAATGACCGCCTCTCCCTACGCCAACTATCCGCTAAGTGCGCTTTCCTCCTCTGTCTCGTATCTTTCCGACGGGTTTCGGACGTTCGGGCCTTCGACGTGGACGCTTTCGAAGTGGCCCCTGAAGGGGTCACGTTTCACATTTCCCGTCGCACTAAGTCGGGTTCGACCTCGGTCTTTTACCCATTTTTTCCCGACGACCCGCAGCTTTGTGTCGTGTCCACCCTCCGCAGGTATGTTTCGGTTACCTCCTCGCTCCGGTCCTCTACGTCGGGCCAACTCTTAGTCTCCTACGTGCGCCCTCACGCCCCAGTCTCGGTCACCACCTTGGCCCGATGGATCCGCTGGATCCTTTCCCTCGCAGGTATAGACCCCGCCTTCGGCGCCCACTCCGTTCGCGGTGCGGCGGCTTCATCAGCCTTCCTGGCAGGGGCGTCCCTCTCGGATATTCTCAGAACGGCGGACTGGTCTAGGGAATCCACTTTCCGTACATTTTATTTTCGCACTCCCCCTTCTGCTGGGATGTCACTTCTTCAGCGTTAAAATTGCAAAATAGGAAGCCTCCTGTCATGTTATAAAATTGAAGATTATGCTAGCTTTAGTGTACTAATAATCTTAATTTTAATAAGGACAGGAGGCGAGTATTTTCCCTCCCTTTTGTTCCCTACCCTGACTCCTCGGGGGAGTGGATCTTAAGGTGATGGATTTTGGGATTCATATTAGTGGTTCCACTATCTCCTGGACATATTCGGTATCCCTTCCATCTCTATTCCCAGTGTTTCCACCTAGACAGACAGTTTAGTTGTACAACATGCTTACACCTACACATATTTAACCTATGGCCAGCTTACAATCTGTCTGTACTGTTTAATTTACACCATTCTGTTAAAGCCCACAGGCGTGAACAGTTACGGTTCAGTACCTAACCGATTTTATACTCTCCTTTCAGTGTAACCCTCTTCAGGACTTCCACTGGTCGCTGGTTCGTTAACCTCACGACTCCGTAAGATGGGATGACGGCTTTGTTTGGTCTCTCCTCCTATCTCGTTACCAGGAGTCTCCTTAAGTTCCGCTCGCCAGAGACCACAGTTACCGTTTCATTGAGTTTCTGGATGTTCGAGCTCTATCTGGACTTGGATGTCGCTTTAAGAAAGAGGAAGTGTACAGGCAGCATGACCCTTATATACTATGCTGCTCAGTGATTTATTTGTTACTCTTTACGTTTTCTTTACTGCTGTGGAGTTTAGTAAAGAGAGTTAATGCAAAATACTCGCCTCCTGTCCTTATTAAAATTAAGATTATTAGTACACTAAAGCTAGCATAATCTTCAATTATGTACCGTTGCCGTGACACCTCCCCCAGATCCCAGCTATTCGGTGATATAACTTTCCTGGGGTTCTGAAATATTAAAATGTGTTTGTGGGGTGTTCTAAAACTGTATGTTTTGCGGGGTTTTTTGTACCTGGGAGAAAATTGAGTTTGTACAGTTCCTGACTCAATTATCTCCCAGGCACAGGGGAGGAGTTTGTGTGTAATTGTATGAAGACCTAACGTGAGTTTAGTATTTGGTGGTTTTTTATAACTAGTAAATCTTCTACGTAAACGTTAGATAATGGTACTGCAAATCCCAATGTCTGGATAAATTATACATGGATTATTGCAAACATGGAGCCTGTCTCTATGACAGTAGACATAAGTAATAGAGGTTATTTAGTATTTGTGTGTTCCCAACATATTTATTATTTTGGAGGCAATTATTGTGTGATTTGCATATTTGCATATTATCAATACACATTCTGGCAGACTGCATGATCTGCCAGTTATAGATTGAAGTTAGGAGAGGTTACTTACATAGCCCCCCCCCCTTTTTTTGACATACTTATATATTTATTATTATTGCTAATTATAAAGCGCACACAGATTCCGCAGCGCTGTACAATTAGTTGAGAAAGGTATAATATACACAAACAAATACAAGAGGTAAGAGAGCCCTGCCCGTAAGCTGATATCTAGCCATTGGAGCTCTTTTATACAAAGTGCTTAGCTAGATGGCCCGTGAGCTTACAATCTAAAGTATACTTACCATATAGTCTATTCAGTCATTCGCTTGCTAAATTATGACATTAGTGTGGGTGATGCATGAGCTTGCATCTTCTCTTCACAGCGAATGACTGTCAGACTCTATTAAAGATTGTATGCTTTGGGTCTCAATGATGGGACTCAGTGGGAGAGCACCCGAATATTTACAGATGCCCCCCCCCCCCCTTTCTTTTAAATGGTAGAAGCTTTATCCCAATAATAAATCATTTTCAGATACCTTGGGATCATTTTACTTCGGGACCCGGCAATGCTGAGGGGCGGAGCGCCCGTCTGTGTATGATCTTCCCCCTCTCCACCCCCTTGTGATTGATCTTAGTACCATCCAATGATATCCAGGCATGAGTGATGACGCTGTGGAGGAGGAGTGGTTATTACGTCAGACGTCCACTCCCCTCTCCACACGCCTGATCAGCTGGAGCAATTCACCTCCAATTGCCTAAGGTATTTAACCGGTCTGAGTAGGACGAACACTCATAACTGCTCCTGATGACGCCGTGTATACACACGCTGAAACGCGCGTCGAGCGCTTATTTTAATTTATTTATGTTTTTCTTTTTTTCCCACTAGGTAGCACTTAGGTAGTTAGTATGGCTCAATTTAGTTAGTTAGTTTAGTTAGCCTTTTTTGATCGTGAATTTTGAAGGGACTTTTCCAGGCAGTGATTTTTTTTGGCATTGAGGGGTTGTTTTGAACCTAGGGCTTGCCCACATAGGAGCTGCCCTGGTTCTTTCCCCCCTTTTTCCTACTCTCTCTTAGATAGGTTCTTTTGACCTACCTTTACATTAGTGGGGTTTTGTACAGATTATACATCCTATGGAACCTTAGATGTGGATACTTGTACTAGTGTATAGGGCTAGCCCCCTACTCCACCAGGGATCTCCTTTTTGTTGTATAATTAGTAGTGGTTTATTATTTTTAGAGTATTTATGGGGGTCTCTTTACTGATTCCCCTTATATCCTCATCCATATACTAACTTTCCCTCTCTCCCTTCCCCCTTTTTTTCATTATCTGGCTAACATACTACTTTGTTTCTGTGTTCAGTGGCTACTTCGGGGATCCCCTTGTTTCAAGGGTCTCCGATATTGTTTGTATGAAGACCCCATGCTGGGGGTCTGTGTATAACTTGGCTGTACCGTGTCCCAGTAAAGATATTCGAGTTGTACTCCCAGAACTGTGCGTCGTCCAGTTACTGGGGGGAAATAGATGTCTGCTTATTTTAAGGGTTCCAGAGTGGCTGAGGGAAGGAATTAGCGGAGGTAACTGGTTGGGCTACACATGGTCCGCTACATCATTGTTGAGGAGATTCGTGTGAGCTTTAAATGCATTTATAGAGCCAAGAAATCACTACTTACAATACGTAAAGTTTCTTTGGATCTGTTACTTGGTCTTCCTGTCATGCCTTGACTGGTGAATGTGTTTTAACACTATTGTACTTTACCAAAAACCACAACGTTTACCACTTTTTTTGGTTTTGAATCTTCACAACTTTGTAAAGAGCAAACACAAGGTAAAAATTATGACTTCCTTTATTAACAGTCTGCAGTTATTAATAATACTATACTTTATTTAAAAAGCTGCGAATTCACCTTTTGTGCTTGTATAAGTAATACTACCAGGGCCCAAATTCCCAATAACCCTCTAGCTTATTGGCAAGTGGATTTTTTCCTCAAACTATTTTCTTAAAATAAAGCAGAAATATAAGAAATTTGGTGTTGGCGGTTACATTACCAAACACCTCAGCAAGTATAATAATAACCAAATGTACTGTATAAATATTATTGTCGATTCCAAAAATAGCGCAAGTCTGAAACAGGTAAAATTGGAGGTCTTTCACAAAGGAATACCGGGTTGTAAATTGAAAAGGATTTATAAATGAGGGCCTTTGTTGGGGATCTTGAGAAATAAAAGATAGGACTTACAATAAATAAAAAAATAAAATAAAAACAGGGATATCTTCTCTCTTTAGATTGGGAGTCCTAAATCCAGCTCATATTTAAAGATGTAAATGAATTTTAGATTGCCACAATGAGAAGGTGGGTTTGTAAACTGAGATCCTAACATGACTGGTAGGTTTTTATGGAGGATGCCAGAATCATCTGAATACATTTAAAGTGTTTAGGGATAATGCCAGAAAAGATGCAGTACATTTTTATTCCATGGAGAGTGCCCCATAGACACTCAAGATTAAATACATGTTAGCAAAGATTTACTTTGCTTTGATAATATAGTGGCTTATAAATTTGACCTACAACAGATTTCAGTAAAAAAAACAACCAAACTAGGATCACCAAACTGGTCTGTACTGTAAGTGTGATGTCTGTAACCACATGCTGTCAATCTGAAACCTACCCTCCTTAAAGTGACACATAAAAACATGATGTCGTATAGCTTTATCACAGGGGACTAATCACTGAACTGAGAATTTTAGCCAAATTTGAAAAATGTCAAAACTCTGTTTTTCCACAGTTCTTGCGAATTAAGTCTAGAGATATACCACCATTGTTTTTTTTAGGTTTTTTTTGCTGAAATGTCCCAGCTTGTGCCTGTGTATGAGACCTGTTATCTTGTGCTGTTTTGCCTATTTCTGTATTCTGTGGAATGGTACAGATTTAGTTTCAAAACCAAATGAGTGAATTATTTTTGCAAATTTGCAAATTGACATCTTCCTAGAATGCTGAATATTAGCTAAGTGCAGACAGGCCCCAGTCTAACATAATGAGCATTGTCCAACTACTTGAGTCTGGCTGGGACCCTCTGTGATATCCCTGCCATTCATGTTTAGGGAATTAAATATAGAATAAAAATCACATTCTGTTTAACGGTTGTACGCCAATTTTGTGTATTTGCTACATGCTGCAATTTATTTACAATCCGTGAGTAGGCTAACCCAGAGCTGTGATGACTAGTAATGGCTAATGGTGACTTTTAAATGTGTGATTGCTGATTAACTTTATTTGGGCTTTTGGAAATACTAATCTTTTGTGGCTGGTGACTTTCTGGTTTGGTGCGGCATATAAATAAAATAAAGCAATGGGGTGTATGTCTGTGGCTGTGTTTCAGAGTTTCCATAATACTCAAATGTCTCCAGCTTTGAACTCGCATATCTCTGCAGTCCTGTACACACATACGCTATGCGTAATGTATCCCTTTTGGCTTAACATACTTTCCTTTGCTTTATTTTACTGGCATTGTATGATTCTCTATTATTTACCTCTTATCTCCTAGCATGGCAGCTGCAAACTACAAAAAAAGAAAGCTCAAATGGGATCCATTGACAGGCAGGTGCAGGCAATCTAACATGCTAATAGTGATAACAGCTGTAAATCTGAAAATATTACTAACTTTGAATATTAAGGTATAGGAAAAAAAGAAGGACCTCTTCTCGGGAAACCAGATCCATTTAACGTGATCTTGCTGCAGGCAATGTTTTGACTCCGTCTTTTCAAAGGCTCTGATTGGACCAAAATGTTTCCTGACATAAGGTCAGAATAATTGTGTCTTGTTTCACAGTGAAGGAGTTCTGGACCTTTCTTTATATTTTCTGGATTAATGTCTAGTCGGACTTACAGAACAAAGACGTTAAAATTCCGACACATTCATAAGATATCAGAAGTCTCTAGATTTTAAGCTAATTTGAGCTGGGCATTCATGTAATTTTTAATCCTGTTATGTTGTCCATCTCCCTCATATATAATTTCCTTCAGACTTGTTTATCTTGTATTATTATCCATCCTTCAGGTTTTTTTTTCTCTGACACCTGAAAACCGGGATGGCAAAAGAGAGCAGAGATTAAGTTATATGAGTTTCTTTTCCTCCTTACCCAACATGAAAGTCTGAATTGCATGAAAGCTCATTGCTCGCTACCATACCACCCTCTGATGATGCTTTTGGCATTGCGCAGTTTCTAGATACGGGTTGTAAAATTGCTGCATTTCTCTTGAAGACTAGTCAGCTCGGTAGCACACACAGCTGCTTTGAAAGTTCCTGTGTATAGTCCATACTCTGGTGTTATAGCAGTAGACTCCAAGAAGGTTTAATTGGTGTTTTCTATAGTTACATAGCTGAAAAGAGACCTGTGTCCATCAAGTTCAGCCTTTCTCACATTTGTTTTTGCTGTTAATCCAAAAGAAGGCAAAAAAAAAAAAGTCTGAAGAACATCCAATTTTGTAACAAACTAGGACAAATTTACTTCTTTTCCCCAGACTGGCAGACTTGCATCATCAAGTTCTTACCCCACTAAATAAAAATTATATCCCTGTATGTATTGTTTGATTACATTTCATTTGTACAATGTATAATGAAATTGTACACTGATCAGCCACAACATTAAATCACCTGCCTAATATCGTGTAGGTCCTCGTCTTCCTGCCAAAACAGCTCTAATGCGTGGAAGCATGAACTCCACAAGACCTGTGAACCTCTTCTTTGGTACCAAGTTATTAGCAGCAAATCCTTTAAATCATGCAAGTTGCAAGGTGGATGGGATTTGTTGTCCATGGATGGGATTTGTTGTTCCAGCACACTCCGCAGATGCTCAATCTGATTTTGATCTGGTGAAATTGGAGGTCAAGGAAACACATTGAACTCTTTCCCATGTTCCTCAAACAATTTCTGAACATTTTTTTGCAGTGTGGCACGGTGTATTAATCTGCTGAAAGAGAACACAGCAATCAATGAACACCATAGTCCTGAAGATGTGTAGGTGGTCTGTGACAATCTCTAGGTAGTTAAACACCAACCAGAGATGTGCTATTTGTCAGGATCACATATACAATGCCAGGAAGTGCATTGCCGGTAGCGACAAATTGACACAGCCTTCATTGGGATTGAAAAATGATGCAAGCCCTCAGATGTGTTCTTTGGAATTCTGTACAGATACTATTATTTATTTATTTATTACTGGTATTTATAAAGCGCCAACAGATTTCGCAGCCCTCTACAATTAGTGGGGAACATACAAAATACAAGAGGTCAAGAGAGCCCTGCCGATAAGATGATAACTAGCCATTGGAGCTCTTTTATACAAACTGCTTAGCTAGATAGCCCATGAGCTTACTAGAATGATGCACAGAGTCGGTATGGATGCAAAAATGACACGCCATGTCAGAATGGACGCATATCGTTATTATGCATGGGAGAACTACTCCAAGATGGGGCAGATGTTGCAGGTACTGTTACACAGAAATAATAATAATTTATGTTTTCAGCTACAAATAACCAAACCTCTATATCTTACCAAAAGATATTCAAAGATTAAGTCATTTTGGACATGGTGAGCTGATTTGGGTTTAGATCTCATTTGATGGCTTATTACACTTGTGCTTTCAGACTTTAATACATTAATATGAACTACAAATATTTCTCTAGTAACATTTTAGTCGACACATGTCAATGCCTTGAAGAATGGCATCTAAGCTACCCATTAAAATTTAATGTGTTCTAATGGAAAAGACTGTTCTCCAGTGTTTTGAGTTTTACATCTTGAAAGTGTTCAGGGACATCATGAAGAACTTGCTGAAAGAGTGAAAGAGCATTTTAGACCTATGCAAACCTATACCTGTTCAAATAACAGACTACATCCACTATTTTTAACGTTACCGGTATAGTGCATGTTGTCTCTTAAGAGGCATAGAGAGGCGAAATTAACCACATGTAACCAAACTACCAATGCTTCACTTTTTTCGGTTTTGACTATGTCCCCACAAGCAATCACTGTCCACTTATAATCTGTATAGTATTTCAAAGCCATGCTATGGGTTATGGGATCCATAATGCGAGGATAGTGATTGGCTATCAACAGAGTCATGTTAGCAGCTCAGCGCACACTGTTGTATTGATGTTAATCAATTTCTCTAGAACCTCTAAACATTTTAAATTTCTTTCTTTCTCAATGATTGTTTTGTAAAGAACACAAATAAATGAACTTTTTTTCCAAATCACACTATAGGTATGTGTGAAGCCTGTTACTCATCAGAGAAAACTTCAATATATTCAGATATCAGGTCAAAGGGGGTTGGGGGTTCCATCTACATGTAGAATTATTCTGTAGATTTTTTATTTATTTTTTCTTGTCAAATATTTTTATTGAATAGTTTTTAGAAATATTAAGCTTACAAATATTTTGAAAGCATAAGAAAAAAGATAAAATAGTTTGGGGGGAGATAAAGTTCACTTTATTAAAGGACCACTATAGTGCCAGGAAAACAAACTCGTTTTCCTGGCACTATAGTGCCCTGAGGGTGAACCCACCCTCATGGCCCCCCTCCCTCGGTGCTGGGGACTCTCCTCCTCCTTTGGACGTCATCGGCTGAATGCGCATGCACTGCACGCATTCAGTCAGTCCATAGGAAAGCATTCTCAATGCTTTCCTATGGACGCTGGCGTCTTCTCACTGTGAAAATCACAGTGAGAAGCACCTCTAGCGGCTGTCAATGAGAGAGCCACTAGAGGCTGGATTAAAGGACCACTATAGGCACCCAGACCACTTCAGCTTTATGTAGTGGTCTGGGTGCCTGGGTCCAGCTTTTCTTTTTTTTTATAAACATAGCAATTTCAGAGAAACTATAAATAGGTTAATCCAGCCTTTAAAGCCTCTAGCTGCTGTCTCATTGACAGCCGCTAGAGGCGTTTGCGTGCTTCTCACTGTGAAAATCACAGTGAGAAGACGCAAGCGTCCATAGGAAAGCATTATGAATGCTTTCATATGAGACTGGCTGAATGGGCGCGCAGCTACTGCCGCGCATGTGCATTCAGCCGAAGAGGAGGCGGAGAAGAGGTGAGTGTTTAACCTCTTCCTCTCCCCAGAGCCTGGCGGGAGGGGGTCCCTGAGGGTTGGGGCACCCTCAGGGCACTATAGTGCCAGGAAAACGAGTGTGTTTTCCTGGCACTACAGTGGTCCTTTAACCCATATGTAAACATAGTAGTTTCTCTTAAACTGCTATGTTTACAGCAGGCAGGGTTAACCCTAGAGGGACCTGGCACCCAGACCATTTCATTGAGCTATAGCTGTCCTTTAAGGAAGTTTTATATTTGATTCTTGACAACAAACGCTATAAGTTAAATGCAGTTATCTCCTATAAATGACCAGGTAAAACTTTATTGAAATATCTGAGAAGACGATGTTAACTGTTTATATTCTTTATAATTTAGACCCTTATTTGACCAGTATTATGATTTGATTTATAAATTTATAACCATATCCTACACTGAATGTTTTGTACTTTTAATTATTCTGTAGATTTTAGTTATAATATCAACCTCCTTAAAAAAAAAAAAAAGATATAAATGAGTTTTCCAGTTTCTTGAGAAATCCTTTTTTTTTTTTTTTAATATTGTTACATATAAGATTTGTAAATAAACTAGGCCTTGAATTTTACAGTTTACCTTTAAAAAAAAATTTTTACATTTCATTTTTAGTGATTTCCTTTCTTGACAATTGACATAATATGATTTTAACAGCAACGGTAGTTATCCTTCTATATAGCTGTTAATACTATATATGGAATTTCCATAAACTATAGCTTTTTAGGTTGTCGTGCAAAACCTGTGGATGTGAAAGTCAATTTCCGGTGCAATTTCCAGTAAATCTATGCATTTTGCAGGCAAAATCTCTTCTAAATGTATAGATTAAAACGTGTACCTCCTCGAAAAAAGTCTTCTGCCCTTCTAAGCAAACTTTTCCATGTGTTGTCAGGTATGGCTCTCAAATCATGACAATCAACTTGTTACGTTGAGAAAACAAGTTCTCGATAACAAGTTGTTTTCTTAAGATAACAATCTCATACAAATATATGGCCTCACTGGACTTCCGCAAGAATGTGTCTTTTTAAAAAGAAAATAAATGAGACCTTATTCAGAGAAAGTCAAGAACATAGAGGTAAATCTGGTCAGATGTAGTTGACAATATCTCTGTAGACATTGTTAATGTTATACACTCAACTGGAATTGCGTAGAATTGCAAACTTGTTGTTTTATGGCCTAAAATGTCCACAGTTGGTTAATAATCCCATGTTATTAGAGCTATCAATTGACTCCTGTGTAAAGTGAAGCCTAAAAATTACATTAAAGCAGGATGTCACTTCCTCCCTGCATCCAATACTACAGGGGCCCAGTCGCAGTCTTAAAGGGCCGCGGTGCCTGACTGGGCCCCTTTTCAACGATACAGATCAAGTGGCCCTAAGTGCTTGTGCCATACTATGGACAAATAGCGGCAGAACCCCAATTTTGTTCTCCCGAAACCACACCAAATAGGAAACGCTGCATTATAGGAGCAAACACCATAAACACAACAGCACTTTGCGTGGTTACCAGGAGTGTTCAGGTGCTGTTCCAGAATAGCTAGTCAAAACATTTAAGAATGGTTTGAAATCTTACCTGGAATCCATGGGAATATGTAAACGTCTTACCTGGAGACAGACGTCTGTACGAGGAGCCTCTCTTAGCTCTACTGTGCAGTGTAGGGCCAGCTCAATGGCAGAGAGCTTCAGCTGGACATCTGTGGGTACCCTCCACACTACAAATAAGTTGATTTCTTACTTGGGGATGGCACAAGGATAATACTGGCACCATGATCACTGCAGTGGATTGTTGTGGTTTTGGTGCTTGGAGTGTTGTTTTAGCTGAAAGGAAGCAGATACATGACCAGCTCAGACTCTGGGATGGATAAACCATGTAATTAATAGAAAACCATTTTTTTTAAATTTTTTGCTGAAATAAACTTTTACTATGATGCACAGCATCTGTATCTGCAAATCTTTTTTTCTTTATATTGCAGAACAATTTCCGTATAACTCATTATTAACAGACGTTGCTCAATCCCTTTTATGTTTTTACCTACAGAGCAGTTATGCAAAGTCACCTACTCTATATTTTACAAACTGTTGTCAGGAAATGTAATGAAGACCATATAAATGTACAAAATTATTTTGGTATACAGCAATATGAAGTATTTAACGTAATTTTTTCTTTTTTCTTTTTTTTTTCTCTTGTTAGTATATTTTAATAATAGTGCCACAAACATTTACAGAGCTTGTGATTTAAACCTGAACAGTAAAACTGTGTTCAGTCATTGTACATCATCCCAACAAGTCTGATTGCCCTGTCTTTTCTCTCTATAACAGGCATAGGCAACCTTCGGCACTCCAGATGTTTTGGACTACACCTCCCATGATGCTTTGCCAGCATTATGGGGGATGTAGTCCACAACATCTGGAGTGCCGAAGGTTGCCTATCCTCGCTCTATAGCATTAATGCAATTTATATATATATATATATATATATATATATATATTATTTTTTTTTTTTTTTTGAGTAGCAGAAGGACATAAGTCCTATAATAGTACATTGCCATCCACATCTAAAAAACATTCCCTGTAAAACCTGCACACGCCTTTGTAACCTTAAGGTAGTAACTGTTAGGACTGACCTGACTTTTTGTCGTCTGCAGCAGCTGTGCCTGTAACTGCCATGTTTTCACTAGCAGTTTAACTTCCTTCACTGAAAAATGCTGCATGTACCATATGGTGCAGCAGTTCTCCTGTGCTGATGGGCCAAATACAGTGATTTCCTTAAAAAATAGTTTTTACCCCCACCTGGTCTCCCACCTGGTGTCATGTTTTAATCCATCGGTTTGCCTTGTTTGTGCTTGTCTTCAGACTTTTTTTTTTTTTTTACACAATACAAAAAACTATTTTATTGGATTTTTTTTTTCTTTATTTCTAAAGATTTATACTTTCCCTTTTTTTTCTTCAACTTAACTATGTAGCTAACTGTTCATTTCTACTGTTTAAAGATTAAAATAATTTTTGTAAAAAAAAAACAACATAGGACAATAACTGGGATTCTTTGTTCACTTATAAATGCTGTCACTTGGATTCTTTGTTGTTGTTTTTTTGTTTGTTTTTTGTTTTTTAAATAATATCCCAATCTGTTAATCATTGTTTTATATTTCTTGACTTTGACAATTATTGGAACTTGTGAGTGTACAACACAATGCAAACAGAATGATGTGACATTGTATAAATATATTTCTATTTCTTTTATTACGATGTGATGTGTGTTTTTAGCTCATATGTATCTATATACATATGTTCAAAAAGTATTTTTGTTAATATTAAAAAATGATGCATACTTAGTAATTTGATCTCTTTAAAAAAAAAAAAAAATGAAGGAAATAGGCATGTTTTGAATATAGATTTTCACAATAATGTAACAGTCTTTACACTAAATCGTTTGTCCGTTTATTGAGAAATCTTTGAAGGAAGATAGCTCAGAACTCCGTTTCCCAATGATCAGTGTTGCTATGCTGCTCAGACTAATGTCTGTTAGATGAAATGGTTGATAACAATTTATGCAGTGGAGGGCACTAAAAACAGAACATATATGTATTTTAGCTCAAAAAAGTGCTCAGTGGAGATTCCCTGTTTTCCTTCAAGGCTAAATCGATACACTACAAATATTACTATAGAGGAGCACACTATGTAAAAGAACAATATTTTTTTATGAAAAAATCCAAACTAACAATAATACATAAACTCACTCAAAAGCAGAAAGTATTCACAAAAAGTGTACCATATTCCCAAATTTAAAGGAACGCTATAGGGTCAGGAACACATCTGTATTCCTGACACCATAGTGTTAAAATTACCATCTAACCCCCACTGCCCCTCTAAATATAGCAAAATCTTACCTTTTTTGCAGTCTGCTGCTACTGACTCTGCCCTGATTTGCATGCTTGGCTGACCTCATCAAAGTTGTGTTCTGAGCCAATCACAATACTTTCGCATAGTAAAGCATTGGATTTGCTGAGATTGTCAAGGAGCAGATCAGGGGCAGAGCCAGCACAAGTCAAACATAGTCCTGGTCAATCAGCATCTCCTCATAGAGATGCATTGATTCAATGTACCTCTATGAGGAAAGTTCAGGTTATCCATGCAGAGGGTGGAGACACCGAATGGTCGTGCTGCACACTGTGCAGCACCGCCCCAGGAAGCACCTCTAGAAGCCATATGAGGAGTGTCCAGTAGAGGTATCCTTATTACTTGAATACTCTTATGCTATTGACTACGTTAACCACATTAAACTTAAGCAAACGTATATTCATTCGGAACCTTCTTTATCATTGTACTTCACCTATCTTGAAGTTTCTGGTTTCAAGTTTCAAACAATATAAATTGCCTTGTGCCTAATGCTGGCAAAAGTAATATTTATGTATATCGCTATTATACTGTTGTTGTTGTTTTTCTTCCCTTTTCTTTTGTAGTACACCCTTTAGGCTACAGTTTGGCCTCACTAAGTTTGTTACATTAGATACAGTGTTCCTACTGTTTAATGTAATACATGCTTACTCAATAAGAATGCTATTCCTCAGATATATGTATAGAGATAGATAGACAGATATAGAGAGATATAAAAAAGATGTACTGCTGTACTGGAATACTTATGTATACTTACATTTTGTTATTATTGATAAAAATTATAAATCATTCAAATAATTTTTTTTAGATTTAGACACACAAGTAACTAGGATAATGGGCATACAATACTAGGATAACTATACCAAAATAACATAAATTTTGGCCGTAATGCCTTTGTCATGGGAGGATATTAAACCAATCAAGTGATTACTATGTACAGCAATAAAATAATATAATGATGTGGCCACCCACTGCTTAAAAAAAACTAAAAAACATAACAAAGCAATCCAGACAACACTGTCATTGGTGTGAATCCAGAGAATTTGCAGTATCTAATAAATGTTTACAAAAACAATGAGACCCCAGGGATATCCCATGAAGCATCATATTGCCTTAACCAAAATTGTGTGTGATTACATACACATGCATTGTTCTCTTATTGTTATTCTCCAGGTGAGACATATCCTTATATTATTTCATTGCTATATATAGTGATCACCTGGTTGGTTTGTTATCCTCCCTGGGGAAAGGTAATTTGGATGAAACAATTGATATTTTTTGTATCAGGATCCTTTATCTTAATATTGTAACATTATCCGGAATGTAATCATGATTACATTCCGGATACTATACTTTAGTTACTTTTGTGTTCTTGTTTTTGTTTTGTGTCGTATTAAATCTGGAACACTTTTTTGCGAATATATTCTGCTTTTCTGTAAGTTCATGCATTATTGTTCATTTTGATTTTATAATATAGCTTGTTGATATTTTATATAGAGTGCCCCTGTATGGTATTACTTGTAGATGAAACTGCTGATGTCAGTGAATTTGCATTCTTTTTTTTTTATCATCTTTGATTCCATGTTGTGAGGGAGCTCAAAGGTGCTCCAGACTTTTCTTCTGATATCCTTGACTCCCAGCGCCAGATCTAACCACACTGTGATCTCTCTCTAGCAGGACTTCCTCAGTAGCCTTCCTGAATCTCTTTCCTATTGCAGAAACCCTTGATGGCTGTAACTGCTATCTGAACCACTGTTACAAAGTCTATTCGTCGTTTTCTGAGTTGTAAAATATCTGTTTATCTTTTTTGCACAAAGGACAAATGTGTTTACTCCTAACTAAGCACTCTTTGTTGGCATAACCCACTGAAAAATGTGATTAAGTAACACTTTTATTAACTTTTTGTCTGAGAGTGCAAAGCATCCGTTGTTATGTAATATGAAACCAGGATTTTGAAGTATAGAACTCAAAGCACTGTGTACGTTTTACCTCTTTAATAATTTAAATGCTGAGCTGAAATCTTACATCTTTAATCAGTGCAGAATTCTCATACGGGTCACTTGGAAATCCTGGTCTTATATGGTTCATTAATACCAAGGCAGTGCTCAAAGGAATGATAGCATAGCACAGTCAATGTTTAGCAGCGACAGTTCCCATGATGCTCAGCCACCTTCTGGGAGCTGTAATTAATAATATCTGGGATGCCAAGTTTACCTATATCTGACTTTAGTTCTGAGTTAGTTCTTGAAGATATTTCGGGGTGGATAGAAAGTGGGAATTTGCATTGTGTGCATGACACAAACTCTCGTGCAGATGCATATATATTGCTCTGTTCCTGACCTTTTTTTCGTTGCTATTTATTTCTTCAGCACACCCTAGGCATTTTGGAAGTGTAGATTACTTTTTACCATAGATAACCCCAGATTACACCCTACAATTTTATATATGCAATGTAACGCAAAGGATTTTCTGTGTTGGAAATTTCTATTCATTTCCATTCCGCTATATCAAACCTGCAAATCAGAAAGGGAAATAAATCAGGGTAATTTAAAAATGAATATAGATGTCTGGGGTTGGGAATTCCTTATATCCCAAGTTGAAGGGTGCTGGGTCATTTGTGATTACATGGACATTGCATTGAACTAATATAGCTTGCAAATCTTCAACCCACAGGCCTAACATTGCACTCTACGTAGGCCTGTAAAAGGGTTTTATTGCATTAGTTGTGCTTTCCTCATTTTTAACCTCTGTCTCCTAAATCTTCCTCCATTATTTATCAATACATTGCTCAATAACAGATGCACTACTTTGTTCTCTCACATTCTTCAACTTTGTCTAGACAATCAAGTCATGCCTAGTTCATCTCCTAAGACTCTGTGTCTAATCTTTATATCTTTCGTTACCTCTGCAGTCCCAGTATGTGCCCCTCATTTTACATCCCCTCCAGTATTCATCAGATGGTACTTTGTGCATTCTGTATAATTTTACCAGGTAGTGTACCATCGGAACATTGTCTTAAAGGATTGTTCTTGGAGTGTCACACACATGGAAGTAGAATTACTCGCCTCCCATATCTCCTGCCACTCTATTCCCTCTAGTTCTTCACCTAAGTCTTGCTTACACTGGTCTATATAGGTTAGTCTACCCCAATCCTCAGTCTCCGAGCAGAGATGGACGTACAGCAGAGTAATTAGACCCTTGGCATGATTTCTGTCTGACATAATCGTCCCTCCAAATCTGGATCGGTAGACGTGATTTGTAATGGACAGTTATTTCTTATCAGGATCGCTACGCCGTTGCATTTACGATACAATCTGGCTTCATAAGCTGTGTTATGCGGGTGATCCTTTAGTCTGAGGTTAGCGTTTTGGGGGATATGTGTCTCCTGTAAAAAAAGCAATGTTTGCCTGTAACCTCTTCAATTCTCTGAACATAAGCCGTCGCTTGGTTGGGGAGTTAAGGCCTTTGACGTTTAGTGAGGTGATATTTATGGTCATTGCCCTGTTAGGTGCACAGTGCTGTCGTATACGCCCACCTCTACTTGCCAATGACCATGTTTCACCTTGATCCTCTTTTTCCATCCCATCCCCAGGCATATCGTAGGCCAGCCCAGCGTATAGCGTCTGTAATGGGCTTCCCATTGTGATGGGCACCAAGTCTTGGTACAGGGTGAGTTCCGCGTCTTCATGTTTAATAGTCCCTTCTCTGCTCTACTTCATTAAAGCTTCCTTCGTTTGGAAGTGGAGAAACTGGATCACCACAATTCTTGGTGAATTTTGGTCTGGTCTCCTCATCCAAAGGGTCCTGTGCGCTCGCTCTATATGCCATTGGTCATCTGGGATGGCAGGCAGCAGGGTCTGTAATATGGTGAGCATAGGATCACAGAGAGGGCCCTCTTCCGCTTTCTCCTGTAGGCCCCGGAGGCGGTTGTTATTGTGCCTCGACTGGTTGGCCATATCTTCCAGGGCAAGTTCAACCTCATGCATTCGTGATGTGAGGCGATTCACCTGGGTGTCCGCAGCGTTGAATGCGGTCATTGTGGTTTCTAGGCGTTCCTCTAACCATGCGGTCCTTGTGCCCAGGGACATGGGCGTCCGCAGGAATTTTTTCAGGTATAATTGTAATGACATCCATGCTTGGTCCCTTTTTTACAGTGTCATGAATGGGAAGGGGCATTGTCATGATCACATAAAGCCAGGGTGAATAGCGTTTTCACAACTATGGTGTCAGGAATACATGTTTGTATTCCTGACACTATAGTGTTTCTTTAAGCAAATTAAAGGAACATTCTGGTCACCATAACAACTTAACCTAAGTGAAAATTCTATGATGCCAGGAAGCCCCGGGGTGCGCTCTTTCCTTTAACGGGTTAAACCGCTCTCAAATGGTTTAACCCCAAAAGCTTCCTCCAGCTCCAGGTCGCTCAGTGGTATTTGGCTTTTGAAATGGAGTGTCAGGAAGTGCAGATTAACGTCAGGCATTAGTGCTACAGATTGGTTAGAGTGGACAGTTGACTCTTTAAGCCAGTCGCTAGTTCCCGGTTCATAAAAATGTTTTACTTTTTTATGAATGGGGAGCTACTGATTGGCTTAGAGTGCCAGTTGAGCACTCTAGCCAATCAGCGACACCCCTACCCAGCAGCACTCTGTGCTTCCTGACACTCAGTAAATAAAAGTGAACACATTAACACTGATATTTTTTTTTTTTACCTGGGGAAATAAGAAGGTCCAAAGTTTCTCTGCCAGGCCTAGGTACCAAAGCGTTATGATGTGGTGTCCAGAATAAAGTGGAAGGTTTACTTCACTTGTCCTTCCTGCTCCAATCTCCTTTTCCTCTCCTTCATTTGACACAGTCTTCTTTTTCTTCTGACACTATCTTCTCTTCTCCTTGGCTCCTTCTGCTCCTTTACCTTTATGCTACTTTCTGCTTATTTTGCGCCCTTCTGCTCCTTTCTCTGTCTGATACCTTTCTGCTCCTTACAGACCCTTTCTGCTCCTTCTCCTACTTCACCTCTGTGCTCCTTCTGATTCTCTCTGCTCCTTTACCTTTGTGCTCCTTCTGTCCCTTTCTGCTCCTTCTGTCCCTTTCTGCTCCTTCTGTCCCTTTCTGCTCTTTGCAGACCCTTCCTTCTCCTTACAGATCCTTCTTGCTCCTTGCAGACTATTCCTACTCCTTGCTGACCCTTCCTGCTCCTTGCTGACCGTTCCTGCTCATTTCTGCTCCTTCTCCTACTTTGTTTGTGCTCTTTCTGCCCCTTCCAGCTAATTGCTGACCCTTTCTGTTCCTTGATGTCCCTTCCTGCTCATTTCTGTTCCTTCTCATACTTTACCTTTGTGTTCTTTCTGACCCTTCCTGCTTCTTGCTGCCCTTTCTGATCATTCTACTTTACCTTTGTGCTGCTTTACCTTCCAGCTCCTTGCTGACCCTTCCTGCTCCTTGCTGCTCATTCTGTTCCTTCTCCTTTCTGCTCCTTCTTTTACTTTACCTTCCCTATACAGTCTGGGAGTTGCTGGCTGCACTCTGTGCTGCTCACCTGCGGATTCAGTCATGAGAGAAGAAGCAGGGATAAGATGTAGCTTCCTATCCCTGTCTCTCTCCATACACAGCGCCACCTATTTTCAATCACACGAAAAATAGCAGAACAAGCTGAAAAATCCGGGGGGGGCGGGGAGAGGCAAGTGCCCCCTCTTACTCCCCCGCGGACGCCCATGCCCAGGGAGTGGATCTCGGCTTGTAGCACCGCCGTAGACTTCACGATTTCTCCCGCTAGGTATGTTCTGACCTCGGATAGCTTGGTGAGAATTTGGGTAGTATCCCCTGAGGGGTTATTTAGTGCGTTATTAGCTCGCGGAGAGGCTGGTGGAGAAGTGGGGCCTACCCCGGCGCCCTTTTGACCCGCAAAGAGGTCCCTTACCGTGGCTCCCGGTTCCGGGCATCTTTTAGGGTGTCTTTTTCAAATTCCTTTTCTCCATTTTTGCTTTACACAGCTCTGGTTTTAGGCTTTTGTATGCTATATGCAGCATGTTTGGAGCGGAGCTCTACACAGAGGCGTCCAGCTCACTCCTCTGTCAGGTCACGCCCCCTCCAAAGATAGTTCTAATTCCAGTTTTCCATTTATGTGCTTCACCCAAAGAACTGTAATTGTGCCTAGGTTGCTCTTACTAATTCTACGGTACGATCAATGATGTGACCAAATGTGAATTTAAATGTTTTGAAAATACTTTATGCAAGTTATTTAACATTTGAAATCTCCTGGCATGCCATCATTATGAGTGGTCCCCCATCCCTTTAATATTCTGGTCTTTATAGAAGTTAGAGCAGATGTGACATATGTAAAGGTTTGAAACCTTTCATGTAATACCGCTCTGAAAGGCTTGGAAAATTCTAGGGAGATATGGAACTTGGATGTATTTTTATTTATTTTTTTAGTATATGGGATGGCAGTCTTCCCTACCTCAAACATTATAGGAAAAAAATATATTCTCTTTTAAATGTCTGTCTGACTCCTGCAGTCAGAATACGTGTCTCGGCCCCATTCCCAAATCTTTTCTTATAAGATATGACTCTGTTGGATTAATATTTTAGAAGTTACCTGGTTAGTAATTGACTCTTAAAGAAAAGTAAACTATATATCCAAGTATAAATCCCCAAATTGTGTTTATTTCCCCTTTTGATCTGCTATTGTCATGCTTTAATATTTCCTTGAATAAATCGAGGTTATGTGAACATTTTAGAATTTGGGAACCCATCCCAACCCAAAAATCTTTATCATATAATAAGCAGAGCAACAACATATTCTATTCTGAGCGCACTGCCATTTAAACCTGTCTTTTAAAATCATGAAAGCCGTGTCTGACATGACTGTTTTAGAGGTACTTTTCTGGGCTGGGATAAAATGCACTGTTCTGATTCCTTCTCTGTGGTTATTGATCCACTCCTTAGGAGAGTTATCCTGATTCATATTTGATGTGCCCAGCGGCACCGGGTGAAGTTGATAAAATAATCATTTGAAAGATCTCAATGGCTTGTTCTTGTTAGCTGCAATGTTGGTTACATAGAGAGTTAGAGGCCAGACTGTATTTTAAACAAATTAGATTTTAAATTACAGTACCTTTCCAATGTACTTAGTGATGTTTTGTTGATATACCCAACAGTTGGAAATCTCATTTGTTGCAAATGCATTATTTATATCATTTTATAAACTGTTTATATCTACATATTCCTCATGTCACTGTGGATGAGTTTGCCATGGCCTAACTAGTATTTTTAAAGCTTTACTAAAATTGAAATTGACCAAGAACTCAACCTGGCTTTATAGTAATATTTGTTTATAAATTGTATATTGGTAAATACTATATATCTTTTTTATTATCCTTTTATATTTTTCTTTTATTACGGATACTCTTGAGGATATATTTTAAATATCCAGTGAAGGTAGACCTATCCATTCACTTATTGGATTTTTATTTACTCTGATTTATTTTTTTTAGTGTTATTGTCCCTCTTCTTTTATTTTTTTCCTTTTTTATTTTTTTTAAATATTTTTCTTTGTGAAGCTTTACTCTAATATTTTGGATTTAAAGGGACAATATAGTCACCAGAACAACTACAGCTTATTGGATTTGTTCTGGTAACTAAAATCATTACCTTCAGGCTTTTTGCTGTAAACACGGTCGGTCTTTTCAGAGAAAATGCAGTGTTTACATTACAGCCTAGTGATAACTTCACTGGCCACTCCTTAGATAGCGGTTAGAGAGCCTTCCTGGGTCATGGCTGCTTAAAATGCATCCAAACATTCAGTATCTCCTCCCTCTGCATGCAGACACTGAACTTTCCTCATAGAGATGCTGATTGGCCAGAGCTGTGTTTGAATCGTGCTGGCTCTGCCCCTGATCTGCCTCCTTGTCAGTCTCAGCCAATCCACAGTGTGATTGAATCAGGCCACCACTATTGATGATGTCAGAAGACAGCTTGTTTTTCTGAGGCAAACAGCCTGCAAAGCTATAGCTTCAGGCTTGAATACAAGTAAGATTTTGCTATATTTATGGAGGCATTAGGAGCCCAAGGGGGTTAGATGGTGGATTTAATACTATAGGGTCAGGAATACATGTTTGTGTTCCTTTAATATTTGTAACCGTCTACAGTATAGGATTATAGGCCTCTTAATTTTTTTGCTTTGTAGGATTGAAATAATTATTCCTAGTACTAATGTACATGTATCTTATTCTGAAATAACCTTTAATATGGAACCTTGTATTTCTTACAGATTGCTACCCACAATGGCTGAACATAAGGATTGCCAGAAGAATTCCGTATATACACAGTTCATTTCCAAGTTTTTAGAAGAATTGCATTTTAAAAGACAAGACCTGGAATTCTTAAAACAAAAATTTGCAAGCAACACAATGACACGTCAGGTCATGCACCAGTAGCAAAATGTGTAGATATATTTTTTTTTAACCAGGTTTCAATGATGGCCAGTAGAGCTCTGGGCAAAACTGCCTAATGCTTCTCAGCGTTTTATTTTTGCCCAAGATTGGGTGACTTTGGAGACATTATCTAAGCAGGTGCAGAGAGGCCTGCCAGGGGTTGCCCCTGTTTTTGTTTGAAAGAAAAAAGGGAATGGCAAACAATGACTAATTGCATTATAACCACTAAAATAAGCTGTTGCGTTTATGGTGGTAGTAATGTCCCCTATAATATGCTTGATTTGTATCTTTCAATCACCAGCACATTTAATTTGTATTCTACTTATATTATACTTGCTTAAGTGATTGCATAAATCGCAGAACTACAACTTTTCGAAGACTCCACTATTTGGGTAATATTGAAATACTGAGTACGGAGTCTTTTTATAATACAGCAGACAATGGTCAATAGATGATGGATTCTGTTACCACAGGTGACGTACAAGCACAATCCTTCCTGATCTTGTTGCTATTGGCTATAAATATACTGTGTTAGAAGGTGTTGTGTTTTGTGGTTTGTTTGTTTTTTCTTGTTACTTTGACAGCGTATTTAAAGTTAGTATATTGTAAAATAAAGATACATTAACTACATCAGGCTATAATTTCAAAAAATAAAGCAAGGACTTGAAAATATTAAAGAAGGTAAAAAAAAAAAAAAAAGATCTATTTGAAAAATTTGGCAGAAAATAGAAAAAAAAAAGTTAGGATCCAAAGCACAGTTACAAATATGAAAAAGACCTGCGTCCATCAATATCAGCCTTTCTCACATTTGTTTTTGCTGTTGATCCAAAAGGCAACAAAACAGTACAGTAGGATCATTTAAAATAATCTCCTCTCAACAATTCCCAGCATTTCCCAGTATCAAGCTTAGTGAGCTTCACGTAAGCAACATTTTTTGCGGCCAATAACATCTAGATTAAGCAGTAGATATGAATCATGACTTTCCTTCCACATTTTTCAAGGCGTCATCCATAATAAGGAAAAATCACACCACATACTAGTTCACAAATCACTGTTTCCATTACTTGAGGTGGTGGGGGATCAAAGTCAGGAAGGTTGGGAAGCATTTACGTAGTATGTTGGTAAAGTAAAAACAGTTATATAAACAGCAAAAATCATTCAAGGTATATTTTATATGATAGCTGAAAAATCATACAAACAATACATTGGGTAATATAGTACAAAAATCACACCCACAAGCAGTATATATTGCACCACAAGTTAGGCCTAGTTCCCCTGTAAGCATATATCTGCTATAAGATGTATTTCTTTCAGAATATATTGTTGGTTGCTATTGTTTATTTTCACTTAAGATATCTTTTTTATAAAGGATTTTTTTTATTTGTTACTAAAAGAGACTGTTTTAGTTGCACTCCCACCAGAGCTATGGTTTATATCATTTTGTGTGAATCAGTCATACAACCATTTCTCTCAATCCCAATGCAGTTTGTATCAAACTGTCTTGAACGTTACCAATACACCAAAAATGGATGCACCTATAGCGGACTCTACTACAAATTATTTCCACTCTGTTAGAGTTTAAGACTTAGAAGTTTTTTCAAGTACTTCTTGGTGTAAGACTTTAAAACTCAAATAGAGAAAAGTGTACTTACTAAACTAGGAACCGGAGAGAATTGTCAGGAAAAGTACATGTTCTAGGCCAAAACGGCCATGTGGAAACTTAGTTAATGTCCTGTGTCATCCCTCCATAATTTCTGCTTTGGTCAATAAAGTCAAGGTATTGCTTGCACTACTGCTGGTGACTATCACACATCCTTCATTCGTTTTTTTACTTTCCAAATCAGGGCATTTTCTAAATGAGGACTGGCCCAGCTAAGAAAATCTATTGTTCCCACTTTTTTTTAATATTAAGATACAATAGTTACCATATCAAGCAACCAATACTCATGCTAGTTATTGTTCTTTTATTTTTATTTATTTTTTCATTTGCGTATGGGATATATGCAATGCAGTGTGATATCAAGCTCCAGTGGAATTTTCAGCATTCTATAGCCTGTTAAATTGTCAAGTAGCCTGTTGCTAACCTTCATGTCTAGACAGATACAAGGCTCATTATCAGCCTGCGTGTAGACATATTTACCTAACCTGTATTTGTGTATTTCTTAAAAATATGTGCAGTTATCATTGATACCTTGACACGGTCTATGTATGTTTGATTTTATGGTGCTTGCTCCTGCTGTCGTGGCCATGCAAGCTAGCTTGTTATCTTGTGCACAGCAACAACAACAAAATATTTTTTATATATATATATATATATATATATATATATATATGCAATTAAACATAAAGGGGGATATTGTGGCAGAATAAATTAATGACAAAAGTGCCAAAATGCCTGGGTCACAAACGCATCACAAAATAGTCTTGGTCCTTAAGGGGTTAATGTATTGTGTAATGTTTTACACATTTGTTCCTAAGATTGCACTACCCTTATACAGGATATACAAGCTGGGTTTTCTCCCTTCATTTTTTATTTCACACATAGATATAAGAGCAAAGGATTTTTTTGTTTGCTTTGTAACTGTTGCTGAGTTAGCAAACTCATGATTTAGCAATTCGCTTTATCTGATTTCCTGTCTTAAAATGTTAGGAGCAGATTGATAGGGCAAGCATTTTCAGTTACACAGCACTGTCTACATCTAAGATTCTCTGTACATTATAATTGATTAAAGTCTCTAACACTGCATTGATTTAGAGATTATGAGTATAACTAGATATAGGGCTATCTGATAATGGGCAGCCAGCACTCAGAAAACCTTTAAACTATTGGTAAATAGTAGAAAATTTGGAATCCTAATAAGTAGGTTTTTATTTTAAAAAATCTATACAAAATGTAGAAGGTAAGAACATTAAATATTAAATATAGTATACTTATCCATAACTGCATGGCCATTTTATCCAGTGGGGAAAGTCGCTCTTACCTGGATCCTAAACGCAGCTTTGCGTTCCATCGGACAGGAAGTGTACCCACAGGACTCTTAGTAGCGTTTATTTTTTTTTATCTCTACATAATCTTTCTTTTGCCCCTTTTGCCTTTCTTCCTATAGGCACACAGAGGTGAGCTCTTACTGTATTTTATATTACTGTTTTGTTTGCATGGTTTGTTATATCACTGATGTAAATATATTATAGATGATTAGTATATGTAAATGTATTATTGGTTAATTATCAATTTGCACAATAGATATATATATACACGGAGTTTGATATGTGGTGTTAGCTTGACAAAGTCCTAGGAGCAGGTCGAAACGTTGCTGCTCTGTCACTCTATTGGCCTAATAAATCTTGCTGTGGTTTGAACACCCTGAGAGTCTGGAGACCATTTGTCTGGTTACCTGGATCCTAACATAAAAGAAGCCCCCTGACATCTCTTGCTCTGTAGGAGGGTGTTACTGAGTGAGCTAATAATTTAAAATTCACACTGATTTTGGGGGTACATACAAATAAGATATCATAGAGACAGTTGTGATTAATTTTGTTTAATTTGTTGAATTATACGGAAATCAAAAACATCCTCAAATCACTGATATCATTAAGATGGTTCTTGCTCCAAGGGGTTCTCGTCAGTACTGATACCAGAGTTTAGATGAAAACCATGTTTAATTAATGTTCCACAAACGTTAGTGAGAAGTGAGCATTTTAGGCAGACTTGACAGTAGTTGGAGTTCTATCAATGAATATATTGATATAAAATTATAGAATGAAGCACTGTTTAACTAGATTCTCTGATTCTAACACTTCGGATTTCCTCAGTTTTTACCAGTAACGTTGTATGTCCTGCATTCATCCTTGTAAAGTTAATCCAGAGAGTATGACTAAACTTTTCTCCACCCAAATATCCTCCATGTTGTTGGGGTTTTTTTTGGGGGGAAAGGGGGTTTAAAACTAGCACAACTGTGGCAGTGACTATTCATGGTAATCCTGTCAAACCATGTCTTCATAGATCTCTCTTTTGGCATAGCAGCACGCTAGAACAGGAATGGGCCGTTCCCAAATGGTAGCCACAAAGTTGGATGTACCAAATTGTTTACAATGTCTTTGTATCCTGTAGCATTAAAATAATTCTTCACTGGAAGTAAGGGGCCTAGACCAAACCCAGAGAAACAGTCTCAGACCATTATCCCTCCTCCACCAAACTTCGCACAAGTTACTATACTGTTAATTTACATTGGATGCATTCTCCTGGCATCTGTCACATCTAGATTACTCCATCAGACTTTCAGTTAGTGAAGCGTGACTGATAACACTAGTAGGTACATTTCCATCGCTCTAGAGTCCAGTGGTGGTGTGCTTTACGCCACTCCAGCATTAATGTGAAGATTGTGTACAGTTGCCCGGCTATGGAAACTCATTTCGTAAAACTCCTTGCATACAGTTATGGTGTTCTCCTGAGGTAACTTCCAGGAGGCAGTTTGGAACTGTCGTAAGTGATGCAACAGATGATAGGCAATTTTTACACTCCACCCTTGGCGCTCCCAATCTGTGTACACATGAGATACTACTTTGTGGCTGAGCTCCTAGATGCTTCCACTTCACTTTAGTAGTCTTATAGCTGACCATGGTAAAGATCTAAAATGGTCACAAACTGACTTGGAGCAAAGGTGGCCTCCCATGACAGTGCCTTGTTAAAACATTATACAAATTAAATTACGGCACACACATAAAATACACTAATAATCTTATAAGGATACTTAATTTGCCTATACAAAATATGGGGATTCAGTTCCACCATGTGGCCATATTGTGTTAAGCCCACCATTACTTCACAGTACCCCAATATCCTACACTAAATCCAAAGGTGAGAGATAAATAAATAGTGCTAAAAAAAAACTAAAGTGTATAAAATGAATCTATTGTGAGAGCATGGTGAGTATACAAAAATGTGTCTTGTTTAACCCCATAGCGACCGAGGACGGTTCAGGACCGTCATCGGCATTTTTGCTTTGAGGACCGATGACGGTCCTGAACCGTCCTAACGGTCCTAGTTACTTACCTGATCACCGTCGTTCCCCCGGCGGCGATCAGCGTGGCTCTGGTTGTGGGGAGACTGCCTGCAGCCCAGACAGTCTCCCCACACTGAATTAGGACCCCCTGTGGCCATGTGATTGCTCAACAGAGCGATCACATGGTCACAATAGGTGTCCATGTGTCTGCCTGCAGGGGGACTGCCTGTGCTGACAGGCAGTCTCCCTGCTAGTGTAAAATTAGAAAATAAAATAAAGTTAATGTTAATTAAAAAAATAATAATAATAATATATGTGTATATATGATATATAGACATATATTATATCTATATAATATATGTCTATATATCATATATATATAATGCCATACTAAGTGTATTTTTATATTAATATGTACTTATATTAATATAAAAATACACTTATAATTAAATTACACACGTATATATATAATATATATAATAACTATATATGTATATATATATATTATAAAATATAAATAATAAGTAATTTAAATTAAATAAAAAATTTTAAAATAATAATAAAAAAATTAAAAAAAAATTATATCTATATGAAATTTTATTCTAACTGTATTTTAAAATTAATATATATATATTTATATCAAAATACACTTAGAATGAATTTGTATATATATCTATGTATATAAAAATAAATAAAAATAAGAAATATACATATGTCCATATACAAAATTACATAAATAATTATATAAATATACACGTAGACTTCAAATATATAAATATGCATATATATTTAAATTCTACGTGCGTATTTATGTAATAGTTTTACATAATTCAGTAATTTTATTGATTGCAATTTAAGGGACCTGCCTGCCAACCCAGGCCGAAATTCCAGAGAATTGAATTTGCTAGCACTGTATTTTACCCTGTAACGTTCTACGACACCCTAAAACCTGTACATGGGGGGTACTGTTTTACTCGGGAGACTTCGCTGAACACAAATATTAGTGATTCAAAACAGTAAAACATATCACAGCGATGATATTGTCAGTGAAAGTGACTTTTTTTGCATTTTTCACACACAAACAGCACTTTTACTGAAGATATAATTGTTGTGATACGTTTTCCAGTTTTTAAACACTAATATTTGTGTTCAGCGATGTCTCCCGAGTAAAACAGTACCCCCCATGTACAGGTTTTATAGCATTTTTGAAAGTTACAAGGTCAAATATATGGGTCAAATATTTTACATTGAAAATGGCCAGGTTGGTTACGTTGCCTTTGAGAGCGTATGGTAGCCCAGGAATGAGAATTACCCCATGATGGCATACCATTTGCAAAAGAAGACAACCCAAGGTATTGCAAATGGGGTATGTCCAGTCTTTTTTAGTAACCACTTGGTCACAAACACTGGCCAAAATTAGCGTTCAATTTAGTTTTTTTACTTTTTTCACACACAAACAAATATGAATGCTTACTTTGGCCAGTGTTTTCGACTAAGTGGCTACTAAAAAAGACTGGACATACCCCATATTGAATACCCTGGGTTGTCTACTTTAAAAAAAATATGTACATGTGGGGTGTTATTCAGAGATTTATGACAGATAATAGTGTTACAATGTCACTATTGATAAATTTAAAAAATTTATGTTTTGAAACCGCAATATTCTACTTGTACCTATAGCCCTATAACATGCAAAAAAAAAGCAAAAAAGCATGTAAACACTGGGTATTTTTAAACTCAGGACAAAATTTTGAATCTATTTAGCAGTTTTTTTCATTCGCTTTTGTAGATGAGTAAAAGATTTTTCAAGTAAAAGTCAAAAAACATGTATTTTTTTCAATTTTTCATCATATTTTTTTATTTTTTTTAAATTAAAATACATGAGATTATATAAATAATGGTATGTAAAGAAAGCCCCTTTTGTCCTGAAAAAACAATATATAATTTGTATGGGAACAGTAAATGAGAGAGCGGAAAATTCCAGCCAAACACAAACACCACAAAAGTGTAAAAATATGCCTGGTCGCAAATGTACAACATCGCAAAAACAGTCCAGTCCTTAAGGGGTTAAAGTCACTGAGCTCTTTAGTAAGACCCATTGTACTGCTACTGTTTGTCCTTTGAGATTTCCATGTGCTGGATTGTATGCACCTGTTGGCAGTGGGTGAGGATGAAACACCTGAACTCAGTAATTAGTTGGGGTGTCCACATACTTTTGGCCATATAGTAGTGTATGGTATAAATATTTCACTTGTCACTTTATCTGCCACTTTAACTGTGCAACTTCATATCTCATGGAGTAAGCATACAACTATGCAATCATTTTTTAGCAGGAGGCTTGATAAACCTTTTGTGTGGTTAAAATGTTGCCTATGTTGTTAACACGATAAAAAGAAGCACTATTAACTAAGCCGAATATTTTTATTGTACTTTTTTTAAATAAAGCGATATTTACTTCAGGGAGAAACCCCAGCAACAGCAAAACATTAGGCGATTGTCTATTTCAATCAATGCTGGAGCTGCCTCTGTGTACATCAAGCATGTCAAACTGAAAGGCTAGCACTGGCCAAATAAACAAGGTTTAAGTTTATGAGGGCCGCAAAAAAAAAAAAAAACATACATTTTCATAGAAACGTAGGTTTGTTTTGAAAAGTACAGTATAAAAAAAAAAAAGCATCCCTCTCTACTAAACCCCAGTCCCCCACCTCTACTAAACCCCAGCCCTTGTTTAAAGAAAAACAATATTAGCCAACAAGCAGACTCCACTCACATTGCCACCGCCAGTATGCGACTATGTAGTCCAGCTTTGGTATACCCCCAATAGCGCCATCTGCACCTTGTGCCAAAGCGGATCCTGTGAAAACCTGTGAAGGTGGAGCATGTTGATATCATGTCGGAATGTGACATGGCGTTGCGTGCCTCCATGCACCTCCAGGTCCTCTATTGTCCAGCCGCGGCCATCGCAACACTGACAGACACACACACTCACTCTCTGACAGACACACACACATCCACATTCTTGCACACACTAACATTTTGTGTGATAGCCAAGATGGCCGGTCACATACGCTAAGAGCTCCTGCAACAGTTGGCACAAGTGAGCTGAAACCGAGTGACATAATCACGTTAGAGGCATAAGATGACCGGGAACAGACACAGAGCAACATGACAAACAAAACGGTACTTGTCCGGCACCGGTGCACCGCGGAAAAACCTCTACCGCCCATGCGGCCTAAACCAGAGCGAAGCCTGAGGGCCGATCTCCTGGCGCAGGACGAGCTCACAAGCGAGAGCCCACTACAGCCCTGCTGCCCCCCTTCCCCTCTGGACCGGCGGGGAACATCCTTATCCTCGCAGGAGACGAATACCCCCACATTACCGCCTGACCAAGCGACAAAACTGTTAGTCAAACAGGGCCTAACCAAGATGGCGGCACAGACGCAGCCTATGACCAAGCGAACACCTATTAAACCACCCAAGAACACATTGGAGTTCGTTGGCCGGCTATGCACCTATCTCTGGGTGAAGTTTAAAGCCCAGAGACAGACTTACAAACTAGCGATGAGAGAAATGATGGCGTGGATCCGCCCAACTACCCAGCGCTTCCTGCAAGGGAACCCACCTTGTAACCCCCGAGCGGCCTCCTGAAGGAAACAAAGCAGAAGCTTATCATGGCAGGAAACTGCGCCGGGGTCCGCAGACAACAGCACTCACGACCTCAAGCTTCAGAATAGGACCCGCTGGCGCACCCGGCCAACCTACCACTCAGTGCCACCAACAACCTTTCACCAGCAAAGTGTAACCCCGCACGTTGATACTCACAAAGCCTGCTGCGAAGCTGACCAGGACGCTGTGAGTACGTGTACAGGCGGGCGAAACTGGGAGGGGGGCCCTACGGAGAGGGAACCCTGATGGGGCACAAACCCTGCCGCGAAGTAAAGCCACTAGAAAGGGCATCGGGTGACGCAAACCGGACTGATACACTTAGAGGCCCACGTCCTGCGACCCTGTTCGTGATGCAGAGATTATTACCTCACTCAGCCGGGGACATGAAGTATTTCAGCTGCCACTTCACCAAGGACTGTGGACTTTGGACAATGCCGTGCTGCCACAAGGACAGGCACAAAGCAACTTAACTATACCAAAGCGACTTATCTAGACCTAGTTCGATGTCAACAGTTCGATGTCAACTCTAACTACATAGACTGGTTTGAATAGCTAATGTTAGACACCTACATAATTTGTTTTATTAACAGACTAGCCTATGCACCATTTATGCTTAACTACAGTTTATATTTATCTATAATGTTTCTCAGCATGTACTTTCTATATTATGCCATAAGCACAAGCATAATTAATGATATCATAAGAATATCTAGCCTAACATGTCGATCACGATCTACTGAAGTCTCATAGCCTGTCTTTTCATGTTTCTACTGCCTGCAAGCGCAACTTTTATTTAAAAAAATAAATAAAATGTGCTAGTCTCAGCATATACCTCACTGTTATAACTGTTTATCTGAATGAGCAGTGGAATGCCGTTGGGGTACCACATACACGTATGTCACATCTTTATGCACTGCAAAAATATATATATTTTTTTAAATTGTCTGTGACACAGCACTACAAAAAACACTGAATAGATGATGCTCTTCTTGTCTCAATGATGCTTTATCTGTTGACATTATTACAATCCCATTTATATTACCTCTAGTGACTGTCAGAAAACTAGAAAAGGACTAACTTCTGCCAGAAATAGATTTAATAATTTAATCTATGTATGTCCACTGTCAGTATGTAAAGTATACTGAGACCTAACACTGTGTGTCAACACTTTTCTCATAAAGAAGCATTACATTGGCAGATTGGGCTATGACTATAGGCAATTCCTATCTATGAGACGCATCTGATTGGACAAAAGTAATTAGGATTAATGATTTCACTGGAAGACGTTTGGACTGCAGTGTGGAGTATGGCATGGTGCTGGAATAAATGAACTGCTTAAAGCGTTCACTGCCATCAGGGAACACCATTGCCATAAAGGGGTGTACATGTCTGCAACAATCTCTAGGTAAGTGATATGTGTCAAAGTAACATTTACATGAATCCTTGGACCCAAGGTTTCCCAGCAGAACATTGCCCAGAGCATCACACTGCCTCCGTTAGCCAGCCTTCTTTCCAAAGTGCATCCTGCTGCCATCTCTTCCCCAGGTAAATGAAACACATGCTCACTATCCACCGGATCTATAAGAAAATGTGAATCATCAGACCAGACCACCTTGTTCCATTGCTCCATGGTCCAGTTCTGGTACTCACTTCCCCATTTAAGGCACTTTCGTCAGGGGACAGGAGTTATCAAAGGCACTCTGACCCCATGATGACTCTGTCCCCATATGCAGCAAACTGTGATTCACTGTGTGTTCTGATGTTTTTCTATCATGCCAGCATGAATTATTTTAGTAATCTGAGCTACAGTAGCTCTTCTGTATGTTTTGGACCAGAAGGGCTTGCCTTGGCCACATACATCAATGAGTCTTAGCTACCCATGAGCCTGACACCGGTTCACCATTTGTCCTTCCTTGCACCACTTTTTGAAGATACTAATCACTGCATACCGTGAACACCCCACAAGACTTGCCGTTTTGGACATGTCGTCCAGCCAGGGCCGGCCTTAGGCCTTTAGGTGCCCTGTGCAAAAAAATCGTCACAGCGCCCCTCCCGGTCATACCCTTTATATTATAATGTGTGCAAGGAGTGATGTCTGGGTGTGGTATATATGCTATGTGCTGGCTGTGTGATATTTGTTATGGGTGTATTGGTTGTGTGTGATATATGTATGCATATATTACCCTGGCTGTGTGTGAAATTTGTGCTGGGACTATTGGATGTGTGTGATGGGTATTTAATTCAGATAAAAATATGCATGTGTGAATGCAGGTGTGTATTTTTGCAGATTCACATGCACACAGTTATAGACATACACTGTAAAATACAGCCAGATGCACAAAGTCCGAGGCACATAGTCACAGTTACAGGTAAACAGTCAAACACACAGTTAAAGGCAGTCACACACACACACACACAGTCTCAAACACACACAGGTACAAGCAGACACAGTTACAGACCGTCACATATGCACAGTTACAGAAAGTCTCACACACACAGGTACCGGCAGACAGCCACACACATTTACAAGACAATTTCTCTTACACACACAGTTACAGACAGTCTCTCTCACACACACAGTTACAGACAGTCTCTGTCACACACACACACACACACACAATTGCAGACAGTTTCTCACTCACACAGACAGTTAGTCGGTCACACACACACTTGCAGACAATCACACACACAGTTGCAGACAGTCTCTCACACACACAGTTACAGACAGTCTCTATCTCACACACACAATTGCAGACAGTCTCTCTCACAGACACACAGGTACCTGCTTCCATTGTGGGCTGGCAGGGGGAGCAGGGACACCTACCTGCTTCCCCCACAGTGTTCACAAGTTTCCAGGCAGCAGGCTCAGCTGTGTGTAGCTCCACCCCTGCCATGCATGTAGCTCAGACCCCTCTGTTGATTTAGCTCTGCCCTTGGATTATCAGGTAGTAGTGATGTCCCGAACGGTTCGCCGCGAACGGTTCGCCGCGGACTCCAGTCAGCAGACACATTCCAGCCAATCAGCAGCAGACCCTCCCTCCCAGAGCCTCCCACCTCCTGGACAGCTCACTAAGAATGCAGCTTCAAAATGGATGCTGTCCAGGAGGTGGGAGGATCTGGGAGGGAGGGTCTGCTACTGATTGGCTGGAATGTGTCTGCTGACTGGAGTCCGCGGCGAACCGTTCGGGACATCACTATCGGGTAGTCCTCCCACCAAGTGCAGTGCGCTGATACCACGACCACGGCCTGCATTATAGGAGGGTTCTGTTCACTCCCTCACACCTGTCACCCAGGGAGTATGAGAGCTGTGTCGGCCACAGGGCACCCCCTGCTGCCATGGCGCCCTGTGCGACTGCACAACTCACACACCCCTTGTCAAAGATGCTCAGAACTTTTTGGTTGCCCATTTTCCTATTTTCAACACATGCAATTCAAGAACTGACTTCACTTGCTGCCTAATATAGCCCACCCCTTGACAGGTGCCATTGTAACAATATAATCAAAGTTATTCACTTCCTCTTACTGTGGTTTTAATGTTGTGGCTGATCGGTGTGTGTATATATATATATATACACAGATATACATATAGACAATAATACTTTCTCTAGTTAATTATCCCCTCTTCCTCCCTGGCTCAACGGGGCAGCTACAAAGTGTTTGGGGTGCATAGCAGTCTCTGGTAACTGCACAGAACAACCAATGCTGACTATGTATTATGCACATAAAGATTGCAAGATGTATAATTGTTCTGCACATGACATGGCAACTTATCATTTTCTACAAAAACTTAGAATGAGGAGTTAAGTGTCACAATTAAGAATTACATTTTTGTTGTTTTTTTATGTTTTGGCGTTTTTTGTGTTAAAATAGAGAGACTTTGTTTTACACCCAAATTTCTTGTGTAAGTGCACAGATTTTTTTTGTTGTTGTTAGAAAATGTTGAGACTGCAAACGGAACAAGGTTACAGAGGTTAGCCCTAGGCAGAAATCTCTCTTCTACTGAAGTCTGCAACATATTGTGTATGTAGTATCCACACTGCATCAATCACTGAATAAAAGCTTTAGAATTTCTAAAAAGTGCCACAAAGATTCTCGGAGAATAGAGGCAGGTGGTGGCAGTAGTCATTCTGCGCTTTATATTGCAACTTAACCTCTCTGTGTGGTTTAGCACTCTAGTGTAGAGAATGGTTTTGTATGTGGTTTGAAAGATCAGAGCACTTGTTTTCAAAATGTAGTAGAGCTATGGGTAGGTAGCTAGGTGTTACCTATATCGACACATGTTTGATCAGAGCAGCTGCTTTGAAATGTTCCTCTTCTGAAGTATGTACTCATTTCAAACCCAAACTATAAATGCGTGATATATTTCATTTAGGTTCCAATGGGGTTGGTAATATTTTGCAAATCAACATAGAATATTCCTGTTTTATAGATTCATACAGAAGCTAAAGTTTAAAGCTTTCCATTAATATATATATATATATATATATATATATATATATATATATATATATATACACACACAATTTTTTTTTGTATTCTTTATTTTTGTGGTGCAAATATTTAACACACACTCTTGTAATGCCCCAACAGCAGTAACAGGAAGTAGAAGATACAGATTTGAGCAAGTACAAGGCATATAGGATTACTGCACACATTTTTTAAAGGGACACTCCAGGCACCCAGACCACTTCTGCCACTAGAGGGCACTTACTGGTCCATAGCACAGGTTTTCTGTGCTATAGCGTCGCTGGACGTCCTGATGCTATGTGAGGACCTCCACCGTTGCTAAAATCCCCAGAGGAAAGCATTTAAATGCTCCTCCCTCGCCGGCTGACGGCGGCGAGGGAGGAGCGTGGGCGGACCCTAAACCACTGCTGAGGGACATCGGCGGTGGTCTCAGGTAAGTCACGGAAGGGGTAGGGGACCTGCAGTGCCAGGAAAACAATTTGTTTTCCTGGCACTGGAGTGTCCTTTTAAGTTAAGTAGCATAATCACAGACTTGTCAAGCGTGTCTGAAGTACATGGAAGACCAAATTAAGTAAGTAATCAACGTGAGCTACCCAGACATGTTAAAGGTTGAGAAATTAGATTGTAGAACATGCTTATAAAACAGGAGTATACGAAAAGTATAGTTAAAAATAAAATAAAAGAGTGAGCCATACACAATGCAGATTAAACTAAATGGCTGGTTCTGAGTTATGCAGGCTATATGTACTGTGCTTGAGCAGTATGATGTGCTTCATGGATAACTAATGAATATAAAGGATAATAAGTGGCTCTTAATGAATATACCATTTCCTACGATATGGTGAAACACACATGAGTGAGGATTTTCCACTGGGACTGGATAATCAAGCAAAGGTAAGTGGGCATTATGAGCATTTTGGGGATGTGAGAAGAGAAAAGGTACAGTAAGACAGAAGACAATTTAACTACTAATGCAGAATCCAGGCCAGTAGGCGTAATATCAGATCAGTATGGCATCTTGTTGCAAGTGTCCCCATTCACCTGATACCAGACGTCGTCAGGCTTTCCGCGTAGGTCGGGGAGTAATCAGAGGCGCTCCATGTAATGGCAGTCTCCTGTGTTGCAGCTGCACAGTACCAACTGCAATCAGCCGCTTGAGCAGGCCTCCTGGCTCGTCCGAGTGCATGCCACTGGCTTTGCTGAGCGGGAATCCTCTGAGTGCACTGGTTTGGCCTGATGTTGCGGGCTATATGTTGGAGATCTATTTGCAGGGATCCTAGCTGGGACCGGGGGCTATCCAGGGATGTATATTTTATATGTGTACCGCATTTCCTTCCTGGGGCAAGGAGGCCCCTAAGTTTCCCCAATGTATGTAACAGTATGTAACCCCCTGCAGGGGTCTGTGCATAAAAACTGTGTGTACCAATAAAGCATTGTTAGTGTTGTACTCCCAGAGCTGTGTCTTGTCCAGTTACGGGGGGGCCCATCTTAACTCTCCAGCAGCTCCTGTGTCTGGCCTCCGTCTACATTCTACAGCGGCTGACTCCTTCCACCAGACCACCAGGGATGCAATCTCCCCCCCTCCCTAGTCAGGTAAGAAGCAGGGAGGGGGGAATACAAATGTAAATACCACCAAAGAGGCTCCCCCCCTCCCAATTCAGCCCTCTATTTTACACATTTACATACACTAAAACCACAACACAAACACACACTGCATTCACCATACATACACTAAAACTACAACACAAACACTCCATTCACTATACATACACTAAAACCACAACACAAACACACACTGCATACACCACACACACACTAAAACCACAACACAAACACGCACTGCATTCACCATACACACAAACTACAACACACACACTGCATTCGCCATACACACACTAAAACCACAACACACACTGCATTCACCATACACACTAAAACCATAACACAAACACACACTGCATTCACCATACACACACTAAAACCACAACACAAACACGCACTGCATTCACCATACGCACACTAAAACTACAATACAAACACACTGCATTTACCATACGCACACTAAAACTACAATACACACCTGCATTCACCATACACACATTTAAACCACAACACAAACACACACTGCATTCACCATACACACACTAAAACCACAACACAAACACGCACTGCATTCACCATACACACACTAAAACCACAACACAAACACGCACTGCATTCACCATACGCACACTAAAACTACAATACAAACACACACTGCATTCGCCATACACACATTTAAACCACAACACAAACACACACAGCATTCACCATACACACACTAAAACCACAACACAAACACTCTGCATTCACTACACAAACACATACTTTATCTTAAACACACAGAACTACATCCATTATATAAATGTGCAATCTGTATCCATTTTACACACCACACAGGCCATCCTTGTGGGTGGACTTAGAGTAGGCCCCCGGGGACAGACTCGGCGGTGGGCCCATGCTTTGAACTGCGTCAGGGCCCCCAAAATTTCTGATGGCAGCCCTGTAAGAAGCACCCAGGGCTGTGTGTTGTCCAGCCCCTGGGAGCGCATAAAGCTAGTCCCCTTCTCGTTCCCCAGCTAGGAAGCGGTCCCTAGCGGAGGTACCCATCCAGGGTACAGAGAGCTCCACCACAGACACTATAGTACTTAAAATTAATGGGAAGCTTTAAACTTTAGATGTATGAATCTATAAAAAAAAAAAAAAAAAAACTACCTAGAGATTGTTGCAGATGACATAAAACCCTTCATGGCAATGGTGTACCCTTATGGTAGTGGCCTCTTCCAGCAGGATAATGCACCCTGGCATACTGCAAAACCTGTTCAGGAATGGTTTGATCGTGACAAAGAATTCAAGTTGTTGACTTGACCTCCAAATTCTAATCAGTGGAGTATTCCTTTTAATATGGATTTTAAATGCTTGACATTTCCAGTTAATGCATGGAATGGGTTTATATATGGCTGCAGGTGGAGGTCAGGTGCACGAGACCACAAACAAATTCAAATTTTGTTTTTAAGTCAGGCGTAATTTTTAACTCCAGGGCAATAAAGCCCCTAAGCCAGCACTGAACTGAAGAGGTTAATGTAGTGTTTATAATGTGTTGTTTTGTGTTGTCAATGGGCAGGGGTGGCAATCATATTTTAAGTTTATGGTGAATCCTGTTTAATGATAGAGCCTGATTAGAAAACTTTGCATTAAAGAGATAGAGACAGGCTCAGCATATGCTTGCAATAAAACCTGATTCATTCATGGTTTGCTTAACAACTGGGAAAAGTACTTGCTTTTGCTTTATGGAGAAATCGAGTTTATATTTTATTGATCTCCTGAATAGCTTAATTGTATTGACCTGATTTGAGAGCACACCCAAGACAGATAAACACTAAGAGACGGATAGGAAAATGCATTTAGATCAGCACACACCCTAGATTAATGTGAAACTGTACAAAAACACTAAAATAAACATATTGGTTAAATACATGTATACACTGCCAGGCATCATTTTACTTTCATACAACCCCCTCAAGCTATATTTATTAACCCCTTAAGGACCAAACTTCTGTAATAAAAGGGAATCGTGACATGTCACACATGTCATGTGTCCTTAAGGGGTTAAATACCCCTAGAAAGCATTGATCCTTTTACACTTCACACTGTGTAAGGTTCACATTGCCAGATCTTCCCTGTTTTTCGAAGTACATGTCATTGTCAGAACTACATACTGATGGACAGTACATTAAATTAATTGAGACGGAATCCTAGAAGAACTGCCTTTATTTGATATATACACTCTCTCAAGTCACATATGAATTCTACATGCTGCAGAACAGAACTTTTCATGTGCTGCCCATCAGCACAATGACATGATGGGTATCTACCAAACATTATGTATCATGCAATCCTTTATGTGATCTGGAATGCAAGGAGGTAAACCTCGTAATTGTCCCATATACACCAGGACCGTCCCCAGTTTGGGGCTTTGAGGACACTAGGGGAATGTCCACAATAACCACCGCGCACATCAATAGGCGCTTGCACTGAACCGAGTATACTCAAGGCTTTGGGACCATGGCAAATCACATGCGCTACCATGAGTGAGCCGGTGAGAATAACTGTTAGTCAGCCTCTCACGCTTATATGCCAGACTGTATGTTGGTGACCCACCCACAATGCTGTCATTTGCCCCCTACCTTCAATTATATCCTACATGAGTGCCTCAATAAGACTACACTTACATCATAAGCTCCTTTTTTTCTCTCTACACATTCCCTTCCATACTAATAAACGAAAATGATTGAGTGTTTAAATATGACAAAATATGTCATACATATACACATATAGAGTTTGTAGTGTTTCCATGAGAGAGTGAGAGTGAGTGTGTGTGAATATATATACGTATATACTGTGTGAAACAGTGTGTGTGTGGGAAGCAGCATGTCTAGTGGTGTGAGGGGAGGTGTAACTGTATACATGCAGCAATCTGTGTGGTAGTGTATGTGTGTACAGAAGTGTGGGGAGCAGTAGGTGTAGCTGTGGGTGTACATACCTCCCAAGTGTCCCTATTTAGATGGGACAGTCCCTAATTTGGGCCCAATCCCTCTCCCTCTTTTCTTTGAGCTTGATATTGGTGTGTCTGAGTGTATAACAGAGCTCCACAGCAATAATACTCTCCATAATGTGTCTTTAAACTACAATAAATGTGTTTAGAAATCAGTCTGTGTAAATAGGATACATTGTTCTTGTTCTAAATTGCATTATAGTAGTTACATAAATAGCAAGAAAATTAAAATGTCTCTGAAAGCCCCACCCCTGGCCACACCCCACTCACACTTGTAAAAAAAAAAAAAAAAGTGTTCTTCTTTGTTCATATGAAATGTTGGATGGGGAGCATGTACCTGCTTTCCCATTTCTGAGGTGTCCATTATGGTCCTAGTCCTCTATTTCTGCCTCACCAGTTCTCTCCCCTCTTTTTCCAGGGGTCTAAGGTGAAGGAGCCATGCATAGATCACTGTGTTCAGTCTGAGGGGGCGGGGCCATACACAGATCACTGTGTTTAATCTGAGGGGGCGGGGCCATACACAGATCACTGTGTTCAGTCTGAGGGGGCGGGGCCATGCACAGATCACTGTGTTTAATCTGAGGGGGCAGGGCCATGCATAGATCACTGTGTTAAGTCTGAGGGGGTGGGGCCTTGCACAGATCACTGTGTTCAGTATGAGGGGGCGGGGCCATGCACAGATCACTGTGTTTAATCTGAGGGGACGAGGCCATGCATAGATCACTGTGTTTAGTCTGAGGGGACGGGGCTATGCATAGATCATTTTGTTCAGTCTGAGGGGGCGGGGCCATGCACAGATCACTGTGTTTAATCTGAGGGGGCAGGGCCATGCATAGATGCATAGGTAGGCAGACAATGTAATAGAGCAGCAGGAAATGCTAGCAGAATGCTTAGTTGTATAGGGAGAGGTATTAGCAGTAGAAAGAGGGAAGTGCTCATGCCATTGTACAGAACACTTGTGAGACCTCACTTGGAGTATTTTGTACACAGTACTGGAGACCGTATCTTCAGAAAGAGTTCAGAGAAGGGCTACTAAACTGGTTCATGGATTGTGGGATAAAACTTACCAGGAAAGGTTAAAGGATCTTAACATGTATAGCTTGGAGGAAAGATGAGACAGGGGGGATATGATAGAAATGTAACCGCTGGTGGTTCCCTTATTTACCACTATAATGTCTTAAAGCATAGAACTTAGTAGGGCTAACCATACAGATATCTTAGCCATAATTTTATATAGTGTAAGAGATCCTCTATTTAACATATATAAATAATTGAGAATACAATATAAAATAAGGATTGTCTTGGAAGCAAGTTTTGTCTTTTTGGATATTTATTATATAAAAATATAAAATCCATTATAGCAGAGTTTATAAGATTAAATTACATGCTTGCAAATATCATTAATAGGTTAACATACCCTTCTGAACATGTCATCATGTCAGCCTCTCTGTCATTTTAAGATGGAGCAGCGTCTGTCTCCAAGTCTCTCCTCCGTGTCTTAACATTTAAAAGTACACCTATTTATACCTTAGATGTCTCCATTTTAGGTTACTGTAGTTCAAATATGAAAAAGTAACACTTCTTTTACTTTATTCAATTTAGGACCTCCCTTAATTTGGCAAACATACAAGGCCATAACTAAAGGGTGTATACGTCATGGAAATTTTCCTGACTTAGTTCAAGATGGCATCTTAAAGTCTGAATAGGTTATCTGTTGTTTATACTAAGTCGTAAGTGTACAGTCGTGGGAGATTCCCGGATTTGGGGAAGTTCCATTAACTTGGGGTTACCACAGTATATTGTGTACTGCAAGTGTCGTAGTATAGCCTTGAAGCTTGTTTATGCATTATTGTTATTGTAATTCGTCTGGGACAAAATGGCGCAAACATATTATGCACTGAGGTTATTGCTTAAAGAAACATCTATGAAAAACAATATGTTCCATTTCTAACACCTTGTCAGTTTGCAATATATCTTAAAGACAAAGTACACAGTTTAAGAAATACAACATTTCATTCTAAAACTTGTAATATTTGCATTTGCCCATAACACCCTCTCCATTAAACTGTGGGCATTGTAGCGCATTTCTTCCTTAAATTAGTGAACCAAAGTTCTCCAACTGTCTTTAGGTTTTTGTGCTCCCAGCATCATGGATCATTGTTGTAACAGTAAAATATCCGTAGTGTGATCTTTGTATGTAAAAGTGGTTGATTAAAATGAGCAAAGCTTTTGTCTGGGAATGAATTGAAAAGAACACCAAGTTCCAGAGTAAGATATACTTGGATGGATCCGGATACGAATTGTAATCCAAAATTAAAAATAGTAATTGTATTTGTAATCCAAAGTCTTTAAAGGCCTGTAGAAGTTTACATTCCTTAGATACATTGCTGGAGGTTGTGTTTGTAGAATACCCGGGTATTTGTTGTAGAGTATAGGTTGTAGAGTCCAGCTTTACAAATATTTGGCTAGAATTGGTCGCAGATATTGAATCAGCATCATCTGTTATCACCGTGGTGATGGCGTTGGTATTTGTCTTTGCTTTTTTTATTTTGTTTTTTCCATGAAACATTTTTACACCGTTTATGATGTGTATAGATTGGATACTCTCCGATATTCTTTTACGGAATATATTAATTGACTGCATTTCCAAGACATTGTCTTAAATGACATGGATCCAGTTATAGTAAATGTTATGTTGATACAGCAATCGAAGTGGAATCTCAAGAACGCCTCTTTTTGCTGTATTGGAATCTTTGTAACATCTCAGTGATAGACATCTCACTGACATCAGGTGTTGTTGTGCTAAAAATGTTAACAGGTAAAATCTGTGGAAAAATCTTTATATTTGTTATACTTTGTATAATAATGATAGATGAAATAGTAACATAGTTAATCTTTCTAGTGTTTTGTATTAAAGATAAACACCCTTGTATATGATTTAGATATAAAGAATAATTTGAAGCAGCAAAGTATTTACCGCCCTTGTTCACAATGGTATGTAAAATTACATTCTCTTTAAATGTAAAAAATACTCCTTTATTCAAAATCTCTCAATATATTTAGAATAGTTGCTAATTGGAAATATGACATTAATTATCTTTCTTTGACCTGTTAGGGAGAAGACAACTTATTCCCTAGTTATTATTAGTAAATATAATAACTACAGTTATTAGTGGCTTAAAATACCAGAAACCCCCAAATATTGTCTTAGAAAACATTTTTTTTTTAACCAAGATCTGACAGCCATTGTGGAAAGTTACATTCGTGAGATTGGTTGCTTAACAATGTGAATCTTAATTGTTTAAGTATATTTTTCAGTGGCTGTTGGATGTAGCTTAAGATGATTTGGATTTTTATTATTATTTCTAAAAGTGAGTTAAGAAAGCACTCCGATACAATATCGAATGTATTTATATTTTAACTCTACCTTTGTATAGGTGGTTTTATGTACCTTTAACTATTACAAACCAAATAACATTTTCTTTGTATTTGAAAAACTGATAAAATATTTGATTACGTGTATTTTAATATATATACATAGAGTGGTATGGATGTTTAATTTATATCTTTGACATCTTTTCACCAGTTTGCAATAGGTGACCTAAATGATCAATTTCCAAAATCATCATGTATATCACCTGGATGGGTTAATCCCTAATACTCTTTTACTTTCCATTGACTGGCCTTGGCTCTGGCAGACTGAATATTTTTATCATTATAAATAAAGTTTGATAGTTGAAGTAAAGTTTCTGCCTGTCTTTCAGTTAAATTTTAACTGTTGAAGTATTTCACTTATATTAATTATACCACTCTGCAAACTTAAACGAATATCGAATAGTTTCTGATTTAATAAAAACATTTTATATTTTCTTCTAAAGTTTAAACCTTATTCATTATTGCAGTTGTTATTGCAATCATATGATCTTTAACTATCATGATTCAATTATTCATCTTGGTAATTAGCTGTTATGCTCTTATACGTATGTCTAATATATTTGTTTGTAGGCCAGACTGCAGCTGCATATGGCATTTTAGCAATAATCTTCAATTGCATTTCAGATATTCACAAAGTCTATCCACCTTTGTAATTAACACATTATGTGTTTCTTATACCATTAATTATAGTATCTGTATTATATTACACATTGTCACTGACACATTTCTGATACAGGGAAAAAATAGCATGATCGCTTTAGTAATTATAATTTTCGGTCCATGCACCACATTCCTGGAAGTCCAGAAAATAGCAAGAATCCTTTGTCGTTTGAGTCTATGGAGCCGTTTAACATTTTGATTGGTATAGTTATACCAAAAGAGCAAGGAGTACGATGGTAGATCACATTTGCAACAGAACCATTACAGATTCCTTGTTGTATCAATGTCTCTGTGTTTATGTTTACAGGCGTTCCTTGCTTTGCAGGTATGTACATAATATGTAGAGTTTTAGAAAAGCTGCAAATCGTGCTTTAGTACAAGTGTCCCGTGATGTCAGGTTTCTGAAAGATTTTGCTGGTCTTTTTATATTTCATTCTCTTTGCAGGGCATCTGCTCTTAGTAGGCCGGTATTGTTATTATTTATTAATTGCATCAAGGTTTCTTTCGTTAATTGATGTGTTTCTACCAAATTCAAATTCGTATGCCACCAAATGTCATTGTAAAGTTCATTGTTACAGAATATTGTTCCAGGATGGTTTTTTCACTCCAGTAGGAAATCTATTTTCCTCTTCTTCTGCTCCTTCCTATTAACCACTTTTTCTGAGTTGTAGGTAACAATCTGTCTTGTACTGTGAGGTGCTTTGATAGTCTATCAGGTTTTCTCAGTACCATGTTCCATCTTGAAAAACAGCTGGGTGTTGACAGTTATCAGCCTTTATTTTTTTCCGGTCATCTTCTGTCTGGATAATAGCATAGCACTTCTTTTCAGCATAAGAAGGCTGTTTGCAGTAGTCATTCAATTATAAACTATATGGCAAAGTCTTTTCTTGCATCACCTTCATAGGTGCATCCAAAGTCTTTCATAAGCATCTTTCCCGTCTTTTTCTGTTTTCAGCATGCTTTGTCATCATTGTTGAGTCCATTATTAGGATTTGTAATTGTCCAATCACATCTTTCTCAGGTATAATCGTTTTTTGGAATGATCTCAATAGGTTCCTTGTGAAATACCAGTGTAGGTCACATTAGCAATCATTTCACTGTGAGCTGTGTCTCTCCTTTTGAGATGGTTCTTGGAGGTAGTCCTCACGATCACAGAACTTGTATAGTGTGCAGTCCAATTCAGTTCAGGTGCTTCCTGCTTGTTAACATAATTCCAATGCAGTTTTAAAACAACAGCTAGGGTTGATGTTATGATAATGCTGCAGACTGTAAGAAGGAGACACCATAACCAATTTTCTAGCATCCTTTTGCTTCCATCTTTGAATTTCTTTCTTACTGTATAAGATAATTCAGGTTCAGTCTGTTTTCTCCAGAGTCTTTCTTATAATGATGTTGATGATTCATTTTTCGTACATTCCATATTAACTGTGAATGTATCACGTCTGTCTGTTCATCCTTCTCCTTCACATTTGCAGGTTCAGATGTCAGATCATGATTCAGTCTGTTACGTGTCTATGATTCTGGTGGCTGTGTTTGGGGGCATTTCTGTCGTCCTCTGTTTGTTTTATCTTGTCATCTTTAACAGTATCCATTGTGTCAGTCAGTGGTTCTGTGAACGTCCTGTTAGTATTTAGCAGGTTGTAAAATATCAAAACTTACTGTTCTCTGTTGGGTCTGATTGTTCTCTGTAGTAAAAGTTCTCGGTATCACCCTCTCCAGGACAAACTGGCCAACAGAAGGAAATAGGTGGTGGTGCAAGGCGAGGTGGGCTGGAAAAAAAAAATTCCCTAAATTTCTCTAATAGAACCAATGGTTCTAAGCTCTCCCTGGTGCAGAAATATATTTGTCAGTGAAAAACATGTAACATTTCATATGGTGTCTCACCATTTATATCATCAGGTTTGTTGTGAATGCTCATCTGTACCATAGGAATAAATAGATACCACTGTGTGGGGCAAGCAACTAGTAACTTGGTTAATAATCATTTAACCTCAGCATTTTCCCAGACCACAACCCCACTTCTTTGGGGGTGGTTGGGGCACTGAAATCCCAAAGTAACCCAAATGTGGTTGCCCAGTTTTAGGTTTCCTTTTCAGTAACTGCAGGACCACCATCCAAATGGATGGTCCTGGGATTATCAAATGCATACTAAGGAAGTGAGACTAGAAAACGTGGCATCAGAGGTTGCACTTCGCACAGGACATATCCAAGTAAACCTGGTACATGCATCAACACATACAAAAACATATTTATAACCATGAGATGTTGGCAAACTTTCAATATATAGTAATTCAAAAGTATGTTGGATATTAATATTTCAATAAACAGTACATCAGTAATGTGGCAATAAGCAAATGCTTATGATTACTAAACACATGAATTACAGTATTTCCCATATTGTGACCACCAATATTCCTTTTCAGGAGTCAGAAGCACATTACCTCTCTCTATAAGAGCTTGTCCTAGCCATGAAAAAGCTTTTAGGGCAAGTCCATCTTTCCTCTATAGGAAGAACAACCAACATGTTACCTTCAATGGTTATTATGTAATTAACCCCTCTAAACGATAGGAGTATTTATGCGGATACCAGGTGGATAAGGTCTGGATATCCTTGCAAGCATAAACTCTGCATCATGACAGAGAGATAGGGTATGCGATGTGATCCAGTGACCACAGAAAAGCGTTGGTAGACACATTGCATCAAAGTGCCTGTTACAGACCAACTACATGAGGAGAGGGCCCATGCTTTGTTATAAGCATGTCCATACACATATTACAATGCCAGGCTTTCAATTTGTTTCCACAAAGCAAAATGCAGTTGTGGATATAAACTCACGACGTATCGTAAGAAAAACTGTTTGAACACCAGACTGAGATTCGAGATCAGTGAACAGTGGACCAAAATAGATAAATGAAATCCTATCAATTAATATACTTTCTTTAAATTACTTTATTCTCCGTAATAACTATGAAATATTAAAGTTAAAACAATAACATTTAAAAGCCAACTTTTAGTGTGCATAGGAATTACAAGGCCGTTCATAATGTGAGATAAAGAACAGCTTTTTAAAACCGAATAGTCTGTGAACACAAGATGACCTTGCGCTGAAAACTCACTTGCAGGGGGAAAACAAAACCTTCTTTTCTTTTTTTTTGTAAATTAATTAATTAAACGTAGTTAGAACCTCCCTCAAAGTCCCGATGACTTTGCAAGAAACATGTCGTCCTTAAATACTGGGTAAGTCTATTAAACAGTAAAATAGCATTTTTACACTGTATTTCATGTTGTCACAGCTATAATGTGCAGTATTACAAACTATTTATAAGTGTTGTGCAAACTGCTCATTAAAAGCCAGCGGTCTAGTGAGCTATAGAACATTTATTTATTCTTTAAAGCTTTGACATCAATCGGCAAAGCAATATTGTAATGGTGTCCATTGCAATCTGCTATCTATTCTTGCTGCTCTCAAAAATTCTGAATATGTTCAGAGATTTCTTGGGCAATAATAAATCCCCCAAAACAACAACTTTGCATTTATGCTAAACCTGCCTGTTGTAAACGTGTTCTGTATATTTCTTGTCAAAAGTACTTGTACTTAAATCTGTTTAACAAAGCTGTTTATATTGTGGTGTAAAATAAATTTTTTATTATTATTATTTTTTATTTTATTTTTACTTTGCTTAATTTTTAAAGATTCCTGCATATTTAATTAAATATCCTTTATATGTCTTTAAGGCATAAATTATCTGCAAATTAAAATTATATACAAAAATGCATGTTCTGGGTATTCCCGTGATTCTTTTTCTATCATTTATTTATTTATTTTAAAAAAAAAAAATGTAAGTCTGGAATCTGATTCCTTTTGGGATGAGCACCCCTCTGAGCCCCCCAATTTCAGAGGCTTCTTTGGAGGTGACCACAAAAAAGTATAGATTCTATAAAATAGATGTGAGGGGGCATTGGACAGTAATGTCACTTTAATTATACTTTTCATATAGCAGATATGTGATATCCAATGTGATTTAATATCAGAGTATCATCACTTTAATAGACACTGCATTTTCTTTTATGCATTATTCTTTATGAATTTTTTTTTTAATTTTTTCTTAAATTTTAATGTCTGTTTAGAATATTGCAGCCTTGCAATATCAAATTAATTTTGCATTAAATATATTCACAATGCTCTTACAACATATTATTAAAATTAGCCTCTTTCAGAATTGTAGAATATGTGGTGGAACTGAATCCTCATATATGAGATTTGAAACTGTATTTTTATTTTTACTCTTTTCCCTAATCTGTATTTATATACATAATTGCGGCAGCATATAGCTTTAAATAAGCCATTATTTCACCCTTATTTCACGTGCGGTTGACTGTGGACTTTTAAAACCTATTTTTTATATTTATTTATTTATTTTAATCCGTTTCTGGCTCTGAGAGAGCAGGCTGCTGAATGCATGTAAATGCTGTTATTGCCTAGTCTACATACTTTTATTTGTAAACAACATTGATATATTGATATATAAACAACTTTGATATTTAATCTTATTTTATGAAAACCTAGTTTATGAAATTCACTGAGATTACATGTGTCTGATCTGATTACAGTCAGTAGTACAATATAATTGTTCTAATTTCCTTACTGCTAGCACGGTGGGATAGTACCAATGATTTAAGTAAGATTTCCCTTTTAAAATTGGTGGACTTTACTGCCATTGCAATAGACTAAAGACTGTACCTGAGTAAGCAAAGTCATTATGTGCAGGAATTGTGCACTTTAAATAGTAGAATACTTATGCTATTCTAGTGAATTGGGCTGGCTGCTTAACACATCATTTAATATCTTTTGGTCACATTTAAAGCTGTAAATGTATTTAACATTTTATTTAAATAAGCCTTTAATAATTTCAGTTTAAAAGTTATTAGAGATCCTGTCTAGTTACAATTTTATTTTGCCCTGATTTATCTTACGTATATATTATTTTTAATTATTTTATAAATATTTATTTTTGCAGAGGATTTAGAGAAGCAAAGGATGTATAACCACCTGTTGCCCTTTTTTCTAGGAGGGTGGTATAATTTCAACTCTGTTTAGGAAAAAATATGAGCTAGTTAGCATATGTTATATAAAATATATGCTGCAGTGTACTGCATTGAATGCATTTAATAGCCATGTCTTTCTCTCTATGGCTGTATGTAATAATGTTGTTCATAATTTGGAATATAAAACAACGACTTCTCAATTCCTTGGAATGTTTACATGTCTCTATCTCCGCAACCTTGGCTGGAAATTCCAGACTCCAAAAATAGTTATGCTGTTATAATTCCTGATTTTCAATCAACAGCTAGCGTAACTGACAATATGGAAAATATCACTGTTTTCTAAAACCTTTCTTATATAGTGGACATTAGAATCCAGAACGCAGTAATGCAATAATTAAAAATCCTGTCTGTCTGTTGCATGTATGTTTTCATTAAGCCTTAATGCAATTTTCTTTGCATTCTTGGAATTAGACTTCAAATTTCATCGCTCTGTCTTATCACTTTTCTTTTGACAACATTTTGCATTAATCTTTTTCCTGCGCATGCATACTAAGCAGCTACAAAGAGAACATATCCCCCTGTCTGCAATCCACTGTCCTGGAACTAACGGACCATGCTATGCTGGTGTATTAGGCATATCAGGGAGTTTACCAAATATGTATATTTGTTCTATTATGATATTAGTTAAGATCCACAATTTCAGCAGTGTATGCTAATTACGTTGTACCTGGCACCTGAACTCACAGTGCCTTGTTCACATTAAAATCATCTCTAATGATCTCTCTCTGAGTCTGGGCTCCAAGTAGCTCAATAGATTCTTGATATTTCAAGACTTGTGCCATGACAAAGTATTGTGTCTTCTCTTACGTATAAGAGGTTACCTAGGTATTTATTTTATATTTAAAGCTTCCAAGTACAAAGTCCCTTTGTGGTCGCCAATTGTAACCGCTGTGTGGTTCCCTTATTTACCACTATAATGTCTTAAAGCATAGAACTTAGTAGGGCTAACCATACAGATATCTTAGCCATAATTTTATATAGTGTAAGAGATCATCTATTTAACATATATAAATAATTGAGAATACAATATAAAATAAGGATTGTCTTGGAAGCAAGATTGTCTTTTTGGATATTTATTATATTAAAATATAAAATCCATTATAGCAGAGTTTATAAGATTAAATTACATGCTTGCAAATATCATTAATAGGTTAACATACCCTTCTGAACATGTCATCATGTCAGCCTCTCTGTCATTTTAAGATGGAGCAGCGTCTGTCTCCAAGTCTCTCCTCCGTGTCTTAACATTTAAAAGTACACCTATTTATACCTTAGATGTCTCCATTTTAGGTTACTGTAGTCCAAATATGAAAAAGTAACACTTCTTTTACTTTATTCAATTTAGGACCTCCCTTAATTTGGCAAACATACAAGGCCATAACTAAATGGTGTCTACGTCATGGAAATTTTCCTGACTTAGTTCAAGATGGCATCTTAAAGTCTGAATAGGTTATCTGTTGTTTATACTAAGTCGTAAGTGTACAGTCGTGGGAGATTCCCAGATTTGGGGAAGTTCCATTAACTTGGGGTTACCACAGTATATTGTGTACTGCAAGAGTCGTAGTATAGCCTTGAAGCTTGTTTATGCATTATTGTTATTATAATTCGTCTGGGACAAAATGGCGCAAACATATTATGCACTGAGGTTATTGCTTAAAGAAACAGTTATGAAAAACAATATGTTCCATTTCTAACACCTTGTCAGTTTGCAATATATCTTAAAGACAAAGTACACAGTTTAAGAAATACAACATTTCATTCTAAAACTTGTAATATTTGCATTTGCCCATAACAGAAACATTTAAATATATAAAGGGAATCAACACAGTAAAGGAGGAGAGCATATTTAAAAGAAGAAAAACTACCACAACAAGAGGACATAGTCTTAAATTAGAGGGACAAAGGTTTAAAACTAATATCAGGAAGTATTACTTTACTGAGAGGGTAGTGGATGCATGGAATAGTCTTCCAGCTGAAGTGGTAGAGGTTAACACAGTAAAGGAGTTTAAGCATGCGTGGGATAGGCATAAGGCTATCCTAACTATAAGATAAGACTAGGGACTAATGAAAGTTTTTAGAAAATTGGGCAAACTAGATGGGCCGAATGGTTCTTATCTGCCGTCACATTCTATGTTTCTATGTTTCTAGATTACTGTGTTTAGTCTGAGGGGGCGGGGCCATGCATAGATTACTGTGTTTAGTCTGAGGGGGCGGGGCCATGCACAGATCACTGTGTTCAGTCTGAGGGGGCGGGGCTATGCATAGATCACTGTGTTTAGTCTGAGTGGTGGGGCTAAGCATAGATCACTGTGTTTAGTCTGAGGGGGTGGGGCCTTGCACAGATCACTGTGTTTAGTTTGAGGGGGCGGGGCCATGCACAGATCACTGTGTTTAGTTTGAGGGGGCGGGGCCATGCACAGATCACTGTGTTTAGTCTGAGGGGGCGGGGCCATGCACAGATCAGGCTCCTTCAGCCTGAAGACAGCGATCACAGACACCAGGCAGACGGTAAGGAGATTTTTTTTTTTTAACAGGCAGTGTTACTGTGGCTCTGTAACCCTTAGGGTTTATTTTATATATTAGAGCGGCCCATACAGGTGACATGTCCACTTGTGTGATGACAAGCAGAGGGAAAAGCTAAAGGTAGATATACTTACAGAGTAAATGTGGATTGACAAAACTTGATGGTGATAGACCCTTTTGTCAGGTTTTGTCAATGATAAGACAAAATAGTCTCTACTTTGACTTACAGTATCTTTTTGACTGCTTTGGTTTGCAATGAAACACGATAAACATTAAAGGACCACTATAGTGCCAGGAAAACACTCGTTTCCTGGCACTATAGTGCCCTGAGGGTGCCCCCACCCTCAGGGACCCCCTCCCGCCCGGCTCTGGAAGGGGGAAAGGGGTTTAAACTTACCTTTTTCCAGCGCTGGGCGTAGAGCTCTCCTCCTTCTCTCCTCCTCTGTTCCGCCCCGTCGGCTGAATGCGCACGCATTTACAATGCTTTCCTATGGACGCTGGCGTGCTCTCACTGTGAAAATCACAGTGAGAAGCACGCAAGCGCCTCTAGTGGCTGTCAATGAGACAGCCACTAGAGGCTTTGGGGGAAGGCTTAACCCATTAATAAACATAGCAGTTTCTCTGAAACTGCTATGTTTATTAAAAAATGGGTTAACCCTAGCTGGACATGGCACCCAGACCACTTCATTAAGCTGAAGTGGTCTGGGTGCCTAGAGTGGTCCTTTTTAATCTTCATAAATATATTATCTCTATGAAATAGATTACACTATCGGGGTTATTTACAAAAGTGAGAATTTTTGGAATACAAAGTGATTTCAAATTTGAGGCCAAAGTAGTCAAATAAGAAGCATAAGTGACTTGGATAATTTTTCCAATTCAGCTATTTTGGCCTTAAATTTAAAATTCACTTTGAATTCCACACAATTTTCATGTTTGTAAATAACCTTTTATCTATTTTGGCCTTAAATTTTAATTCATTTTGAATTCTCAACGGGTCTCGCCTTAGTATATAATTCTATAAATCTATCTTGATTTTACTTTTCAATTTATATACCAGAGTCCTTCCTTGTGCACCTCCAATCACTTTTAATTTTATTACTTAAACCCCTGGAGGCATATATCATTTTAAGTTGTGGCATAATACGTCTACAATAATGCAATCAATTTGGGTAATAACTTTATTGCTCCTGGCTGCGTTACCAACTTTTACACCTGCTATATTAGATTATTTGTATCATTAATAGGTCATACACCTGTTTATATCTGGTAAACACAGATTTATAGCACCCAGAACATTGGCAGATAAGGCATTTTCTCTTTTTGACAAACATTGCAGAACATTATTTTGTTAAAGAAAATCCTGTTTCTTGTTCCATGGTGTATAGTAGTTGATTTCCAGTTTAGTTCAGCCAGTTGCATGTTAGCCTTGCGAGGAGAAACACAGCCACGTTATTTGGAGGAAGGTAGATTCATTCTACACCAGTTTAATATATCACAGCCGCCAAGTGCCTCTTTAAATGGACACTCAAGACCTCCAAAGCACTATATCTTGCTAAAATGATTCATGTGTGAAAAATGTGTTGTCTTTTTTTTTCCATTTTACTAAAAGTGCAGATTTCAATGCAAATTTGCACATTTATAAATTTAATTTATAAATTACATTTGTTTACTTCTCCTCATCCCCCACCCCCATTTAAAACCACAAAAAAACTCACAGAATTCCCTTCTCTCTAGTTCCTCTTATGTTTGTATGTTTTTTTTGTTTGTGATAATTTGTGCTATTCAACCAGAATGGCAATGATAGGATAAAAGCACTCGCCTAATCTGTCTCCACCGCACCGTCTATCAGTGCACCATGTTTGATGGAATGGATATTGGAAAAAGTGAAAATTTCACAGTGTGAAGGAAGCTGAAGATGGTGTTGTCTATGGCGAGAGCATAATCTTTTGCCAAACTGCCCTCAAACCGTTTGACAAAAAACAGATTATTTTTACTATTTACCCTACACTGAGCTGTAGTGGTTATGGTACCTAGAGTGCCCCTTTAAATCTCCCCTTAATTGAACCTTAATAAAACTTATGTGTAAAAATAAACATCAAGGCATCGTGGGAATGCTAGCTCTTACATGCTCATCCAAAAATCTGCATTACCGTGATATCTGACAACGTGGCCGTGGGCTAAAAGCACTTACTGTGGTCGTTGAACTCCTTTCTAAAAACCATTTGTAGAGAAATCTGCTCGGTTTACAGGTGACACATATCTATAAGACAAAATTAGACGTTGTAAAGCAAAGGAAACCTCCAACAACAAAAACGTTAAAGAAAAATATGATTGCATGACACGAAAAAGAACCATTTTAAAATTCAGGGGAAAAAAGCCTTTATAAAATATTCAGCCATGTAAAGCCTCATGTTGACAGCTATTAAATGATAAATGGAGAGAGAAAATCACTGCTTTCTGAAATTATGGATTGTGTTTATATACCATGTTCAATCTGTGGATACTATAAATGTGCATGAATATTATTAAAACTGGATTATGATGTTACACGTTAAATCGTTTAAATGTTAGAGAAAATGGAGCATCCCTTGAAAAAGGTCAACACGCGTTATAGGTGATTTTCAATGTTTTAATCAAGTATTTATTACAGAAGTAACAGCTCTACTTTAAGCCTGCCCTTTGCACCTGGCAGTCAGCCTCCTCATATGCTACCTTCCCCCTGGCTGTGTGTGTGGACGGAAAGGGACAATTATGTAATTTGCTAAATCTTTAGTATAATTTTAAAAGGGGGAAAAAAAAGAACATTGAATCGATGCTTTCCAATTGGTATTTTGAAGACTTTGAATGTCTTACTGCAAATTGTGAGGACGTCCAATGTCGTTTCACATAGTTGACCTCCGTTAGAATACAGCTTCTCTGAAACGACAATGTTTTTACATTGCAGGGTTAAAGGAATAGGGGCACTTAACCCAGATTACTCCAACCTACTTATCCTCACTAATACACAAATATTTATTACAGATTGCTCCAACCTTCTTATCCTCACTAATTCACAAATATGTCACGTGTAGGCCCCTACGCTCTGCCGGAGATCTACGTCTAACCTGTTTGTACTCCTACCTCTGATGCTCACCTTAATGACTACTCTAGGGCTGCACCTAAAGCATATCAATTAAACTGTGAATAGCTTTCCCTCCCCGTACCCTGATTCCTCTCCTAAAACGGTCATCAAAACAAAACACTAAGCCCTCAATGAATACTATCCTAGCAACCTACTTTTCTACCCTACCCTTACGTTTTGCGTCATTATACCTTACTCCCTCTAGCATGTAAGCTCATTGAGCAGGGCCCTCAATTCCTGTGTGTCCATCTTGTCTGGTTTAAAATTTGCGTCTGTTAGTCCACGCATTGTATAGCACTACGGAACTTGTTGGCACTTTATTAATAATAATTACTTCAATTAAATTATGTGGTCTGGATGTCTATAGTGTCCCTTTTATAGATGGGAATAGCTTACCTTGAATTTGCTGTGGAGTGTGACTCCTATCACTCACAGAGGCGTAACTAAAAACTATAGGGGCCCAGGGCAAAAATTGCCCTGCCCCCACCTCCCCCTTACGAAGCGCAGTCTGACATCAGAGGGGGCCCGGTTGCACTGTTGAAGCGCTGACTGTGCCCCCTGGAAATACATGGCGTGGGTCACCAGATGGGGCCCCTTGAATGCGACCCTGGAGGTTACACCGTGTAGGCCAAGGCCATATTACTTAGCAGGCGGGGACCCACGGTCACAGGGGTCCTGGGCCCGGTCGCAGCTGCGAACCCTGCGCGGGCGGTAGTTCTGCCACTGCACTCTACAGTTGGACTGCTGCAAAATAATTAAAGCCTTACTGACAGATCTTCCAATGCTAAATTAGTAGGACATATCATGCTCTCATTTTACTCTAGCTTTATGAGTACTTGCATAATATGAGAGAATCTGTTGTTTAAAGGGATATTAGAGAGATAGGAACACAAAGTTGTATTCCCAGCCATATAGCTCTTTATGTAGGTCCATCCATCAAAAATACACATTTCAAGGGTGAATTGGTTAAAATAAAGCCATGAAGTATGTATTTTTATGATGTCCTGCAGCAACTGCTGATCTGGCATCGCCAGTCATGTTTAATGTCACACTATTTTTATTTTACTGCCTTACCGGAAATATACTCCCTCTCAGTGCATACCTTCTGCTGTGGTGATTAAATCAATTGGCCTGTTGCGTCAAAGGCCTAAAACAATGCAGTTTATAAGATGTTTTATACTATTCAAAGTCAACAAAATGAACGGGTTTCCTGGTATGCTTGAATTTTGATTTATTGTGTAATGAAAATGTTTAACCTCTAAAGTGCCACAGGATTAAGACACACATTGCATAGGATTGTTTTGGGTTTTTTTTCTTCTTCTTTTGTCTCATAATCAAAGCGCAGCGGATTATCTTGCTGCTATATAAATAATTATTATGACACCTAAATTGTTATGAGCTAAATTGGCCTTTATTGTACAATCAGTTAAATCAGTTAATCGACTAAAAATAATTGAGATCACTGCTTCATAATGGGCTAATAAGTGAGTTATATTTTGTATCTGTTACCTGTATAATTTTGAATTCAAGCTAAACTATCCTAAGAGGCATATTAAACAGAATCTGACAGTGAGGGCAGACACTACAGCTGTACTATGGGTTAATAAAGTACTTCCTAATTCTCTGTAATTTCTTAAGCAAATATTTACTTTGGGCGCCAACTAACTGAAAATATTTGGTTTGTACCAGATGCGTCGCGTGTCCGTCTTCAAAACATTAGCTAAAGGTGTGATTTGGTGAAAATGATCTTCTTGTCGGAACTGGAGAACCATTGCCCTTTTGCACACTGAAAGCATTTCACTTGGCGAAGCACAGAATTCCAACAATATTCAATCTGACTATTTTAATATGTTTGTCTAATGTGCATATACAATCCTTCTAGCTGCAGGCTTGGGGACAGAATCTGAACTTTAATGAATAAATAGTGGAGAGCTGTTTCTTGATCAATTAAAGTAAGTATTCACAGTGAATTTCAAATTTAAAGGATCACAAACTTGTAGTCCTGACCCTATAGTGCGAAACTCACCATTTAGATGGCTTGCCTCCCCCTTAGCTCCCCTATAAAAGTTTAAAACTCATCTTATTTTCCAGCTCTGCCGGTGCTGGCTCCGCTCCCTTTGTGACATCTTCAAAAGGCTGATTTTTAACCAGTCCAAGCATTGGATTGGCTAAAATCGAAACGGGGACGGGGCCAAATGCCATTTTGGCCGAACAGGACCTCCTCATAGAGATTTATTGAATCAACGAATCTCTATGAGGAATATTCAGCGTCTCCATGCAGAACGTGGGGACACTGAACAGCTGTGCAGCCCTGAGCCAGGAAGCTCCTCCAGTGGCCATCTGAGGAGTGGCCACTTGAAGGTGTCCCTAGGGGAAATGTAAACACTGCCTTTTATCTGAAAAGGCAGTGTTTACATGAAAATGCCTGAAGGGAGCTATTATACTCACCAGAACAACTAAACTGTAGTTGTTCTGGTGACTATAGTGTCCCTTTAAGGTCAAAATACCCAAACTGGAGCTATGCTATCACCTCAGCCTCTTTGGCCTTCAATTTGAAATTCACTTTAAATTCTAAGTTTAGTAAATAACCCTGTATGTCCCAATTAGTCCAAAATAAATAGGTGACATTGCGAGTTGTCATTCAGCAATATGAATTTTTATCTATGTGTGCAGGCTTTATAACAAAAGTTAAGGAAACACTTTAGAGTTAAAATACAAAACGGTATTTCTGATGCCACGGTATGCCTCTGTCCTTTGCTGTAAGTCTCTCTCAACGTGAAAATGAAAGGGTTAAAAACCCTTTTAACACTCCCCTTAATTCGAGCGCCAAGGTCCCTCAGTGCTGGATCGCTGTCTTCCTCCAGCGATGTCATGTTGATGGAGGACCTAATGCGGATTAAACCTTGCTCATGGGAAAGTATTGAAGCAGTGCTTTCCTATGGTTTTTGAAGACGCTGGATATCGTCATGCAAAGTGTGAGGATGTCCAAAATAATTTCACGGAGTTAAACTCCAAAGCCAGGAAGCTCCTCTAGTGTCTGCCCTATAGTTACAGTAATCCTAACCCTAACTGAAACTGTGTGCTATGCCTCCCAACCATCCCAATTTCAGCGGGACAGTCCAGTTTTTTTGGGTCCTGTCCCTCCTCAGTTACCTGCTGGACAGGGACCTGTCCCCAACAATCATAGCACATGCACATCATAAGATTCCACTATGTTGGGGGGCGGGGCCTGACCGCAGAGCTGCATGGACGCACACCTCAGCAGCTCCTGCTAAGCCTGGCACTTGACGTCAAACTTAAAGGCTATACTGGCACCTAAACGGGAATCTAACACTACCACATGAGAGTGGACATCAAGGCGAAATGAACGGTACCTCTTGAACGACGAACCGAGCACAGCATATGATGAGGCCTACGAGCGAGGCAGGCGCAGGAGAAGCGGCCGCTCCCCAGCAACAAAGCCACACCAGGAATCTGACTGTGGGCCCTCGTCCCCCATCCCTCTAGACCAGTGGGGGTCATCCCGGTCTAACCCCACCCGATTCCCTGGCAAAGCGACGGGCCGATACTGGCCCATTGGAGCCCAAAGGCTGCCATCACTGCGACCTCCAAGATGGCGGAGGCCTCCCAAACCGCAGACACAGCTAACTCATGGCGGGAAACAGAGGTGCGGCTGAATGGCATCTTTGCCGCCTTCTGGGGAGCCCTGGAAGCCCATATGAGAGCCCCAGAGCCTGAATGGACACTCCAGAATTCGTCACAGGGCATCCCACAGGAGGCCAGACGGGGACAAACAGCAGCACAACACCAACAACAGAAACACCCAAAAGGCGACATCAACCTGACCCGGCAGGGGCAGAAGCAGAACACAATGCCCAAGCAAGCGGATGCTAGAGGGTGGCGGAGGGTGAAACACCCACTTTTCCCACACAAGCTAGACAAGCGGAGGGTACTGACAAAGCAGGCCATGAGTCCACACCACACAATGCAAGTGCAGCCGAGGGGCGCGGGAACCGGCGAGGCGACCGTGCCAGGAAGACACATACGGAGCAGCCCCAGACAGGCAATCCAAACCCCACGAGCAGCTTGCCAGGGATTACACCCAGTGCCCACAACAGCTCAACATGGCCCAAAGATACCAGCATCCTGATATTGAGGGGTCCGTACCAGCTGCACCATCTACCGCGGGAGACACTCAGCCAGCCCCAACAGGGCACTGGCTGAAGCCAAAGGGACTAAGACTCTAACCCAGACACCGTACCAGCGGACAAACAACTCTTTCTGCCCCACAAAACCTCTCAAGAATGTATGAAAGCATATGTAATTTCTTTCTTTTCTTTCTTTCTTCTTTTTATTACTATATTTCCTGGACTGCTCGCCGGGGAAGCACTGGGGGGGTAAAACTTTGAGACCAGCGATTGTTAAACATGAATATTTACGACTAGAACAGCTAAGATTGAAGCAATTAAAGTAACTTTAGTGTACATGCCATTACATTACTGTTTGCTAGATAGGAGCAGGAATCAAGCAACGTTCACCCACTGTTTATATATCCTCTTACAAAACTAAAAATGTGCTGTATATTCATATGCCATGTTATGTTTCAACTGTTCGTTACATTACTGCTTGTGACTGCTATTATGGCTGAACAAGCCTATTGTTATACCATGCACAAAAAAATAAAAATAAATAAGATTCCACTATGTTTAAGATCCTTCATGCTCCGCCCTTAGTGGGCCGGCTTGAGTGATTGACGGGCAGCCAGGTGTGTATTCACACCAGGCTGACCAGGTATTAACTCGGACTGACACGCTCCCTTTTTGAGTGGACCTGCCCCTTTGGGCGGAGATAGTGATGCAATCGCATCACTGGTTCTTACTTTTACCTCCCTCCAATTGGTGTCACAATTTTCAGGACACCAGAGTTGGGAAATTTAGGAAAATAATTAAATTGAGGAGTACTGAAGGCATCATAATTAACCATATGAAAGAGTGGTTTATTAATATCTCCCAAGCTCAGCGATGACACATTACCCTTTATTACACACTGATACATATGTTTTATATTACATTATATTTTTGTTTTTATATATATATGCATACAGGCTTAACATTGGCAAGAGTGTTTGCACATTTTTAAATATTAACAAGCTTAATGGAACAGGCTTAACATAACTGACGGTTTGCTGCCATGTAGTGTAGTATGTCTTTGGAGTGAGGTTAAGTTGCAAGAGCTTAATGTAGTATAGGACTAGCTGGAACATACATGTCTGCGTGTGAGAAGGTAGGAGATTCACAAACCAGAAGCATCAGACATGAAGGGTACTAAATAAAATGGTCAAGTAAATAGACAAGTGGGCAAGTGACCACTGTAGTTGAGCAGAGCCCTGTACGGTCACCAGACTCTGTGTGAGGTCAGGTGGGGAGAAAATGCTAAAGAGAACAAATTGGCTGCGATGTATTGCAGAGCATATTAAGTCTTAGGCTGCAAGCAATTTACATGAAGCTGCTGTCTCTTGTAAAGTCCATGTTTTATGGGGCTGCGAGTGTCTCTGTGCTTGCATTTCGTAATCGGTCTCCTTAGACCCCGATCCGGTGACCCAGCAGTTCGGCACATTATAAGAGAAGTGGGGATCCTCCGGTCTATTGGAGTGTCGCAGGTACTCATCTGTGTGTATTAGATCTGCACTTGTTAGGCTTGATATCAGGGCGAGTACAGCGTTTGTCCTGCTTGTAGACTGTTGTTTAGATCCACTTGGTAGATACATGCTTCTGCCTGGGTTCGTCGCTCTCTCTCTCCTAGCGCTGAATCCGTCAAGTACCTTGCTTTGGGGGCTTCCGTCAGGGCGGTTGGCGCGACTGCAGCTCATAGGGGCTCCGTGGTGCAGGAGTGGATAGTGAAGTGCTGTGAGCCGCCGCCATCTTGCGAGGTAGGCCTTGGATGTTCCATGCGCCCCAGTCTCCTCACCTCTCAAGCTCTTCTCAGTGGGGACCGGGATAACCTCCCCCCCCGGCCCAAAGGGTGCGGAAACTGGCTATGGCAGTCTGCATGTGGTGGCCTGGCAGTTGCCATCCACCTCGCTCCCCTCCCGAATAGACCGCAGCCCTCGAAGCTTCATATTCCCCGCCCCCCAGGGGGTCCAAAACTGCCAATCTTGGGGTGTGCTACCTCTCCCACAGCCGTCGGTATCTCGTTGGCTTGTTTTGTGTGCATAATCTGCATTTTGCAGCTTAAGAGGCCAGATACCTCTGGAGCCTCTCCTGCATGCGACCGGTTAGCATGGCGGTCCAGCCCCGCCCCCGAGTTATTTTTTTTTAACTATAGTTTGTGTTAAATGGTTTTTATTTTGTTTACAGTAGAGCAGCAGACATAAATCGAGTTTGAAAGTTTGGTTCATTAGTGCCTACGCAGAGGCCCAGTCAATCTAATAATGGTAATTACACATGTGCCTGCACAGAGGCTAAATATGACATGTCATTATAATATCTTGCATCAGTGCTTAGTGACTACATTAGGTTATGGTCCGGTGCACGAGTTGTGTAGTGCTTGTTTCCCGTATTTAGTAACTTAGTTAGCCAGTTTGGCATTACCTTCTGATGAGTGTGTGTTGCAGAGACAGCGGGGTTTATGCCGTTTGTTTGTTATATAGTATAGTAGCTGACATTGATCAAGTTTGAAATTTTTGGTACATTATTGCCTATGCAGAGGCTTAGTGTGTCTGGTAACAGTAATCGTACATGGGCCTGCGCAGAGGTTAAATGTGGCCTGCCTTTTTTTATATATTATCATTCAGTATAGTGTAGTGAGTACACTGGTTCAGAGCCGGGTGTATGAGTTGTGTATTTTATAGTGAAAATTTCTGGCATGCGGGAGGTAGGCAGGGAAATTAACGAGCCGTGCTTGTGTTGCCTTCCCTCTTGTTTCCCGTATGTAGGGGCTTAGCCAGCTAGTCTAATATTTCCCCCTCATGGGGGTGTATTGTTGAGGTAGCGGGGTGCATGCCGTGTGTTTGTGTGTTGTAGTTGCACGTCCGGGTCTGTCGACGGTACGGGTGGAAGGTATTGTGTGGTGTGGTGTGGTATCAGGGTTGTCCCACAGTCTTCGAGTGGGGTTAGTGTGTGTGGGTTTTCGGTCTGAGGGGTGCAGGGGAGAGGAAAAACTAAAAAGAGAAGGGGGGGTGGAGCGCTGCCCCTGGTTACCGCCCCCGTCTGCCGTGTATCCCGGGTGTCCGCGGTTGCATCTTAGGTGTTCAGGTATCGGTCAATTGGCGTACGAACTCATCTTAGCTAATATGGCGTAGCCGGTAGAACCATCGTTGTTTGTGTCTATCCCTTGCTTTCGCTGAGGTTGCTTTCAGATCATCGAACTTCCTGTTAACTATAGTTTGGATTTGAATTTTTTAATCCAAGGCTAGATTTCAGACTTAGGGTGGTGTAACGGAGCTCCTTGTACTCCGACTGAGTACCCTCCGTTGACGGATGCTCCTAGCGCTTCCTGAGGACTCCAAGTGCTGCAGCAGACACCACAACCACCGCAGACTCTGCAACCGCCGTATCTTGACTGGAGTCTCGCCGTCTTCCTTCCACCCTAGATCAGCTTCTGTCCTCCAGGACTGTGTGGGAAAGAACTCTTCCTTCCACCCTGTACGAACCTCCAGCATCCAGGACTGTGTGGTGAAGACCCCTCCTCCAAGGAGAGCGTGTCAGGAACAAGCTCTTAAAAGAGCTAAGTGATTCAAGCTCAAGGGAGCATGCAGAGCATAGCAATCCCCAGTGTGATTATAACAGCTCCCTCCAATAACGAGACAAGGCTACGTTTAGAGGGATCAAGAAGAACTGTCAAAACCTTTATTCCCTTGGGACCAGCCAATACAGTCACCACAATAACATTGTTGTGAAACCTCAATAAAATCACAAACAGTCAAACCATATCAAGAAACACACAGTGACTTATCACAACACAATGGCACATTTTTAAAGGGGTGGGGAAGACAATATTTAACAGTAAATATCTCACCTGCTTGCAGAATTAGCAATATGCAAATCTACCCGAATATGCAAATGAACCAGTCTTGCAATTCAGGTAGTGCATATTGCTGTTGCTACCAACAGAGGGCACTAGACAAGCTCCATAGCCAAACCCACCTAGTTGGTAGCAAACCTCAGCAGTACAGGAGAGCAGGCAATACATTACACAGTACACACACACACTATAAACAATTACATTACACACACCTGCACCTATAATGGGTACAGGGTGACTAAAACATAGGATAAATAAAGCAGCCCACATAAATAGTCTGTCTGAAGGTAGAATAGGGGCTTTAAAGCCAAATACATCAAAGAGTCATAGTCACAGGGGAGGAGGCTGGCAAGCAGGCCTCTCCAGTACCAAGTGGCGAAGGGCACTTCGTCACATATCTCCCCTTCGGGGGGAAGACTAACCAGGCACCTGACTTTCTGTCGGTCAGTGCCTAAGTTAGTCGATTCACCCACCGACCATACGCAAGTGCCAGAGTAGCCCACCCACAACAAACAGTTATTAGAGCAGCCCACCCCCAGCAAACAGTGACTGCACCTGGGTATTCTTCTGGGGTGATGGGGCAACACGCTGTGGGGACTTGAAGGGCAGAGGCCAGCGGCGCTCTGCCCTGATGCCAGCGCTTCTGCTGGGAGGAGGGGGGTGCAGGCCAGTCCTGTGACAAGGGGATCGGTAGGGCAGAGGCCAGCGGCGGTCTGCCCTGATGCCAGCTCTTCTGCTGGTATAGCCTGCAGGACATCAGGCTCTGGACAAGGGACAAAGGGAGGGCAGAGGCCGACTGCACTCTGCCCAGCTGCCAGCTCTACCGCTGGGGTGTTGGGAATATAGTCCGGCTCAGTAGCCAGGGGAACATGGGAGTCAGTAGGGATTAACATCTCCTCTGTTAACCCTGGGGCCAAGTTAGGAGTTAGCTGGAGAGGGGAATTCGTACTTACCCCCTCTTCCTGTTGTCCCTGTGAGGGTAGTTGGGGATCTGGACAGGCTGTCCAGCATCCCTGTAGGTCAGGCACAGAGACCACGGTCCCAACTGCGCAATCTGGGAGATTGGTGTCTTCCCTTGGTAGGGTAAGCTGCCGCTGGGGAGATAGGGTGCTGTGCTCCTCTCCCTGAAACACAGGCTGCCGCTGGAGAGGGAGACCGCCTGTCTCCACTCCCATAACATTGTCCTGCTGCTGGAGAGAGAGACCAACTGTCTCTGCTCCCTGTAGGACACACTGCTGCTGGGGGGGAAGGACGACACCTTCGGCCCCCTGGAATTGCACTGCCGCTGGGGAGGAAGGACGACACCTTCGGCTCCCTGTAACTTGCACTGCCGCTGGAGACTAGGTGTCCATATCCTCAACCTCCACAGTTGTCGCTCAAAGGCCATTGCCGCACTGTTCTCAGCACTCAACTGGCGCATTACTTGGTGGACCACCTCGTTCGAAAGGTCTGGGCCATAGCAGACCAACCGCCTCTTTACCTCCTCAATGTAAGCGTCGTCCTCGTAGCGACGTATCATGTTGAGGTGCTCTTCGCAGGGCTCTATCCATCCCTGCTCCATGCTGCTGTAGTTAGGGACGCTGCACAGTGGCTAGCGTTGCCCTCAATAACCTCTCATACGATACCAGTGTCTCCGAGCTGCTTCTCCTCGCACTAGGACGCCATCCCACCGCTGCCACCAATGTAACGGAGCTCCTTGTACTCCGACTGAGTACCCTCCGTTGACGGATGCTCCTAGCGCTTCCTGAGGACTCCAAGCGCTGCAGCAGACACCACAACCACCGCAGACTCCGCAACCGCCGTATCTTGACTGGAGTCTCGCCGTCTTCCTTCCACCCTGGATCAGCTTCTGTCCTCCAGGACTGTGTGGGAAAGAACTCTTCCTTCCACCCTGTACGAACCTCCAGCATCCAGGACTGTGTGGTGAAGACCCCTCCTCCAAGGAGAGCGTGTCAGGAACAAGCTCT
>OW240919.1:56459578-56532875 GCA_933207985.1 Pelobates cultripes
ACATTATGAGACGAAGCCCAAGTTTGGAACACATCCCAGATCCTATGGTAGCATGAAGAAGTGGAAGCCTTCCTGGAGCTCAGAAGGGTATTTATCACTGCCTCCGAGAGACCTAGTGATTGGAGTCTTTCCTTTTCAAGACCCATACCCCCAGTTTGAGGCGTTCTGGATGAGGATGGAATACAGGGCCCTGCGTTAGCAGATCCTCCAACGCTGGCAGAGGCCAAGGTTGTTCCTGACTCATCATGGCCAATAGGGGAAACCACGGTCTGCGAGGCCAAATCGGAATTACGGCAATGACTTTCCTGCCTTCTGACCAAACCTTCCGCAGGAACCTGGGTATCATGGGTAGGGGAGGGAAAGCATACCCCAGATCGAACGACCAAGGGAGAGAGAGAGCATCCTGGCTCAGTGCCTGACAGTCTGGATGGAGAGAGAAGTAATTCTCCACCTGGTGATTCTGAGCCGATGCCATCAGGTCGATCTGGGGCATGCCCCACCGATGAGCAATTTCTGCAAAGATCGCCGGGTGAAGATGCCATTCTCCCGGAAGAATTTCCTTTCTGCTGAGGAAGTCTGCTGTTACGTTCTCCGAACCTGGGAGATAAATCGCCTTCAGGCCTTGAAGATACGTCATGGCTATAGCCATTAAGGGAGTCAGCTCTTCCAGGAGCAACCTGCTCCTTGTGCCACCTTGGTTGTTCACATATGAGGCCACTGTTCGGTTGTCCGTTTTTATTAGGACCCAAGAATTCCTTAGCCTTGGTAGGAATCTCCAAATGGCCTTGTAAACCGCTCTCAGTTCCCTTAAGTTTGAGTGTAGGCGACTCTCTTCTCGGGTCCACTTCCCTTGAGTCCATACAGAACCGAAGTGGGCACCCCATCCAAAAGAACTGGCATCTGTTGTAATAACCTTCCAAGGGGGGTCCTCCAACGGGAAGCCCGTTGTCAAATTCCTCTCGCTCTTCCACCAGTTTAAGGTCTTCCTTACGGGAAGGGGGAGAGATATAATTTGTTCCCAGTCTGCTTCCACTCTGTTGAACTGGAGAAGAAAGCAGTTCTGGGCCGGGCGGAGCTTCCACTGGGCCCACTTCACCAAGCCTATTGTTGATGTCAAGGAACCCAGGAGGCTCATGACTTCTCTTGCAGGTGCAGCGTCGAGAACTTGTAGCTTCCTTACTTTGTCCCTGATCTTCATGACCCTTTCTGGTGACAGGAACACATGTGCAGATAGGGTATTCACTACCGCACCCAGGAAAACAATTGTTTGTGCAGGAACGAGGGAGCTCTTTCCCACGTTCAGGAGCCAACCATGGTCTTGAAGAATGGACATTGCCACTGACGTATGTTGAGCAACAACTTCTTGAGATGGGCCCAAGATAAGAATGTCGTCCAAGTAATGGAATATCTCGATACCCTTTTCCCTTATAAAGGCTATTAAGGTGACCAGCACTTTTGAGAACGTTCTTGGAGCCAGGCTGAGGCCAAAGGGTAGTCCCCGGAACTGGAAGTGCCTTCCTAGCGCCCAAAACCTGAGAAACCGTACATGATCTTGATGAATCGGGATATGATAGTAGGCGTCCCTTAAGTCTATCGAGGTCATCCAGTCTCCTTTCTTGACACACTTCAAGATGGTCCTCAAGGATTCCATTTTGAACGTCCTTACATCGAGCAAGGAGTTCACGCCTTTCAAATTTAAGATGAGACGCCATTTTCCCTGTGGTTTCGGGGCCAGGAAGACCGTGGAGTAAATTCCCTGGAACCATTCTCGTTTTGGAACTTCTTCCACCACTTTTTGTTCCAGAAGTACCGAAATGCAGGACCTCATGGCCCTTCGTTTGACACCTACCGGAACCTTTGATTTCCTGAAGAATGCGGTTTTCGGGTGAGACAAGAATTCTATTCTGTAACCTTCTTTTACGATGGAAGTGACCCAAAGATCCGAAATATTGCTGGCCCATATGGGGTAGAAGAACTTCAGTCTTCCTGCCACCATCCCCGAACGGGCCTGGGAACCTTCAGAAGTTCTTCCCTGGGGTTCTAGCACCCCTTCCTCTGGAAGCCTTACTGGAAGATGAGTGCGAATAGGATTTCCATGAAGAATTCCTGGAAAACTCCCTTCCTGGTTTATAGCTTCTGCTGTCCCGAAAGGACCGATCCTTGAAGCGCTTGGTCTTCCAGGAGGAGGGAAAACTTTTCCTGCCAGCTTGAGGTAAAAATGCCTTTTTCCCATCAGCAGCTTTTTGAATAGCATCATCCAGAATTTTCCCAAAAAGGAGATCCCCCTGGAACGGAAGTGCACACAGGGAAGCCTTAGAAGCATAATCAGCACCCCACGAATGAAGCCACAAGGCCCTTCTAGAAGCCACAGACAGGGCCATGCTTTTGGCAATCATGCGAGTGATGTCCAGGGAGGCCTCTGAACAGAATTCCGTGGCCAGACTAAAGTCCTTGAGGCTTTCCAACAGATGTTCCCTACGGACACCCTGCTCAATGTCGTCCTTCAGATTAGCGAGCCACACTTTCAAGGCTCTGGACAGAGTCGTCAGTGCCACTGCCGGATGAAGGGCGGATCCTAGGGCCAAGTAGGCTTTAATCAGGTCTCCATCCATACGCTTCTCCATAGGCTCCCTGAGATATGCCATGGAGTCAATAGGCAGTGTAGTTTTCTAAGCCATATGGATCACTGCAGCGTCAATTTTAGGAACTGAGTTCCACAGGCAGCAATCCACTGCAGAGTACGGGTAAACCCTCGCAAACTTGTTTTTTAAGGTGGACTTCTTTTCTGGCTTATTCCATTCCTGAAGGATCATATCCCTGATTGAAGCATGCACCGGGAAAGTAGGTCTGTTAGGCTTTAGGTCCTCAAAAAACCTGTCAGCCTCCTTCAATTCAGATCTTTCTTCAGTGAGACTAAGGGTGTCTCTAAGAAGGGTAATAAGTCTATCAACAGACCTGGAGTCAAGAGACCTGGAGGCATATTCAGCTTCCTCCTCACCTTCCTCCGAGACCTCCCACACATCAGGGTCCTCATCAGAGCTGGAAGACTGAGGTTCCGCTCTGCGTCTCTTACTCGGACCACTAAATCCTGTGGTAGCCTTAAAGCCCTCAGCAATAGCCTGAGAAATCCAGAGTTTAAGGTCGTTTTGTGGAGAGCTCCTACTGGGGGCATCAGCGACTTCCAACAAGCATTCCCTGCAAAGGTTCCTTCCATGCGGAGCGGGTGAAGAACAATTAATGCACTTATTTGACTTTTCCCGGGATTTTCTCGCTGGAGAATCCAAATGAACGCTGGGGCTGGAATAAAGCCATATATGACATATATTACAGGCTCAGTATGGCACTCTTTTAACAACCCCCCCAACATATTAATAAATGGCTCACCTATGTTTTCTAGAGAGGGATCTTGCAGAGGCAGAGGGAGAATCCATACTACAAAGAAGAACCAAAGGAAAATTCAAGACCAAATTCCCCAAAGGGACAAAAAGAGGCAAGCTGAAAAGCAACACTATCAAAAAACAGTAAATCAGCAATCCTACCTTAAGGAGCAGAGCAACCACAATGCAGCCAGGCAGCAGACAGGAGAAGAAGGGCACAAACTGGACACCAATGCTTCCCAGGGCAAATCCCAACATAAGGACAGCAGACACAGGGACCAGGAAGCTGCAAACAAGCCCTTTAAATAGAACCGGGCAGCGAACAGCTGTTCGCCCGGTTCGCGCATGCGCAGAGCGTTGGAATGCACGCTATGCGTTCCAAACGCTCGCGACCGGCAATTCACTTCCGGTTTCGCCGGAAGCGGTCGCAAGAGACAGACCGTCGGCTGGAACGCAAATGCGTTCCAGCGCCCGATGCCCGGGCACAGAGGGGGCTTCAGAGAGCCTGCATAGCCCCTAACATCACCATAGAGGCGTACAAATAGAGCCAGGAGTGAAATTACTGCCATCTCCTTAGTGAGCCATACACCAGCTCCAGTAAGGGTTCCACAGGTAGCAAAAAAGTCAAGGAGGCATGAAAGATCCCAAAGGACAAGACCCCTAAAGATGGACTCCACTACTGCCAACAAGGTAGGGGGGGGGGGTAACTAACCCCAATTTGTAGGGGCAGGCTGAAACAGGGGGAATTTTTAAGGCTGACCAACCCCACATATAACAGAAAATTAGTGTCTCCCTCAAACACTTACTTCCCACGCTGCAGTTCAGTACTTACACTGAACCTGACCCAGTTAGTCCTGCTCATGCAGGCTGTTTACTGGGTCCTTCAAATGAAGAGAGGCTGAACTTCATTTGGAACGAACCCACGACAAACGCAGGAAGGTGGCCATAAAATAAATGTAAAAAGTCCTGTAGAACTTGCTAAGGACAGGAAAAAAGACAGAGGTGTAGGGGGAGGAGGGACTCCTTATACCTATCAGTCTGATTAATTAATCTAATTAATTCCTGTCCTGTGACTGCTAAGGGAGGAGCTACCCATAAGTGATGCTGCCATGATTAGCCAGGAAATAGAGTTTATGGTAAACCAAAAGTGGGAAATCTTTACCTTCGAAAGATACTTAGAAAAATAAATTACACCCAGGGAATTAAGATTCACCAAATTTCCCATGTTCAATAGAGAAAAAAGAGAGCTTTATTAAAATATGGACCTCTGAGTTAGAATCATTTTCTGTAACAATGATTAATATAATCGTCAATGAAAGGAAAGAAAATCTAAATGAAATAGATGGGTTTATCCGAGAAATCAAAACACGGTTGGAACCTTTTGTTGGCACTCATGATTTTGAAAACTAGCTAAGATTAATTTGGAAAAAAATTGAGAAGTCTCTGAAAATAAAAAAAGAATTTCTAGGAGACATGGAAGGCTATGCTAATAAAGTTAGAAGGATCCCCAACAATCATAGAAACCCAGAGAGACAAATCACAATAGAGGTAACCAGCAAGATTTTAATAGGAGGAATTTCAGACATTTTCACAAATCCCCAAAACCGAAAAGTCCAATTAGAAAGCCTTCATAGACCTTAGTAAAAGAAACTATTAGACAGATTAGGGAGAGCGCTAAAGAAATTGAAAGACTTAATAGACCATCCAATCCCATTACCCCAGGAAATCGGCCATATCCCACAAGACAGATAAGGAGAATAAGTCCTATTAGAAACTCTTCAAAAGAAAAATCCTTACCGGATACCATTGAAAAATGGGCTTGATCCCCTAAGAGGAGAAAAAGACCAATGGCATAGAGGTTTTTAATTTATCCCCCAAAATTTTTTACTATTGCACAAACTAAAGTTTTAACTAAAGGTTTTAAATTTGCACCCAGCTGCTCGCTAAACAAATTTTTAAACCTTTTGTTGACATAAATCGTTATACTAGAAAATTATGCCAAAAATCCTGAACCAATTTTAAATGTAGATACTCTAGACATCGTACATTCCAATTTTAAAAAATAATAAAAAAATTTTATCCCCTATTTTTGAAATCGGATAACATGAAAGTTTTCGAACGAGCCTGTCTGGAGGAAATTTTATAAAATAAAACCCCTCTCCAAATATTGCCTTAATCTATCCTATCAAGAGAAAAGAACCTTAGAGGAAATAAAAAAAAAAAAAAAAGATCCCTCTATAGTTTTGAAACCAGCGGACAAGAGGGGTGGAGTCGCAATAATGGATAGAGATAAATACTTACAGGAGATTGAAAATACATGTAAAAAACTTAAAGATCCCACAACAGACATCAAAAGAGTATATGAAACATTCTTGGAGAAGGGACTAGAGAATAATATTCTAAATAAGGGAGAATCCTCATTTTTATCATTTGATCACCCAAGGACACCAGTAACTTATATACTTCCCAAATTGCACAAGGATCCTATACATCCTCCTGGTCGCCCTATAATATAGGGCACTAACTCTGTACCATCCCCTTTGTCACAATATATTGATTTGCACCTCCAACCACTAGTAAAACCTTGTCCCTCATATTTGCAAGACTCAATGAGTCTTCTAAAGATGTTAAAAAAAAAATAATAATAATTAAATGGGAAGATAACTAACTCCTAATTACGTGTGATGTAACGAGCTTATACACCATTATAGGACACAAAAAAAGGTTGTGAGGCTACACATTTCTTTCTTAATGGTTCTAAAAATATGGAGAATCTCAACATAATTTTATCTTTGATGGGATTAAAATGATTTAGAGAATAATTATTTTTGGTTTGAGGGAGATTTTTATATGCAAATCAGAGGAACGGCTATGGGGACCAGGTTTGCACCTAGTTATGCCAACCTGTTCTTGGCATATTGGGAAAGAAATTTTATTTATGAGGGGCATGACTTTGGTGCAAACCTGGCCTTATATAAAAGATACATAGACAACATTTTTGTTATTTGGAAGGGATCCAGTAATCTTTTTTGTATATATTTGTTAATTCTCTTAACACGAATAATTGGGGAATTCATTTAACTAAAAGTTTGAATATCTGAATATTAATATTTTTAACAATATTTTAATGACTCACAATTTTATTTTATTTTTTTAAACAAGTAGATGTAAACAGCTATATTGAGATAAATAGCTGTCTAATATACCTAAAGGATAATTTTTAAGACTAAGGAGAAATTGCTCAAACCAACAGGATTTTTCCACACAGTCATGTGTTTTTAAAAAAAACAATTCATACAAAGAGGTTACAATGCTGAACTTTTAAATAAACATATTAAAGATGTCGCATTTTTAGATACATCTCCTCTTTTAGAATATTTGGGGGAAAAACAGATAATCAGATCCCATTCAATTTTAATTATTCAAGCAATATAGGTACTATAATGTAGGTATAAGATCATTAATAAAAATTAAACATTTTTGCCCCCATAAAAACAAATTTGGGTTTAGGACCTATAAACTCTTGTATTTCATCCTCTTGTTTCAAAATGTGCCAAACAGATTTTAACTAACAGTTTTTAGAAAAATACATTTTGGATAATCGTATTTTCTTAACTAATTGGTCAAAAAAAAAAATTTTTGTGCTATGCGTGTAGGAATACAGATATATTGAACAGAAATGTACTGAAATTTAGTTTTTCTGTTACAAAGAAAGATTTTAAAATTAAATCTTTAATCATGTGTCATTCGAACAATATAATATATCTACTTAATTGCACCTAAAGATACCAATACATAGGAGAAACATCTAGACCTATAAAAATCTCAATTAGTGAGCACATAAGAAGTATAAAGAAAGGGTTCACCAACCACAGTGTATCCAAACATTATTTAGAGAAACATGGTTCAGATCTGAAATATTTAGAATTCTGTGCAATAGAAAAAGTTAGTTTCAAGAGGTGAAATGGATTTTCGAAATGCACACCTTAACACCTATGGGTCTCAATATTGACTTTGAGATAAACGGCATTCTATAGGTCCATAAAGATTACTTCTGATTTACCATTGTCTTATACTTATGTTTTAAAGTTTTTTTACACCCGCTTTGTATTGCTCTATGCTTTTTCCTATATTGAACTGGTGTAAACATGCTTTTATGAATTATACTGATATAATCAGACATTATGGGCACATAAAATATTGAATTTGGTTTATGTATGTGCTCTATGATCATTTATATATATTTTTTGATGTAATTCTCATATATATTCTGATGTAATTCTCTTTTATATATTCACTTCAATGTGCTGCATGAACCTTTGGGCATCTTTGCCCTTTTTCAAAATGGACAAACGGAACTTTGAAGTCAAATCACTCCCACTAAATGACTAGGAGTTAAACCATCTCCTACCGGATGCTCAACGACACCTACGTCACAGGGAGTGACGTATCGGGATTATGCCGACCAGAAGAACTGGAGACCAATGCTCGGCATTAAGAAACCGTCACAGGAAGTGACACAAAGATGGACGAAATGGAACTGAAAAAAGGAGACTATACGAGCATTGCGGACATCTTGGGGTGGGAAAGAGACTATTGGGAATGGCGGCATACATCCGGCCTTGACCATATTTGGGTGTTGGTGGTTTTTACACACATATGTTTAAATTGTTTAGCTTATTTCCTGGCATATATTTGGCCATACTTGTTCAGTCTGTGAAATATATGCACCTTAGGAAGACCTTTGAAAGGTTGAAAGGCGTTGTTCTATTTTTACTTTGTTTATTAACAAGTTATTAAGAAACAATCACCTTTTAATACCTACCCTGGAGTTCCTGTGTTGTAGCAGTGCCGAGTTCATAAGGGCGACTGTAACGGAGCTCCTTGTACTCCGACTGAGTACCCTCCATTGACGGATGCTCCTAGCGCTTTCTGAGGACTCCAAGCGCTGCAGCAGACACCACAACCACCGCAGACTCCTCAACCGCCGTATCTTGACTGGAGTCTCGCCGTCTTCCTTCCACCCTGGATCAGCTTCTGTCCTCCAGGACTATGTGGGAAAGAACTCTTCCTTCCACCCTGTACGAACCTCCAGCATCCAGGACTGTGTGGTGAAGACCCCTCCTCCAAGGAGAGCGTGTCAGGAACAAGCTCTTAAAAGAGCTAAGTGACTCAAGCTCAGGGGAGCATGCAGAGCATAGCAATCCCCAGTGTGATTATAACAGCTCCCTCCAATAACGAGACAAGGCTACGTTTAGAGGGATCAAGAAGAACTGTTGTTTAATGGCACACACTCTGCTTTTATGAGATTCTGCCCATGCAAGGGAGACACCCACATAATTAGCAGTATAACCAATCGGAACAATATACATTCGGGGAAATTCCCATCCCTCAGATAATCACATAACATAATTAAAACAGAACAGTAAAAATACAGTTTTTATACATGTACTATAACTTCCAAACTACACATCCAATCTTCATAAAAATTACATATTTGGAATCAATCCATTAAGGGGAGCAACATATTAAAAATGGCACAAATCAGACAAGGGGTTCAAAAGTTAGCAAAAGTGTCTTTTGGGGCCTGGCTGGCAGCATGGTTTTCTGGCCCAAACCGGTTTTACAGAGGCCTCTATCCTGGACAATGGGGAAAGTAATCCAATTATCCAGGGATAGAGGCAGACTCCATTAACCACATGTTAGCAAAAGACACAAAAAGACACAAAAATACATAACTCCTATTGAACTGAACAGAACCCCCACATTCAACCTATCCCCAGATGGCTTGGATCTGAGCGCTCAATATATCCAAACAGCGCTCAGATCCCACAAATACAGTCAAATCGCCATACACACTAGGTCCATAGTCATGGGGCAGAAGGCTGGCAATTAGGCTTCTCCATAACACAGGGAAGCAGGGCAATTTGTCAAATAAAATAACAGTTACAAATGGCAGTTTGTAACAGTGACTACTTGAAATTCCACCATATAACTCTTTGTTGAGATGAAAAGCGCCATAAGTACCGAGCCAACTTTCAATGGGCTCTAAAAATTGTGAGTTTGAAGAAATATATCCAGATTACACTAATCCAAAATTAGCAATGGCTGCTCTCCGGTCTTAGAAAAAAGTTTATTGAATCACAGTAAAAACAATGACCAACGTTTCAGTCCCCGCTCGGGACTTTCCTCAGGGTCAGGAAAAACAGAACAACAATTACCATAGATACAAGTTACAAATATATACCCATATAATCAAAATTAAAACTCACCCAGGTGCACTACTGCCATCACCAACGGAACCACGGGGACTTCCGGGTATGCGCGCGCACCCGCACGCATACTCCTCCCACCCCACGTGCTGACGTCATGCATCCGATCACCATAGAAACATATACACACTGATCTCAACCCCGTGGAATGCTGCATAGGGGGAGATCGTGGTTATAAGTATGCATGAGTAGTTAGTGCTATTAAAAAGACTAAATACAAATAGTTAAACGACTGTATGATACTAAAATAGGGTATATAGACACCCAAATTGCCAGTGTGTAATTATAGTGTTGACAGTGTGAACTATAAAGTGCATAATAGTGTTATTTAAATCACCTAATAAAGTGACATGAGTGCAAAAAAACATTATAGCATAAAGTGCTAGTATATAATATGATGTAATTGAAATTACAAAGTGCTGTGTATCCTCAAGTACATAATATACCTGATGGAATCAATATTATGCATACATAATTAAAAGATAATGACATATAACACATACTAAAAAAAGAATGCATATAATTAATGCATCCCCATACTCTAGTTCCTAACAACAACTATATATATTATACTTACAATATTAAAAACAAAAATTGGTAACAAGCTATACTTTAAATGAAGACATTGTACGGAATATTTTCATTCAATCCCATAGGAGATACTGTTTTTAATTGATGTATCCAAAAAGCTTCCCTTTGAAGCAGCATTTTACCTCTATTGCCACCTCTACGAGGAAGAGGAATGTGGTCTATACCCACAAATTTAAGGCATGCCAGTGAATGGTTCTTATCCAAAAAATGTTGGGCTACCGGTTTATCCGAATGTCCGTCTCTATACGCTAACCTAATGCTCGAGTGGTGACCTCTGATCCGTTCACAAAGTTGTGTCTCCGTCTTGCCCACATAGTACAATCCACACGGACACATCAATTTATATACCACAAACATCGTTTTGCAAGTGATGGTGTGTCTGATATCGTATACTTTGTTGGTGTGTGGGTGGCTACATTTTTTTGCTGGTATCATGTGTCCACAAGTCACGCACCCCAGACACCGAATGCACTCCCGTATATTTTGTTTCATATCCTTCGAATAACTTTCAACTGGATCCGTGTGCACCAGCAGGTCCTTCAGGCTTTTGTTCCTTCTGTAACATATCAGCGGGGGTTCTTTAAGAACCTTTGGCAACGTGTCATCCGTCGCAAGCATCTTCCAATTGTCCTTAATCACTGCTGATACCAAATTAGAGGAATTGTGGAAAGTTATAGGGAACATTATTCTCTGTGTAGGGTCTCGCCTAGATTGTACTGGGGCTGCCTTGGCCTTTACCAGTGCATCTTCCAACATTCGGGTTTCATATCCCCGTTCCACAAATTTATGTGTCATGGTCATCAACTGTGTCTCCACTTTATCCTGGTTTGAATTGTTGCAAATTACTCTTTGGAATAGAATTTTTCAACATAATAGGATGTGCACTACGTGCATGCAACAAAGTATTGCGGTCCGTGAGTTTCGTGTATAATGTATACTGTATCTTATTAAATTCATAAGACAACTCCAAATCTAAAAATTTGACTTTTTCATCACTGATGTTGGCCGTAAATCTGATGGGCGTTGGTAGCACTTTTAATTCATTCACCATCTCATGTGCCTCAGTCAACGTCCCTCGCCAAAGTATTAATAGATCATCTATATAGCGGTAGAAGCTAATGATGTTTTCTCGATAAGGTGTAAGTATATGTTGGGTCTCATATATATACATGAACACATTGGCGTACATAGGGGCCATAGAAGACCCCATCGATGTTCCTGCCACCTGTAGGTACCACTGATCTTCGAACCTAAAGTGGTTATTGTAAAGAATCAATGACAAAAATTCCAAAACAAATTCAACAGGTGGGCCCCGATACAACGGGGATTCACTTAATACCTGTCGCATAGCCTCAATGCCATCTGTATGGGGGATTACTGTATACAAGCTACTAACGTCCATTGTAATAAATATAGGAACAATATCGTGGAGATCCAAATTGTTAATCCTATGCAAGAGGGTCTGTGTATCCTTAATACATGTATTTAACACCTCCACTGGCTCCTTGAAAAGATAATCTAGCCATTGGGCTATAGGTTCCAGTATTCCTTCAATGGCCGAAACAATAGGACGGCCGGGAGGTCTCTGCGTATTCTTATGTATCTTAGGGATACTATAAATTATGGGAGTACGAGGATGCTGTTTCTCTAAAAAACGATACAGAGCTAAATTGATATAACCTGACCTGAGGCCCATTCCGAGTACATCAGATATTTTCCTTTGTATCTCAACCGTAGGGTCACCAGATAAAGAGCAATACGTATTGATATCCGCAAGCTGTTGTTTGAGGTCATCGGCATAGTCCGTATAATTTAAAAGAACTATGCCACCCCCTTTATCTGCTGAACGAATGACTATCGTGGGATCCTTAGCCAAATTATCAAGGAGACATCTTTCCTCTTTAGTAATATTCTGTGGTACTTGTCTACGTTGTGAAAAGATTTGTTGTGCCATCTTAGACGTGGTGTTTAAAAAAGTCTTAATCGATGGTTTGGTGGTCTGTTGATCAAATGTGGACCTTGGTCTGAATCTGTCTGTTGTCATATGGGTTGGTTGAATCTTATCTTTATTCAAGGTGTTAAAATATTCTTTTAATCTCATGTTCCTCCCAAATTGGAATAACTCAGTGCTCCATTTAAAGGGGTTTGGGTTGCTAGTAGGTAGACTGGTCCCTTACTTAGGATGTTGATCTCCATATCACTAAGTTGTCTATGAGACAGATTGAAGAGAGGAATTACCTCCTGTGGGGGGGTTTGCCCCTTGGTGTTATTTTTGCCCTTGCGCCCTCTCTATGTATGCTTTTTAATTTATTTAATATAGGTGAAAGAAATTTCTATGTATTGGTTAGCAATGAAATATTGAGGGTAAGGTAAACCAAAATATTTATTTCTGTGTGCACAAATCACCTTACTTATCTCCAAAGTGCACAAGACATCCATAAAATAAACATCTAAAATAAAAAGTTCTTAGTCTATGTAGTCCTTTTAGCAAAACGCGTTTTGCCTCTCTAGGAAGCTTCCTCAGTTGCTGTAATTGGACTTCCAATCTGTGTGCTTTTGAAGCTGTCCTAAATTACCGCTTCCAGGTGTCCTGGATTTCAGCTACCTCTGGTTCTGGTTTTGCGTCCCATTGATGGGACGCATGTCTCTTACCGTCTTACGCACTTCCAGTTTCTTGGATGCAACCTTGCATTCCACTGTGGTTATTTCCTCTTCGCAAGTCAATAGGGATATTTCCTTCCTTTTGGAACACCGCGTTCCACCGTTATACACTGCAGTAGTTTGTCCATGTAGTCCATAAAAGACTCATATCATAGGAAAAGAAAAGCAAGCAGAAAATATTAGGGATGTGCATGGGCAAAAAATTTGGTTTGATTCGTGACTTCGGCACTTTGGCAATTCGGACATTCATAAGTATCCTTCTCTTGCCACCACAACCACTTATACATCTTATACATCTGTAGGGCACCCTAACCACCACAACCACTTATACATCTAGGGGTGGGGTAGGGTTAGGTGCCCGGACTGCCACCACAACCACTTACACATCTATAGGGGTGCCAGTGTCTAGATTCCTGTCATCATTCATTTTTCCCTCACTCTTGTTTTGCCGCTTTTCAGAAATCTGAAGCACTTCAGCACTTTCGAAATTCGGTACTTCGGCACTTCCAAAATGATAAACTAGAATTCATATTAATTTTTATTATTATTTATATAGCGCCAGCAAATTCCGTAGAGCTGCATTAAATAAAAGTATCCTAAGTTCCATGAATACCTTTTGTAGTCTCTGATGCTGTGATATCTTTAAAATATTGATTAACTATAAACTAGATTAACTATAAACTATTAACTAGGGGTAGGTGTGTTTTTTTATTAAAAATGAGATTTAAAAAAAAGGACTTTTAAAATTAGTAGTGTGTTTTGTTAAAAATGAGGTGCTTACTAACCACTACTCTACCCCAACACTTAGCCAGGAAATTGACCTTAGACTGGTCGTATAGGCTGCCGCAGTCCCCGAACGCACCTCCTGATGTCACCTGCGATGTCATAATCCGGTGCTCCTCTCTTCAAGACAAAGGACACATTATGACAGCAGTCCGCGATAAAACACCTTACCTGTTCGAGAATTCACACCTCACGTTTTATCAAGACCTTACGAGATCCACGCTTCAGTGGTGTAGATCTCTTAGATCAATCACTGGTCAATTGCGAGACTCTGGCCTGACCTACCGATGGGGACCCCCAAGGACTCTGACTGTAACTTCACAGTCTCACGTCCATTATGGACTCACCGCAATTTCTGCAGGATCTGGGACTACATGCTATGGATGGTGACAAGATACCCACAGTTGCCCGGGCATGGGACCCCAATCACGTGATCCCTTTTGTTCCTAGGGGTGCTCTGCTGGCCCAAACGGGGACCTGACTCAATCAACTCGCAGTACCACGGAGAACCAGACCCTCTGATGTTAACAATTGTTTTATTGTTTGATATGTTTCTTTAACAACCTGTTTTATGTACACCCCCACCGCCCATTTCCACCTAAGTGTCTGGGTCAGTTGGACCAGTAAGCTCCACATAGCGCTTTCCAGCACACACCACTCTAAGCCTTAAGCAAGATACACTGTTTAATCCCCCCATACGCTGCCCCGCTGGTTAGGGGAACCTTACCGTGACATACTACTTGTCGCCTTTCGCACGTTGAGCCTACAGCAAGGCCCAGGCAGCAAGTCACTGATTGACAGTTCCTAGCTACCGACACCAATCAGATAGGTGCATTGACCGACAATCTGCCCCACCTGGGCCACAGCACATAACTGATACAAGGCGACACCTCCACAGCATGGTTTACTTATATCTTACTAATCATGGGTAACTCAAATAGTGGTCATTGCTCATCCTGAATGTTTGTTTGTTTCTTAGTACCTATTGTTAAGCTGTTCCAAACTCCTTAGAGCTGTACAGAGCAACCATAATTCTTTAAATCCATATAGATTTGACTTTACAGCTTCTCTTGCAGGGAAAACCGCTTGCTTGCATTGTATGTTTAATTGTAATGTAAAATGGTACACGTTACTCAAAACACTTGTATTGTACTGCTAATATGTCTCATGAAAATTACACATGGGAAAAGTTATCAATCTGTTTAACTGTCCGCATATGCACCGCAAAAATAAAGAATTAAAAAAAAAATCCAGACATTGATGAATTCCGTGTACAATGTCTGTATTTTGGAGTCCGAAAGACCTTTTACACAGCTGGATTGGTTTGCCCTATTCTGTGTGGGGCCGTTTGGAGTATCGTGAATAACCTTAATGGGGTAAAATATGTTCTCTTTAACATCAAGATGGAAAAAATCATCAATGTAGATCAATGTGAGTGAGTGTCTATGTGAAACGATACATATGGAACAGGTTTTAAAAATGTTTAATATGAAAATGTTTTTGCTCAAGCCAGAAGTAAGGTTTTGTTGTTTTTTAAGTATGTAAACCTTATTTAAGACGCAGCTTAAGAAGCAGTGTTATCTAAAAATAAATGTAGATTGAGGCCAAAGTTTGAATAGGTTTTATATACTTCCTGTGGTGAGACCATTCAAGAAGACTACATCATAATTCCGTTACTGAAACCCTGTCTAAATCTTTACCATCACTGCTCATCCTGTCCTGTCTTTGACCTCACCTGTATGTACAAAAGATTTACCCCAAAAGAAAGACAGCAACAACCTTAATAGCACGATACAAATACCCAAAAATAAGTTCTGTGCTCGAACCCACACTACTCCTGGGCGACAGCAATGGTCATAGTGTACATCCGCCCTAATACATACAATAAAAAAAAAAAAGAGAGAATTTTTTTTTACCTGCGCACTATTCCAAATCCCTGTACATATTTGTATAAATAGTGGTTTTTAGTTCCACTCCAATGGCCATTAGATGTAAACAATGTTACCATAAAAGCTCGCTAAAACTGATGATTACAAATCTGCAAATGAACAAAAGATAATTTAGTGCAGACTATCTGAATTATATATTGGGTATTGGGGAATGATGGAAAATAACTCACATGGACCAGAGCCCTATCACCCCTGGCTCTGGGTTTGCAAGGCTCCACGTGACAGGGAAAATCACACACTGTATGGATAAAATCTGTATGATGTGTTCTGTAATCAAGTGATTTTAGTGGTGGGTCTGGCTGGTAGAGCTACCCACATAAAAGCATGTATACATCAGTAATAACTCCACAATAACAGTCACTTCTGTCTTTCGAATGTCCCGATCACATGATAACTTCCGGGTTCACCTCTCCAATGACGTCTGCGTGATGTGTTTCGCCCACCTTCCTGGGCTTCTTCCGTCACCTGAAGAAGACCTCTCTAAAAGGTTGAAACCAGTTGTGCTTATTGTGATTTTGGACTGTGGCATACCAGTTACCTTTATGTAAGGTTTTTGTGTTTATTTGAAATAAATATTACTGATTTTTATTCTAATTGGTTTTGCATCTCCCATTTTTCACTACTGAGGATTGAGCTACCTTCAACACTCCAGTGGAATTCCAGCATCACACCATAAAGCTGTAAGTACCTGAGCCAGTTATATAGACAGGCTCAGAAAAATGTGAGTGTGATAATCATAAGATTCCAGTTGTGACTGTTCCATATATCATTGAAATTATATTGCCCTATGAAAGTATTCTGTATTTTATTTCTGCAGTGATATATGCCACAGAACAGAGGGTATATAAACATAATTTCTTCATCTTCTTCATACACTTTTGGGCCACTGTGATATATTTGTAATACAGTGTACATTGTTTCATGCGCTATATACTATTTTATATTTCTTGTTTCTATTTTTGGTGGGGTTCACGTGATTAATCCCACAGTGTATTCTTGCTGCAATTTGTTTAAGCGCCACTTTATGACACACCAATATTGTAAATTCCACATTTAAGCAGCAGAACAATAAAAATGAAAACCCAAAAATTATTTAGTATAATAAGTGGTGCTATACGTTGGAACGTGGGACTGGGCCAGCAGCCCAGGCAGACCAAGAGGGGCAATATATCATGGGAGATTTAAGAAATTATCTGGAGCTGTGACTGTAACAGACACTACATGCAAGAGCTCTATAGTAGGTAAATCATCCAATACCCATACTTGGTCTCCAACCCCTAACGCTCAAAACCGTCCCAGAGTCCCAGTCTGTTCCACCACACCAGCCCCAGGCCGTAGTGAGAGCTGTTATGCAAATTCCACTGTTTCGGTGACTTGCGGCATCCGGAATATAGCCCCAGGAGGGTTGATGACATTTTCTCAGAGGGTATGTGGTGTGCTTCAGGGGGATCCTCTTGTGGCCCTCAACCTGGAAATCTGGTAGCGGGCAGTGAGCACCCAAGGAATCGAGCAGGCGCCGGGAGTTTGGAGTGATCATCTTCTTTGCTGCAAACAAGGTCTTGGGGAGGTATTCCCTCATTTCAAGCTGGATGTGATGTCTTGAGGAACAGGTGGTAAATTAAGTGCCAGACTTTCACTCCGTGGTTTCTCCACAGGCTGGCATAGTCTGCACTCCAGCTTCCTCCAGAACTTGGCAAATATTCTGTTGATCCGTGAGGCAATCAGTTCCAGCAGGCCTTGTGGAGTAGTGGTAAGCATGGTGTCTGCCATCTTGCGTGATGCTGAAGGGTACTGCTTGGTACCGGGCTACTGCCTCACCTCCAGATAGTAGACAGAGATTCAGTAGGTAGATGCCGGGATGACCCCTACCACCTCCAAGTGCTCCAACCTTGCAGCTCTTGAGTAGGGGAGTAAGGATTACAGCTCCATTAGGAGCAGATAGGGTGATCCCCGACACGGGGACCTGAGACAGTGCTGGACAAATGCCTCCCCTGGTTGGCATTCGGCTATACGAACCAGCGGCCAACCAGGGGAGCATTCGTTAATGATTTCCCTTGCGGTTTCAGAACGTTCTAACGTGCGTTCTAAATGGCAAATCAGGGTGGTCCCCGTTTGGGAGACGAATGGGTCCGTTCGTATGAGCTGTCCCGAACGGGGAACAGGCAAAATACATGAAATACATACAGATGCACCAAAAAACACAGAGGGACCACACAATACAATGGGAAAACACACAAATAAGCAGTGGTCATGGTACTTATTGGTGGTGGCCCGACACACCGGGCAGTGCTGCAAAACATGGCACCAGGATTCACTGAGTGTGCCCTGTACTTATGTGAGTCATTTTTCCCAAGCTTAGAGTAGATTATAGTATGATGTTTGGAGTTTATACAAGGAGCTCACTGAAAGTGCTGCCGTTCAGCTTGGCAGTCAGAACCCGCCCCAAAAATCATGAGTTTAAGGTTCAATATGTCAATGTCCACAGAAACCAAATGCTGGGCCCTCTACTCGAGGACACAAATCCAGACTTGTTCATTGCAATAAAAATCATAGATTATTACATCAAGAGCGTAAACAAACACATAAATACAAACAGTGCACAGAGGGGGCAGAGCAGGGGAAATGATGATGCTATTCCTCCCTATCTGCTACTTCTTGCGAGACAAAGGGTATAAGATACCATTCCTGCTAAGTAGTTTAACACCGAATACATTTCTGTCAATGTAGACAGATATGATTTTAGCACACAAAAAGATATAGAATAGTGGCGCTATATAGTTAGTGAACTTGTGATTTTAGCTGCTATATACACTCCGTGGGTACTCCTTATAACCCACCATACATAAATAAACACCAAGAAGAACAGAGAAAACTTTGGATTTAGGTAGATATTTTGTATCACCCAGATCCTTAGTTTCTCATGAGTGTAGCGCTAAATATAAAAATATAAAGTGGAATTTTCAGTGAAGGAATAGTGCTAAAACACGCACTTACCCTATATGTTGTGCTTTAGTTTTCTTAATGGTATACCAAGAAAAGAGAGCATAAAAAAAGTACAAATAATAGTGTAGTATATTAAATAAATATTTCATAAAGTCCTTTAGTTATGGATGATAAGTTGAAATAAACTCACATTTTTTAGAGCCGTTTACAGTTATAAGGCTCTAAACTTCCAGGTGTCTGTGTCTTTTTCAGGGTAGATCACACGACCCGTCTCTCAAGGTGAAAAAGAGCGTAAATTCCTCTCCACGTTGCATAGAAAAAAGACACAGATATCCCCAATCTAAATGTAGTATTTTAGATACTGATATGGATCAATGTAAATAAAATACAAAAATGCTCACCTTCTTTAGAGCCTTTGGTAACCGGCTCTAAGTATTTTAGCCTAGTGTCAATTAACAGGGATGACACTGCCCCTTCCTGGAATCACTTGCGCAGAGTATAATTGAATAGTGAATAAAATGTATATATTTATTTAAGAAACTATTAAAAATGTATACATACTTCTAGAAAATAATAAAAACAATTAAATATAATACAAATGTATTGGGTGGTCTGCTAACAGGTCCACCTAGTTAGCCAAAACGCGTTTCACCGGAAAAAAACGGCTTCCTCAGTCAGTCCTCTGAAACTGCTATGTTTATAAAAAAATGGGTTAACCCTAGAAGGACCTGGCACCCAGACCACTTCATTAAACTGAAGTGGTCTGGGTGCCTAGAGTGGTCCTTTAACCACAGATCGGGGCTAGTACCCACGGCTGCCTTCCCGGGCATGGAGCCCTCAGAGGTAAACCCTCTCACCACAGCCCTACACCTACACATACCACTTTCCCCAGGACACCTGGACATACCACCTTCCCCAGGGCGCAAGTAACGGCCCCATGGAGTGCCGAGGGCCGGCGGTGTGGTGCCTTCCAGACCACACAGCATGAAGATGCTATATGTCACCAGTTGGAGGCGGGAGCGGACCTCAGCCATAAGACACAGCAGACCTGTTTGCGGTGTACCCCTAGAAGCCTCCGACGATGGGACAGCACTCTAACAGAGGAGGACTCATACAAGATGGAGGTCACCAAACCTCCTACACTCACTAGATGCAATTTAGCCTGATAGTTTTATTTTGATTTTGACCTGTTGCCTTTTATTTTATTATTTCGTTGCCTTTCCAATGCTCATGCCAGTTAAAGTTGTAACTATACTGCAGCGACAGGCAGAGACATATGCTTACCTGATTTACCATGCTTGAGGTACCTAGCATTAATGATAACTCATACCCACTGTACCCTGGCAGAGAACTCCAGCTTTATAAGTCTCTCAGTAACGTGCTAACTCATTTAGCTCAATCCACCAGAGCTGTATCTCGGCGGTTTGTTTCCAGGTCACTGTACCCACACATAGAGCTTATATTGAATCTCTTTAACCTTTAAAGAAACACCGCCTAATGCAGAATTACCCCTCCCTCCCATCAGTGGCATGGGAAGAAAGACGCAGGCAACATCCTCAATTACTTAATCTTACATCTAGCTTCCAATGCTGCAATGCCCCTGTAACGGAACCTACCATTAATGGACGCTTCCTAGCCTGCGCCGAGGACCACAAACACCGCACCGGAAACCACAACCATTGCAGACTCCACAACCACCATAGCTTAACTGGAGTCTCACCGTCTTCTGTCCACCATGGATCGGCTTCTGTCCTTCAAGACCGTGTAGGGAAGACCTCTCCTCCAGGAGAGTGTATCAGGAACAAGCTCATAAAAGAGCTAAATGATTAACGCAATCCCCAGTGTGAGTATAGCTGTCCCCTCTAATCACGAGACAAGACTACATGTTGAGGGTCAAGAAGATCTGACTGTACTGGCACATACAGCCTCTTTTATTCACATTCTACAAACATAGTACTGCCCACAGGATTTTGAAGAACAACCAATCAACACATTACAACACAGCTAACACTCCCATTCATTACAACAGAAATCCTCCCCTCTGTCTGTGATACAATTATCTCAACACAATAGACTAATTTAATTATCACAGGCAGGAAAATACAGTGTTATAAAACATATCACAGGGACCCCAAAACATGCAATAACCACATAAAAAAGGGAGATCTGGGTGAACCACATATGCAAAATTCACCCAGATCCGTTCAGTAGTTTGGAAGATACGGTTTAATGCAGATTCCGCAGAACATATACAGGCTATATGAAAAATAATTACTGTTAAATGTGTCCCCTGTTCTGTAGTTTAAAACTACTGAACAATGTCCTTGTGCACCAAATACTGGCGAGATGGCATCGTGTAGAAAAGTCACAACAGTGTCTGTGAGTTAAAATGGCCGCCATCCATTGTTCTCACCATGTGCCTCATCCATTGTTCTCACCAGGTGCCTCTGATACATGAAATGGTGGACACCCAGTAACTCCAAAGTATGGTCCCAGATGGTTCTTAAAGGGCCAGCAGCAGCATAATAAACTACAGTGTGCCCAAATCTGTTCCTTAAAGGGCAATACATCCCAGGGCCATAGTCGCAGGGCAGGAGGCTGGCAAACAGGCCCCTTCAAAAACCAGTGGCGAGGTCACTTTCGCCACAGCCCCCTCCTGTTGGAGATAGCCTGAGGTTATACAGCCTGTTGAACAATACTATTGATAATCGTTTTCACTTACTATAGAGTCTCGATAGATATGCATGTCTTGTGAACACATGCCTGTGTTACAAGCTCTAGGAAAGTAGCACTAAGCATGTTCCTAATCTTGTTATACCCAGTTCAATCTAGTATGCTAATCTTGCATATGGTTGGATATTGTCTCCTACATTGCTTAACTTTGAAATGTGCAGTTTGTGCGTAATGCTGACCAGCTAGCATCTAATGTAATTTCTTGCATTCTCATCTCTTATTTCATAAGTATCTAAGTTTAAAACCAGTCTTCATGTCATTATATAAAAATTGCCAATGTGTGTTCCCATGTCACACCTTACTACATCGATGTTCATTACTATATCGCGTGTACATGCTGTTGGGGCATGGCAAATGCTTCTGTTACGGTTTTCTCCTTTTGCCCTCAAAAATAAAGAATTTTAAATAAATAAAAAGTATTCAAGGTTTTTTTTTTGTTTTGTTTTTTAAATTTTGTTATGCATTTAGAAAAGTGAAATGAGAACAAACTGAAGGCCATTTATGAAAGAGGAACATCTTTAAACACAATTGTGGGTTCATAATTGGCAAAAAGTTATCCTATTATGTATGTTCTGGACAGGAGTTCAGTAGTTACAACCTCTTTTGCGACCTCAGGATCAGTTCACCTTGGTTTTACCTGAGACTGTATGTCTGGCTCCTAAATAATTTTCAAAGTAATAAAGAGGAAACATAACAAAGTTGAAGTGCACGTGTTGTCGGATATGAGACCTAGGTGGCTGGCCAATATGGATGTTGTTAGAGGTTAAATTCAGGTTATTGAAACGATTATCAGCACAACACAAAACTATATAAACAGATTAGAAACCTACAAGAATGTAAATCACACCAATGTAACGGTCTTCCAAAATGTAACTGAAACGTGTCGGTTATTGCCTCATGTTAAGCAGATATACCAGTCATCACTGAGATTCTTCAAGCTAAGACACATACATATCAGGAAGCTGGTGTGAGAAACTGGCACATTTTTGTCCATTTTCATCCAAAACAACATTCAAGTTACATGGGAATACTCTGCAGCCTTCCTGTTAAGCTATGTAGCCAGGAGAGTCATTTTAATAAAGTCGTTTAACTCCCCATAACTTTTAAACTATTTAGACCTATTTGTAGTGCCATTTATTCCTCTCTCCGTCCAACAAAGATACCAACCAGCAGAATATTTGGCCATTTATAAAGTAAAATCTTGGATGGATGATCTTGATTTGATTTGTGCAGATACATGATTTCTTGTAAACTAGGAACACCTTTACTAACGTTTACTAAGTCGTTAACATTGACAAAACTCACCCTCACTTAGAGGGGCATTACAGAACTTTGTCACCTGGTCATTCAGGATTCGGTAGTCACAAGAGCACAATTTATCAGGTTCCATCACCCACCATCCAAATTCTTTCAGGCTATTAAATTCTCCACTTTGTGTGATCCTTTTCAAGGATTGTACTCTCATTTTAGTTCAATCACCTTCCCCGTCCAACCACATTTCCCTCAGATAGGAGCATGACTTTGCAAAACACTTAAAAGATGACTGGTCCGACATATATCCTAATATGATGTACTTTATCCAATGACAAGTCTGACATATATCCTAATATGATGTATGTTATCCAATGACTGGTCCGACATATATCCTAATATAATGTACTTTATCCAATGACTGGTCCGACATATATCCTAATATAATGTACTTTATCCAATGACTGGTCCGACATATATCCTAATATAATGTACTTTATCCCATGACTGGTCTGACATATATCCTAATATGATGTACTTTATCCAATGACTGGTCCGACATATATCCTAATATGATGTACTTTATCCAATAACTGGTCCGACATATATCCTAATATGATGTACTTTATCCAATGACTGGTCCGACATATATCCTAATATGATGTACTTTATCCAATGACTGGTCCGACATATATCCTAATATGATGTACTTTATCCAATGATTGGTCCGACATATATCCTAATATGATGTACTTTATCCAATCTACCTTGATTAGCAATGGTTCAACCAAGCATGGTTTCCACTTGCTTCTGGAGCTGGAGGTGGTCCTGTCCCAAGATTAAGCCTTTATGGGAACCCCTGTTTTGTAAATTATGATTATTTTATTATTTATATAGTGCCAGCAAATTCCGTAGCGCTGTACAATGGGTGGACTAACAGACACGTAATTGTAACCAGACAAGTGGACGCACAGGAACAGAGGGGTTGAAAGCCCTGCTCAATTAGCTTACATGATAGAGGGAGTGGGGTATAGTAACACAAAGGGTATAAGTAGGAGTAACACAATAAATTATGCAGTTGCTTTAAAATCACCCTCCACCCAGATTTGTGGGTTGGTGGTATTCCTAATAGGAAGTACAGGGACCTAATTCTCTTATGCACTGTGCACAAACTTATTTACCAAGTATGCAAATTTCTGAGGAATTTTCTGGTAAAACACAGAAAGCTGCTCCGCCTTTGCAAGCCCACACTGAAACTAAGATTTGGTATTTGATGAGAATAACAAAATTATAGCGATCTTTGGGGCTGTGTCTGGTGAAGAACAGGCGGAAAACGAAGGAGTGTAACTTCAGCAGAAATTGGGGTGAATGTTTCTACATTGTGGCCGAACTGGGATTCTTTCAACATCTTCTCATTTCTTCCTTTAGTTCTTACTTTTTTCATCTCTCGTTTTTTCTTACCTGACTGTCTGCCTTACCTCTCCACAGCAGATCATTTTTACTTTTTGAGTTTATCGGGACTGGGTTTTGCCCCTAATTTTATTATTTTAACTGGTGTCTCGTGTTTATAGGCTTTGCTGCAACTTTGTCTTGTATTGCATGGAAACTTGCTAGAATCTTACATTGTTACAAAGTGTACAACTTCCTAAGCCTTTAAATAGACCTTTTTAAATGGTCCTGTGTTCCTTTCTATCCAGAGACTGGTTCCCTCTATGCACCTCTATTTCTGGACGGTCACAAAGCGTCACATACCAATTTTTTTTTCAATATAGCTCGACCTTCCTACCACTTCTCCAAGTCATGAACACAAAGAACAATATTCTCATTCACTCCTCCATCTTTCACTTTCACTCTGCATATCCCAAAATAAGCTCTGTAGTAAGCACACAGGCCACAGAAAACTTCATATGCTCTTCTATATTTCTTGTACTCTTCCTCTATCAAGTTCCCTACCCCTATGCCTTGTTGCTGAGCGCTGTTTCTTGGGGCCCCAGACCTCCTGTATGCGGATTGCTGCAGCCCCGCCTTCTTTTATGATGTGCGCAGATGTATGCTATTTGAGATCTTACCATTTGAGATTGTCTGTCTGTGCATTAATTACCCCTTTATGTACAGGTGGTCCTCACTTTGCGACCTACCTGTTTTACGACGGCTCGCACTTACAACCAACTCTCTAGCATCGGGATTCAAGGGATTCCCCACTTTAGGGAGCTATACTATGTTCGGGGAATTTTTCCAAACATAGATTCACGGAATTCCCTACGCCAGTGAATTGGTCTATGTTCGGGGGAATTCCCCTGAACGTAGATCTGCTCTCTTGCGCATGCTCACTAGCGCATGCTCACTTACCGACCAGTTCATAAGAACGGAACCCGGTCGGTAAGTGAGGAGTGTCTGTACAAGGTAATATAGGATCATTCAAGTTAAGACAGGATTAGTATAGTGATGTTCTAATAATATAGATCCATAACATATTGTACATTCTTATTTTAAAAATTAAATGACCCTGATTTCAACTTTCATTCAGGTATCTCTGCTTAGACTTAGAAGAAGCTTAGACTGTGTTTTCCTATTCCCTGAATTGCACATTAGATGAGAGGTCTAGGATAACATTGTCTCATAGAGTGACTGGTTTTTCTTACATTCTAGATACACAGAAATGTAACAACCCTAAGTACTGGGTATACCTGGACTTTGGCTCAGGTCCCAGAATATGCATTTAAGAATGCCTCCTAGCTATCTCCTTCACCAAGATTGAAACACACTTTTTTAAAAGGCTAATTACCCCACCTTTATTTTTTTATTAATTTTTTTTTCACACAGTCAAGTTGCATTGCGTAAATATTTGTTTAACAAGCAGAGAAATCAGCACTAGTACATTCTGAATTTTTTAAAATAAAATAAAAATAAACATGGCTACAATGCGACAGGTTTGTTATGCCGCCTAAACCTATGGATTACTATGTGCCATAAACAAATATAAAGATGCACTATATACGCAGATACTATAGTAATAAATGTAAAGGCTCAAATAATACAACATAAGCATGTAGACGTAGTGAGTGAAGTGAATTCATAGTAACGTGACCTTACTGGAACAAGCAGACAGACACACAAAAAAAGATACATTGGGGAAAAAAATTGAGAAAAATAGATCAGTAACTAAAGCACAGTACTGCTATACAAGTGCATGAGAATGTCCCCAATAGCCAGCTAACCTAACAAAGGAAAGACAAATACTATGGCAGTGAATAGTTGTGGAGGCCAAGTACCCCAATAGCACTTAAGCCTAAGACTGTAAACAGTCAGGAAAAGTAACCAGCTAGCCTCCAGGCAGACTTGTGGGCAATAACATTGTGATTCCAGTCGAATTGCTGCAGGTGTCCCAGGTATGGATCTGTAAGGCTGCCATATGGAGTTGCATTGCTTGGGGTGCACCTGCTTGATATGTCTTTGAAGCCTTCCCCTATGGACTCTCCAAGATTACAAGCAGCGTAAGAAGGTAATGCCCCTGGTTACCCGCTACCCATAGAAAGTCAGTGAATCCTGCCCAGATCCTCTCAGTGATGTTCCAAAAAGCACAGAGTCTCTACCCATTCTCTTCTGAGACATAATGACAACAACCCTTGGAATTACTAGCAGTGATGGAATTGGTGCATGGGTTGCAGGTCTTGCCCAAAAGCAATCAAATAACCATAAAGGGGACTCAAGTGATGGCCAGACTGTATCTACACAATGGGAGTGGAGATGGTAACCATCCTGGAATAGTAGATTATATGCACTGCAAACTGGAAGAGGGTCAAGTCAAGTCTTAAAGAACCCAACGCACTGCTGAGTCAGAGTGTGTGGAAAAGGATAACCCCCACCCACCGGTCTAAGGTGAGGGGGATGTTAAATTGCAGGATCAGTTCAAGAGCGGGGAATAGGCCACTTCCCCCACTTCATCTAGGTTTTTAGGCCTTAATTGGAGAGATCAAGGGAAACACCCGACAATTCTGGCAGTCCACAGTAGGTTCAGAGTGTACTCTATGCAATAAAATTAAATTTTAGCTGCAGAAGGAAACTGAGAATCTTGTGCTGTAAGCTTAAAGGATCACTGTAGGATCAGGAACACAAACATGTATTCCTGACCCTATAGTGTTAACACCACCATCTAGCCCCCCTGGGTCCCTCATGCCTCCATAAATATAGCAGAATCTTACTGTGTTCAAGCCAGAAGCTGTAACTCTGCATGCTGTTTACCTCAAAACAGCATGATTCAAACACAGCCCTGGCCAATCAGCATCTCCTTATAGAGATGAATTGAATCAATGAATCTCTATGATGAAAGTTCAGTGTCTGCATGCAGAGGGAGGAAATACTGAATGTTTGGATGCATTTTAGGCAGCCATGACCCAGGAAGGGTCTCTAACAGCCATCTGAGGAGTGGCCAGTGAAGTTATCACAATATAAACACTGCATTTTCTCTGAAAAGACAATGTTTACAGCAAAAAGACTGAAGGTAATGATTCTATTCACCAGAACAAATTCAATAAGCCGTAGTTCTAGTGACTAGAGTGTCCCTTTAAGTTTAGATATTAGCTGAGGAGCTACTCCATCCTGTGTCATGTTTAGTCAGCAGTCAAGCCCACCCTCTTTAACTTTTTAACAATCAGAGGAACAATTACGTCTCAAAGTCTCATTCCACTACAATTGGAGAACAACTGATGTAGCATCATTGTTGAGCTGGGGGTCTTTTGAATTTGGATTTTCGGGTGTCATGATTAATTTTGTAATGTTACTCTTCTGATTTAATGTCTATTTCTCGATCTCCGATATATTGTATTTCTGCAGTATTACAACAAAAGTTGATCTGTATTTGTACTACCCTTGCCCAAACTAATAAACACAATTTAAAAAGCAAATCACAGGCCAAAGATAAGAAAGCCTACGCATTTTACATAGTATAATGGGTGCATGATCCTCTCCGCAAACAGAAAGCAGGTTTTGCCGATAAACAATCGAAAGTTAAAAATGGTTTTATTAGTGGGTTTCTCGTAACCCATAGTAGGCGTAAATACGCATCACTATAAAGCATTATAGTGATTTTCATCAAGTAGGCAGATAAAAGAAAAGAATGAAAGAGGCAGGGCAAAAAGGAGAGAAAATCTAAATATATAGAGTATTTTTAGCTAATCTTTCTTTCTCTCTTTCTTTTCTCTCTCGGTCTCTTTTTGGATGGAAATTCTTTAACCTGTCATTGAACTTTTAGTTTCACTTTAGTAAACAATTCTAATTTTAAAGTGTTACTCTTTAGTCATATATAATTTTCCACATTTTACGGACTTTTCAGTGCATTTTTAAAATCCTGCAGATTAATCAGACATTCACCTTGCCCAGCGGAGTCTGAATCCTGATATCTGCGCACATTCGATAGGTAATTTAATCAGCAGACGTGTGGATAAACACAGACTGAACTGAGTCCATGAAAGGTTTAGCCTTCCAGGAGATAGTACAGCCTTTCCACTCTCAGGCAGAACCCAAGCTTCACCAAATGGCTAGCTGGAGGCGCTATTAAAAATTTACAGGGAAGAACAAAGGTGTGTTCCAATGTCTCCTGTTACCCATTCTACAGTTACTTCAGAAAAACAAAGGGTATTAAAGCTACTTCATGAATAATGTGTTATGTAATACGCTGGATGAATTTTTAATGCTTCCCTGGTATTAACATTAAGAAAGACTTTTTGCAATCTGCAAATGTCAGACAGCCTCCCCTACAGTAGTTTGTTCTGATTCCGGAGAAAAACCAATTCTACAAGATTTAATAACACAAACGCCATATAATGCAGATTTAGAGGATCAGTTCCTGCACGGTATGACACCAGCAGGAAATACAGACGTAGGCGCAAGACAAATTATTGATGACTGTAGTGACACGCTACACCCTGAGATATATTTTACACTTTGCTTTTATCTCATTAAATAATGTGGTGGAAAGCCAGAAGATGCACATGGACAAGGGCAAGTTAACCTTTTATGGAGGAAATAAAACCGTGTCTCCGTCAAGGGTCCCTCTCTCTCAGCACTGGATATCTGGAGTGATTATAGTGGTTATAACTGTCTCACCCATACACAAGCCAACACGTATTGAAGGGTAAATACGAACTGGTTTATTGAGAACAAGACACACTTTTATACACACGACCCCAACGTGGGATCCACGGCTTGAAAAATTTAAATCCCACCCTGGCGTCTCTGAGTTTCGGATATAACTAGATAAGTAATCATAAGTTAATTATCCCCCAGAAATCAGGGTGCCATTGCCATGTACCCCAAGTCTTATATCCCCTGGAGTCCTCTTCCCATGCTCCTCAATGGGTCAAAAAAGCGCTCTTGTACTCACACTGTTGAGTCACCACCTGGTTAAAGTTTTAGCCGGCCAATGTGACTACTAGGAGACTCGCAGCTTTTCTTATGAGGCTCGTTTATTGGGTGGGCTGGAGTAAGGGCGCTCTTTGGGGCTGTACCTGGTGAGGGACAGGGGGAAAACTAAGGAGTGTGACTTTAGCTCTTAAGTGACAAATTAGGGTAAAAGTGGCAGAATTACAGTTCATTCGCATTGTCTAACCAGCAGTAATTTACCCACCATTGTCAAAATTTACTTTAACTTAAAAACACAGACCCTGATTTTTTGTATTTATTTTTTTAGGCCTCTAATCCTTTTGGTGACATGATGATAATATTTTAATTTAGTGAAATGGCAGAGCTTTATTTATTATTATTTAAGTGTTTATTTAAAGGGACACGCCTATCACTATAACCGCTACAGCTTATCTACTGTCCCAATCTGCCCCAGTGATGTTAAGAGATTTAGCACAGCCAAATGTGCTACCCAGGGCAAGTTCAACCATAAGGCGACAAAGGCAGCCACCCAAAGTGCACCAGCCTGGGGACACAATCACTGGGAGGGCACTGCACAGTGCTTACCTCCTGCCAATCACTTCATGTAGCATGGTCAAGCACACTGTGCGGTCTGACAGGAAGTGCTCACTGAGCGAAATGAGCAGCTTTGTTTCAGGTCGGGTAGAGGATGCTTTACCACGGTCCTCTCAGCCACTCTTCATGAGGGTAAGAAGGACGGAATGAGGATGAGACCACAAACAGAGGGGGAGGGAGGTGAAAGAGACCACAAACAGATGGGGAGGGAGGTGGAAGAGACCACAAAAGGAGAGGAAGATGTGGAAGAGACCACAAAGGGACAGTGGGGAGGTGGAAGAGACCAAAAAGGGATGGGGGAGTGGTGGAAGAGACCGCGAAAGAGAGTCACAGGAGGGGTGTGGGGTGTAGGGGGGAGAAAGAGACACAGGAGAGGTGTGGGGTGGGGGGGTAGGGTCCGCATTAGGATGAACTTCAGCAGCAACAGAAATCGATGAAATGGATTTATTGGCAAAGGATAAGTATAAAAACAATATAGTTAAAATAATCTGCATGGGAAAGTAGAACAGACGTGTTTCGACTATAGGTAAGTCTTTCTCAATGTTTCTGATGATTCCTGATGCTGGTGTTTAAATAGCCCACCAAACTTCTTCTCCGTATGTAACAGCTGAGCGTGGTTCCAATGGGTATTGGCTTTCAACGTCACTCTCGGTCCACTGAATTAGACATCTTTTCCTCCTAAGGTGTTGAATGGTGCCGATATCGGCAGATAGTTCCACCTGTATTTTACCTATAGTGGAAACACGTCTGTTCTCTGCTTACAGGACTACATACTTTCCCATACTGATTATTTTAACTATATTGATTTTGTACTTGTCTTTTTGCCAATGAATCCATTTTATAGATTCCTGTTGCTGCTGAAGTCCATCCTATTGCGGACCCTACATTGTGAGCTGTCCACAGGTGGTCTCAAAATGCATCTTTGTTTGTGTAGCCAAAAGTGCTTGTACCGACCCTGCTGCTAAACATACAAACAAGTTGTCCATATAATGAGGAAGTGAGACTTTCTTACTATCTACCTGTTTTTTACATTTATTTTTTGGTCTAACCACTTGAAAACAATTTGACAAAACAGGGAGTTTACCTATAGCCTCATTCTAGAGTTCTTTAAAAGGCTACTCTAACCCTTTTCTGTCAGAGCCGTCGCAAGGTTCAATCAAATGCTTCTCATAGCTGACCGTTTGATTGGACCGGTTAAAGGACCACTCTAGGCACCCAGACCACTTCAGCTTAATGAAGTGGTCTGGGTGCCAGGTCCAGCTAGGGTTAACCCATTTTTTCATAAACATAGCAGTTTCAGAGAAACTGCTGGCAACATGATAAGGTTAAGCTGCTATCCTCTGAGTGGCTGTCTCATTGGCAGCCACTGGCTGGGTAACTGCTCACTGTGATTTTCACAGTGAGAGCAGCATAACATCCTTAAAAGCATTATGAAAATGCTCCCTGCTGTGACAAGCTGGGCTCTTGGCCAGCGTAGCTAGCAGGAGGGAAGGATCCCGGAAGAGAGGCTGCATGGCGCTGGAAAAGGTAAGTTTAACCCCTTTCCCTTTTCAGAGCCAGGCGGGGAGGGTGAGGTGGGGGCACCCCTCCGAGGCACTATAGATACCAGAAAACGTGCCACGCTTTTATAATCCTACTTTATCTCAATTACACAAGAAAGAGATAGAGAGTTAAAATAAGCTTAACAAAGGATTTAGAGAAGTAGGGAGGGGAGAAGCCCATTATGTCTGTTGCCAGCGCCCTCTTCTCTTTGACACCAGATGAAATGTTTGCAGAGTTCCGGGGTGCCTAAGGAACATTTGCCTGTGATGCAAAAAGCCCCTAGCACAAAGTGCAAATATCTCCAAAATGTGCAGCATTTCAAGCAGAAACGCTGAACATGCAGACTCCTACCATCATGACCATTTCTAAAAGCAGAAGTGGTCATGATGGTTTGAGTAACCCTTTAAGAAATTATACTGTTGTACTTTACTCTATGAAATGGTCTAATTATTTGTACTTATGCTTGCTTTATACAGTATCTTACTTTTTTTCCTCAAAATTGTTTATTTTTGGTAGTTATCACATGTCACAGAAAGAAAAATCATAACTTTAAAACAATATTCAGAATCAGTTGTTTTGTACACATCAGGGGTCCAGAAGTACAACTGAACCGTTAACAATTCCATTGCAAGGTATGGTCCGAATACATGGATGTGATGTGGATGACCAGGACCTAGTGTGTGTAAATAGTGTGTAGAGAGAAGTGTAATGGTGATATAACTCAAGGTTCGTCTCTTTGAGAGCAGGGCTGGTGCTGTACAGAGAAGAGATGTCTCAGGCCAAAACCGGACTGTGTCTCATGTCATGTGTATTGAATTATCACAGATGAAAGCCTATATTCTAGAGAATATGATAATTAAACACTGGGTAACTCATTAAACTATAAAGAAAAGAATTAAAATAAAAGATATAACGTATCTTGATTTTCTAATGGTAATCCTATACATGTAATTGTTGCCTTTAAGAAAACCATGTTTTAAATGTCCCCATTATAATGATGCTGCATTTGTATAATCATGTTAAACAGGTGCCATGTTGAAAATAAAAAGTCCATAATGAAAGTTTACTGTTAGGGAGGCTATCATCTCCTCTGGTGTCTTTGAGTATTCTTATAATGAAAAAATCTTTATGAAATACTTAACCCCTTAATGACACATGATGGAAATATTCCGTCATGATTCCCTTTTATTCCAGAAGTTGTGTCCTTAAGGAGTTAAGTTGCCGAAGTCGCCACTACTTCTGCCACTAAACAAGATATGAAAAAGCTGCATACAATTTGTGCATGATGTACACAGCGGTCACAGCAGTGCTCCCGTGAGAACTTCAGCTGGGTGAAGGTGGCAGAGGTGAAGTCAACAGATGCCACAAAGCTCTGGAATGGTTGTGCTAGAAAATGGAGTATGGACAATGATGCAAAAGCATCACAATTTAAATATTTGCTGAATTCATTGATGGACTGGTACCAGTACCTGTTCACTTTCTTGACCCCCAATGAACACCATAAAGAACATACAATCCACACAAATTAGTCAATCACATCTGGCCCCAGGCCCTGCACCAAGGTACGTTAGTATGTGGACCTGCTTGTACAAGAAAACATTCCTCAGTTCTTCCAAAACTTTCTTTGCACCATCCTGTGACATCAGCCTTTATGACAGGTTCCCAGTCTATTACAAGATTTCATTACTGCGACACATAGCCAGACCCTTTTATCAAGGGTATGTGACCCTCTATTTTATTATATAATTGTTTGTTCAGATTTTCTTGTATTTTTCTTTTTGTCATTGTTTTTTTGTTTTTGTTTTGAGGGCCTAACCTTTATATCTTGGGTCTAATGTCTGCTGCATATGTTTTAAACAAACCCCCATGTTCACTGGTTTGTGAAACCTTTACCAGAGGAAGGAAGGACACTGTTCAAGACATGTTTTACTGTGGTTTAAATGTCCTTGTTTCTTAAGCTGTCCTTATAAATTGTTCCTTCAGGTAAAAGTTTCATTTTTGTATGGTATTCAGACTATATCTACCTAGCTTTACTAATTTTGATAGGGTTTCCCATATGTAGTACTTACATGGTTACCAACACAGTGCACTTTTATTATAACATGTGGTTTACAGTTTTTATTTTTAATTCTGCTACATCATTTGTCTTTGTTTAATGTAAATATTATATATCAGACTATATATATATATATATATATATATATATAATGTGTGTGTGTGTGTGTATACACACACACACACAATTTTGTAAATAGAACATATGTATTAATCCAAAGAAACATAAAAATTAGAGAAAATTTAACTATAGACCTAGTTCATACAGGTGTCATATACCTCTGGAGTACCAATGGAAGATCTTTTAATTATGCCTCTAAATTTACTAGTTTATTAAGGTTGATTTAAATATTCTGAATGATAAACCAATTATCTTGTTATTCTGTGTACATTCTTAATGTTATAGGGTAAAAACTATTCTTAAAGGGATACAATATAAATCAAAACAACATTAGCTCAATTAAAGGACCACTATAGTGCCAGGAAAACATACTCATTTTCCTGGCACTATAGTGCCCTGAGGGTGCCCCCACCCTCAGGGACCCCCTCCCGCCCGGCTCTGGAAAGGGGAAAGGGGTAATAACTTACCTTTTTCTTACGCCATGAGAGCTCTCCTCTTCCTCACTGACCAATGCTGAATGCGACGCTGCTGCGCATTAAGTACATTCAGCTGCCGTGACAGGGAAAGCGGCTTTTATAATGCTATGCGTTCTCACTGTGAAAATCACAGTGAGAAGCACGCAAGCGCCTCTAGTGGCTGTCAATGAGACAGCCACTAGAGGATTAGGGGGAAGGTTTAACCCATTCATAATTATAGCAGTTTCTCTGAAACTGCTATAATTATGAAAAAATGGGTTAACCCTAGAAGGACCTGGCACCCAGACCACTTCATTAAGCTGAAGTGGTCTGGGTGCCTAGAGTGGTCCTTTAAGCAGTTTTGGTGTATAGATCATGCAGTGCTCAATTCTCTGCCATTTAAGACTTAAATAACTTTTTTCTGTTTATGCAGCCATAACAGCACCCACACAGCCTGCATTAAAAAATGGTTTCATTTCAAAGATAACTTATTTTAGATGTTTTTATCTCTTGCTCCTGTGGTGTCTAGAAGGCAAGTAACAGAGCAGGAGATAAGAAATTACAGATTGTGTGATAAAGGAATTGGAAACATTAGATATTGTTTTACAGGAACTGTTTAGGAAGGATGTGTAAATCACATGTAGGTAGGTGTGACTAGGGCTGTATAAACAAACCGATTTAAGTCCTAAATGGCAGAGAATTGAGCAGTGAGACTAAAGTGACATAATCTATACACCAAAACTGCTTCATTAAATTAAGTTGTTTTTGTGCAAATAGTATCGCTTGATCCAGTGGCGGATCCAGAGCCTGATCTCAGGAGGGGCACTTGTAGATTATTTAATTAAATAATCCAGGCACAATAACCACTACAGCTCAGTGTAGTAGTTATGGTGTCAGTAGTGCCAGGATTCCACCCCAGAGTAAGTAGTCATACCGTTTAAGAACAGGTTGACAACTTACCTGGGTTCTGTTGGGATATAGGGTATAGGAGCAGTGGTGTGTGTTAAGGGTGAAGTGTGTGAGTGCGGCAGTGTATGTCAGGGTTGTAGTGTGTGTGTTAGGGGGCAGTGTATGTATGGGGGCACTGTATGTGTTTTTGGGGCAGTGTGCGTATGGGGGACAGTGTGTGTATGGGGACAGTGTTTGTGGGGCAGTGTGTGTGTATGGGGACAGTGTTTGTGGGACAGTGTGTGTATGGGGGCAGTGTTTACGTGGGGCAGTGTGTGTATGGGGGCAGTGTGTGTATGGGGGCAGTGTTTGTGGGGCAGTGTGTGTGTGTGGGGGCAGTGTATGGGGACGGATGTTTGTGGGGCAGTGTGTGTATGGGGACAGTGTTTGTGGGGCAGTGTGTGTATGGGGGCAGTGTGTGTGTGTGTATGGGGGCAGTGTGTGTGTATGGGGGCAGTGTTTGTGGGGCGTGTGTGTATGGGGGGCAGTGTTTGTGGGGCAGTGTGTGTGTGTGGAGGGCAGTGTGTGTATAGGGACAGTGTTTGTGGGGCAGTGTGTGTATAGGGGCAGTGTTTGTGGGGCAGTGTGTGTATGGGGACAGTGTGTGTATGGGGACAGTGTTTGTGGGGCAGTGTGTGTGTGTGGGGGCAGTGTATGTATGGGGGCAGTGTGTGTATGGGGACAGTGTTTGTGGGGCAGTGTGTGTATAGGGGACAGTGTGTGTGTATAGGGACAGTGTGTGTATAGGACAGTGTTTGTGGGGCAGTGTGTGTATGGGGGCAGGAGGAGGTGTGTGTATGGGGACAGTGTTTGTGGGGCAGTGTGTGTATGGGGACAGGGTGTGTGTATGGGGACAGTGTTTGTGGGGAACAGTGTGTGTATGGGGACAGTGTGTGTGTATGGGGGACAGTGTTTGTGGGGCAGTGTGTGTGTGTGTGTGGGGCAGTGTATGTATGGGGACAGTGTTTGTGGGGCAGTGTGTGTATGGGGGACAGTGTGTGTATGGGGACAGTGTTTGTGGGGCAGTGTTTGTGGGGCAGTGTATGTATGGGGGGCAGTGTGTGTATGGGGACAGTGTGTGTGTAATGGGGGACAGTGTGTGTAATGGGGGCAGTGTGTGTGTAATGGGGGGGCACTGTGTGTAATGGGGGGGGAGGAGGCTTTTAAATAATAATAAAAAAAAATTATTTAATTAAAATAAATATTCTATGTCCCCCCACCCTTCTTACCTTTATTTAGGAGGAGGGGGGACATTTCCCTGGTGGTCCGGTGGTTACAGTGAACTCTAGCCAGCGCTTCCGGGCTAGAGTTCACTCTCGCGAGATTTGGAGCGTTGCCGTGGTAACCGCGGCAACGCTCCAAATCTCGAGAGAGGAGGACCCGGAGGAGCTGCAGACTGAGCTCCGGGTCCTCCCTCTCACTCCCTCCCTCCACCGCCGGCTGCCAGCACGGTGCCTGCGGACCGGGGAGGGAGAGATCTGCTCTTCCTCCCCGGTCCGCAGGCACATTGCAGGGCTGGCACTTGGGCAATGCCAGCCCTACGTTAGCCGGCAGGGGGGAATCTCGGGGGGGGCAATTGCCCCGTTGCCCCCCCCCCTTGGATCCGCCAATGGCTTGATCAGATTACAAGGGGGGTTTAAAAGGCTATGTGTGTTTCACGAGCTATCCATGGAACCATGCAAAACCATGGAAGCCATGCAATAGATTATAACCCACCACCCGATAGCACCGACGCAAAACAATAATATTAACTTTAGCTGTTTATTAATCCAGAATGGAACCCCCACCTGACTTGAGCCTTCCTAACCTAAGCAGTACTTAGGCTAAGAATAGTAGAAGGTATTGGTTGGATTTTCTATTTTTCTTATATTTCGCTATCTCTTACATAGACACCTCCTACATGCTCATAACAGGTTTAGGTCCCCGACTTATTTAAAACAGGCTTTATCAAACCTGGCCTCTCATAAATATAATGTACCTATATTTAAAGGATCACTAAAATAAAAGATTAAAACTCACCTTATTTCCAGTGCCGTGCATGTCTGGCCAATCAGGACCTCCTCATAGAGATACATTGAATCAATGCATCTCTATGAGAAAAATTCAGCGTCTCCATGCAGAGAGTGGGGATGCTGAACGGCAGGGCTGCTTACTGCGCAGACCTGAGCAAGGAAGCCCCTCCAGTGGCCATCTAAGGAGTGGCCACTTGGAGGTGTCCATAGGGGCAATGTAAACACTGCCTTTTCAGAGAAAATGCCTGAAGGGAACTATTATACTCACCAGAACAACTACATTAAGCTGTAGTTGTTCTGGTGACCATAGTGTCCATTTAAACTTATTTGCCTGTTACAAGAAAAAAGTACAATGTCTGTATATTATGGATAAAACTACAATGTTAACCCCTCTATGTATGTCTGTCAAAGTATTGATTGTGCAACTATCTTAAGGGACCACTATAGTGCCAGGAAAACACTTGTTTTCCTGACACTATAGTGCCCTGAGGGTGCCCCCACCCTCAGGGCCCCCCTCCCGCCAGGCTCTAGGGAGTGGAAGGGGTTAAATTTACCTCTTTCTCCAGCGCCGGGCGGGGGACTCTTCTCCTCCTCTCCTCCTCCTCGTCAGAATGCGCATGCGCGGCATGAGCCGCGCGCACATTCAGCCAGTCCACAGGAAAGCATTCTCAATGCTTTCCTATGGACGCTGGCGTCTTCTCACTGTGAAAATCACAGTGAGAAGCGCGGAAGCGCCTATAGTGGCTGTCAATGAGACAGCCACTAGAGGCTGGATTAACCCTATTATAGAAAAAAGGGTTAAGCCTAGCTGGACCTGGCACCCAGACCACTTCAATAAGCTGAAGTGGTCCGTGTGCCTATAGTGGTCCTTTAAATCTTGTACCTCTTAAACGTATAGTTGAAAATAAAGAATTGTAAAAAAAAAAAAAAAAAGGCTATGTGTGGATGACTAAGTAAAATATTGTCTGTAACCATTACATTGTTATACTCACTCCATTTTTTGTTTACTTTGTGTTTCAAATAAAATGCTCCAAACACTGAAATTCATTTTGTTTATTAATTTAAAACTTTTTTTTAATAAATAGGCATTAATAAACATATAACACTCTACATTGGTTGAGTACCAATACATATACAAATAGCCTTACAAGTAAGAACCAGGTATGTTTTAGAAATAGGAAAAAGATCAACTTTACCATCGTTGGGTCACACAAGATCTAAGCTGATATTTAAGAATCGCCCGATTATAATTCAAAGTTGGGATAGTGGAGTTTGGAGACTGTGAAATGATGAAAATGCGTTTTATAAAAATAATTATTTAATTAGCAAACTCCACTATCCCATTTTATTCCACCGGTGCTATGTAGCTATATTTCAATCCCGTAAGGACCACTGACTTGCTATGCAAAGCGATTTGAGGAGCTAATATTTAAGGTATCCAGAGCTATCTCCTTAAAGGTGTATGTAATCTTTATAATTAATGGAACAGAGCAAGGAAACGCATATCAAATAAACAAGGTGTATTTCTATATATGCATGTGTATGTTATTTTGAGGCTGGCCACGAGCAGGAAATTCTACTTGCAGCATAGAGTCTTAACCCTTTGAGTATGAATGCACAACGCATAGTTAAATATAGCTCTCTAACACAAAACTAGCTATGGAGAGCAGCATGATGGGTTACTGTGGTCTAGCAAGATTTTAGCATTGAACTACAAAGGAACATCCTGCACCTCTGCAGTAAATCGGACTTTGACCAGACAATTTTTACCCGAAATAGAGTTAGTGGGAACTACTACACTCCAAAAATAAAGAATATATGTGTGTACACTTTAAAGGTCAATTTGATGAGTTCTATTTATTCCTCTTTAAACATACCACTTTATATAAAGCATTCATAACATCCATAACATTTATATTTTAATATGGAAAATTCCATATTTCTTAGATGCTTTAGAACCTCTTGTTAAGAAGTTGACATTTAGTGCCGTGCAAACTTTTCCCAATATAAAATTTTAGGAAATCATTAACAAGTATTCTATTTATCTCATAGCTTGCAATTGTTTCTTAATGCAGTCATACCCATAATTGGTTGAATTTATTCTCAATTATATTGCTAAAGCAAATATGAAACCTCCTGTCTTGCCATAAAATTGGAGAAACATGGTCTGATCACTACAAATCACCAAATAATCTACCTACAATCCATCTGACCTGTTTGATAGACCTACCTCCGCTATCTGTAAGGCGTAGTGCAGGGGTAGTTACATACATAAGTGACCCTTGTCTGAAATGGTAGTCAGGAGAAGTTAATGTGTTTGTGGCCCATTGAGGAAAGGATTTCTAGCAGAGACATGAGGCACAGCTCACACGCAAAACTCACGACTAATGAAGGAAAAAAGAATATGAAGATTAAAGAAGCTGTTTAAAAATAACTAGATAAAGAAAAATATGTTTCCATGATAGACTCTAAGCGTGTTGTTAAAGATTAGTCTTTATGAGTCATGAAATCGCTGTCTATTGAATCTAGAGGGAAAAGCACACTTCAAAATAATAGATATTTAATGCAACGTCCGTTGAAGCATTTTAGATCTTCCCCTGATACGTTGTTACCAGAGGATTGTCTTGTAAGGCTGTTAGGATACTTTACATTGCTGCCTTTGTGTCTTTGCAGTGTTGTACAGCTGTAGTTGTTGTCTGTTGTTGCAATGCTACTGCACTGTGCTTGCTTTTATTTCCTTAGGGTCTGAGGTTATGTGGACAGTTTTGCTCAGGGTCTGTGAGACGAGCTTGGTCAATGTAGATGCTACTTTCAAAAAGGTCATGATGCTTTGGTTTCGGGCAGTCTGTTAACTCTGAACGGAGAATTTTGCAAACAGTGCTGTCCATTCTGGTAAACAAGTAACAGATTTCCATGTGGAGGTTCACATAGTGTTCTCACTTGGTAAAAGGTTCATTTGTGAAACAACTGGTTTGTGATCATTTGAGACCGTGCTGGGTTTCTCGATGTCGCCTCAAATCCACCTTTCTCTGGAAACCTTTACCACAGAGGTCACAGCCAAAAGGTTTGAACCCTGTGTGCTTCCGACTGTGAGTGATGAGATTGGAACTCTGACTGAAGGCCTTCCCACATACCTGGCATTTGTGTGGTTTTTCTCCTGCAAAGAGAGAGGAGACAATTTTAAGTTTCTTGTATGCAATTACAAATATATATATACACACGGCATAACAATTATGTGATTTAATAATTATTCAAAATTATTAAATGCGTTCATTGACTTGTCTCTTAGACATCACACAGACCAGAAGTAGCCAATTGGTAGATACATGGCTGGTATAGAACTACAACTATATATTCCACTATTCCACCATAAATCTGACATGGCATCATAGTAGTTATAGTCCTACAACAGAAGTAGTGAGCTATTTACTTTCACGATATATGGACAGATAATCCAAAATTAATTCTCAATTATTTAGGCAAAATGAAAGACAACAGACAGTTTACGTAATCATGCAAAATCAGCTTTTTACACTCTGATACTTTATAAAAAATATGAAGATTTGAGCATTCGCTGCAAGGAAAACATGCTATAACTTACAGGTCTAGCATCAGACCCCTGTGGCAGTGAAAGGGTTAGTGCTCAGTCCCCCATTGTATGTTGTATATTCATTTCAATAATGCAGCAGATTGATGAGGGGGAGGGAGGGGTGTGGGGTACTCGCTGCATCTGTCAGCCGTGCTCACCTGTCATTTCCGAGGCTTTTCAAATCATGTCCAAATCAACACAATAGTGTGCAAATCATCTTATAGAAAAGCCCTTCTGAGCAAACATGGGGAGGATCATATTAGAGCAACAGTGATTGGATTGCTAGGATTCAGCTAATGAACAGATGCTGCTAATGAAGGCAAACCTCTTTCTGCGCGTATTGTTTGTTCATGGGGAGTTTAATACAGTGGTGATGGACCGGAGGTCATGACATTGATAGGACGGTGAATAAAGCAGGATGGGCTTTAATAAATGTTATGAACTGACAATGCTGCTGCAAATCGCTGTCTGAGACAAGAAGAGCTCATGTATCCAGTGTTTGTGTGTGTGTGGGTGTGTATATGTGTATCACTGTTTTAATGGTCACACTATAAGCTCATTTGGGCAGGACCTTCTTCACCTACTGCTCCAGTCTGTCAATCATGTTTTTTTGTAGGATGTAGTGTCTGTTTTGTTTACGTATTGCACAGCACTGCAGAATATGTTGGCGCTATATACACTATTGTATATGTAAAGGTGCATGCTGCAGTGTATCAATGGTTTTAGTATGCACCCATGATATATAGTTTACATACTGCAACTATCCACAGGAAGAACTGAAACATGTTCGTCTTTCTGACTATTAAGCTTCGCCCCCACAGATGTATCTGCAGAATGTTGCTCATTTTGCTGTTCGAGTATTATAGTCCAAAAAGAGAGTTAATCTGCAGGAATGTGTCTTTGGTCTCCATGGTAACTGCTCCACTGTTCTATCATTGTACTAGTCTCTAAACTCTCAGTAATCACAATAAATAAACACTACGACTACTGCACCCTGCCCTCAAACAGAATAGTTTGACAACTTACTTGGGGTCTGCCAGGCATCTATCACCAAGTCTGCGGAACCAGAAGATCATACAGGGCTGCTTGCTCAATGACTGAGGGTGTCAGCCAATGAGTATGGCCCTGCCATTCCTAAACTGCTAGGGCACTCCTAGAACCATAACTACTACAGTGCCACTTGTATGGCACTTATAAGGTTACATGGCACTTGGAATTTTTCTCTAACCTCAGAGTGAAGTACAGTTTTTAAAAGCAGTTTTCACTGTAAATCGTTTTTTGTTCTTTTAGAAAGAGAATACTATAATGCGCAAGGTAAGTTGGCTGCCATTGATTACAGGAGAGCACACGCAACACTGACCTGTGTGTATGAACGTGTGTTTTTTCATATCTGATTTCTGGTGGAACCTTTTTCCACAGTACTGACAAGGATAGGGCCTGGTGTCCGAGTGGATAAGTAGGTGTGTGGAGAGTGTGGACGACCTTTTAAAGCTTTTGCCGCAGATTTTACAATCAAAACTTCTTTCCTGTGGAAAAAAAAGGAAAAAAAGAAATTATAACAAAAACTACTACCAACAGAAGTAACAAAATGTGTCCTTGTTGATCCTTAATTTACATAATACATGTATACAACAACCCCTAAATGTCTGCCATGGCTGGTATTAGTATTATTACACACTGTTGCACTGGTTTAGCAGTTTAGCTATAACATCTATTATGTATCGATATCCCATCTGTTACAATCTCTTAAAAGTAGTCCGTCATAGAGAAAGGTTAATAATGGGTCTATTCATCAAACCGCAAACTGTGGAGACTTGTCAATCCAAAAATTCTATTTAGATAAAAATAGCAGAATTGTAAAAAAAAAAAAAAAGCTACCAAATGGACAGAAACCCTGCTCTCCGTGGGAAATGCTGGGCTGTGGACCAAAACATAATTTTCTTCATGGAACCAAGAAGAAGATGGGTTACGTGCCATACCGCAGTGTTCTATTACCTGAGAATGGACCGCTTTATGTTGCTCCAAGCTGACCGCATGACCAAATGTTTTCCCGCACATTTCACACGCAAAGGGCCTTGTTCCACTATGGGATCTGCGCACATGAACTTCCAGTCCGTGGGGAGTAGAAAAGACCTGGACAAACGGAGAATAATGATGTCAGCCAAATGTACTGGAAGTGGGTCAGGTACTGTCTCTCTCCTACTCATACTGAATGCTTATCTTCGTCATATATATGGTAATAAATAATAAAATACTCCTAAAAAAAGCTTGTATAATATTGTGTCGTTTTTTTTATCGTGAATATAGTGTGTTAATGTCCTTAAATGCATGCAAATATTTTTTATTTTTTTTAAGAATTAATTTTAAGCTTTTCCAGTCATCAAATAAACGTACAGATGTTATTATCATATGTTGTTTAGATATCAGAAATATACACTGGGTCATATAATGAATCATTGCACTGAAACTGGATCCCAGTGGGTTTATCCACTACAAAGTCAGATGCACTGAACTGACAATTTAAATACAACATTTTAGGCCAAAACCTCTGGGTAAAACCTTATTGCAGGGATGAAGATTTCTTTTTGAATCATCTATAAATACAGTTTCCAATAGCACTTTCCCATCAATTTACATTTCAAGAAATAAATCCCATTGCATTCTAAACACAAGATTTTCTCATCCAACCCATTATTGGTTCTTAAGGGCTGTACTTTATCCCTTGATGACCTGTAATGTTGTAGATTTTTTTTCAGGATTGAAATTGTTTACCTTATTAAATGGACACTATAGTCACCTGAACAACTTTAGCTTTATGAAGCAGTTTTGGTGTATAGAACATGCCCCTGCAGCCTCACTGCTCAATCCTCTGCCATTTAGGAGTTAAATCCCTTTGTTTATGAACCCTAGTCACACCTCCCTGCATGTGACTTGCACAGCCTTCCATAAACACTTCCTGTAAAGAGAGCCCTATTTAGGCTTTCTTTATTGCAAGTTCTGTTTAATTAAGATTTTCTTATCCCCTGCTATGTTAATAGCTTGCTAGACCCTGCAAGAGCCTCCTGTATGTGATTAAAGTTCAATTTAGAGATTGAGATACAATTATTTAAGGTAAATTACATCTGTTTGAAAGTGAAACCAGTTTTTTTTTCATGCAGGCTATGTCAATCATAGCCAGGGGGGGTGGGGCTAGGGCTGCATAAACAGAAACAAAGTGATTTAACTCCTAAATGGCAGAGAAATGAGCAGTGAAATTGCAGGGGAATGATCTATACACTAAAACTGCTTTATTTAGCTAAAGTAATTTAGGTGACTATAGTGTTCCTTTAACTTTTCATTATGCTAAAAAAGAAAAACGTGACTTAACAATCAAAAGTGTTTAGTATCAAATGACATTAACATACAGTCAGCCCATGCAACTATATATACAATTCTAGTATATTAGTAAACATGCTGTCTTAAGTTAAGGCGACAGAGTTTATATAACATGTGAACATTCATAAGCCGATTACCTTGCTGCATTTGAGACATTTGTAAGAGCCATTGTTAAGCAAAAGGCGAGTGCACAGAAGATCCGATTCCATCTTGATGCTCTGAGCCTTGTCCCCGTAGAGTCCAGGGGCCACCCTGGACTCCCCAAAACGCCCCACGCTTTGTCCAAAGTCCCCATACAATCTGTCTGTGCTATAGAGGGGCGGAGGAAGAGCAGGTGGCTCCCGCTCACCATAGATATTTAGAGCCGAACTCCTGTCCAGTCCGGCCGGCCTGCAGTTCTGCACCAGCTGTCGGAGTTCAGAGTTTGCCAAACCATTCCACGTGAAGGGCTTGAAAGGTAGCGGATATGGTGGAGACTCGTCCAGAGAAGGGCAGGCCGACCTCTCAGAAGCTGTAGAACACATGGACAAAAAAAAGTTACATCACACTGTCATATACAATATATTATCTTATAATAGAAGGGATACTTTGAGTCATAACAACTCCAGCAGTTTTATCCACTAAAGAGTGAATTGATAGGAATTCAAAGGGAATTTGAAAATGAATTTCAAATTTGAGGCCAAAGTAGCTGAATTGATTTTTTTTTTTTTTAAAAGTAAGCTATGTTTTTAAATCTAAAATAAAAATGGTCAGAGGGCTGGCACAATAAGTAAAAAACCATCTCAGGAAACAGTATCTTGCTTGCGAGACTTCGCCTTTGTCCTGCCACAAACAACACCAGACAGTGGCCAGCATCTCTAAAGAAGAATGATGTCTCAATCAGCATTTAAATTGATAAAATAGGTGCTTTTTTATCATTTAAAACGTGACCTAATACCTTTCAAACTAAATCATTGACTATTTTTACTATCCCGGTTGCTTCAGGGCTTTCCTTCCCAGGTTAAAAGAGGCTTTTTATTAATGTAACTTTAACCCCTTAAGGACACATGACATGTGTGACATGTCATGATTCCCTTTTATTCCAGAAGTTTGGTCCTTAAGGGGTTAAAGGCCTGGAGGGCTCTGGTTGAGGCCTAGCTCGGGGACTCTGCATCCCTCTCTGTGAAATGATTGTTAAGATTAAGAATGATCTAATAAATAAACCAACCGCTACAGTTCACAGCACCATCTACTATGTATGAAATATGGGATTCTTGGCAGGAGTACATCTCTATTGTATAGTGTTTTTTGGGGGTTATCACAGTGTTCCCCACCCCTCTTTTCTTTCTTTTCCTCTATATCATATATTATTTCTCTCCCTTTCAATTGGTTTTTTAACTATCTTTGTGAAAAATTGAAAAGCTGAGACTGGTTTTATTTTATAGTAGTTGCTCACATTATTCTGTATCATACAAAGAATTTGTATTTATTTTAAATGTGGCATTATTCATCATGGGTGAAAACTCTCTTGCCGAGACAACACTTACTCAAAGTTTCTAAAGGAAGTCTCACCTTGTCCAGTCCTCCCCCATGTTGAATTATACACGGTTTTAAATGATCATAAAAAGCACATATTGAATTAATTTTATTCGCTGATTGAGACTTCGTCTTTCACTTTGATTGAAGCTGGCCGCTGTCTGCCTTTGCTTTCATATTTGCCTTAAATTTGAAATTCACTTTGAATTCTTTTTTAATCCCCATCAATTCACACTTTTAATCTGACTCAAAATGTTTAACACATTTGTCACAGCAGTTTACATTAAAATTAAGAAGTGACCGATGTTCATAAAAACACTTGCAAAATCAGATGAGTCTTGAGTTTCTTTCTAAATATTTCCACAGAAAAGGCTTTTAGACTGTCAGGTTAAGAGTTATATTTGGTTGGAGCCATTTGAAAAAAGGTTTTAGAACCAAATGTTGCTAAATTGATCTTTGCCTAGTTCATATGTTGTTTGATTTGGTGCTAGAACTCCATTTTCACTTGATTTTTTTGGGAAAACGAATACCTTTATTGAAATATTAGTGCACACTTTGTTTTTTGTTTTTTACTAATGACAATAAAATCTTATTAACTTAAAGGAAACCTCTGCTATCCTTCAAGAGCAGGAAACCTCATAACTGCATGGGGTATAGAAATGATGTTGAAGATGATTCAGGGACATGTAGTGCCCACTCTTGTGGAACAAAATATTAACATTCACAACTTTTTCATTATAATTTGAATACGGTTATTCCACTCTGTCATATTTATTGTCATGATCCGCCATTCACATTGTTTTAGTCAATATTCCAGCAGAGTTTTTCCAAGTTTCAGTGGACACATTTTGGAGAACTTTTTGTGGCATTTTTGGTCTAAAATGTGTAATCCAATTTTAATTCCTAAGAATTCACACTTTAGTGAGAACCTGTAAATGCAATTTATACCTGAATACATCAGGATGAACACCTTAAGACCTCAGAAGGACTCGGTCTCAAAAGGCCAGCATGACGATCAATTTCCATCATGTGTCCTTAAGGGGTTACACTACACCTGCTCATTATCAGAGTCTTTCCCTTCCCCCACAATTTACTTGGCAAGGCATGGTGTGACTTTAAATACTGGAGTATAGGTATTGACTATCCATGTAGATATATGTATAGGGTTATTCAGTAAAGTGAGGATTGGAAGTAAATTTCAAATTGTATGCCAAAGTAGTCAAACTGGATATTAAGTTGAATTTTTCAGGTTTTTTCTTATTTTGGCTTTAAATTTGAAATTCACTTTGAACTCATCTAAAATTCCTAACTATTCTCATTTTATTTTTTTTCAGCTTTATATTACTATCTTCTAGTAATAATCCAACACATGATTGCACCTTCCAGTGGCAGCAATCTCTAATCATACGAACACACAAAGCTGATCTGGCATGACATCACAAGTAGGCAATCAAATAAATTAGTGTATATTATTTCTGACCTCATCCAATAACAGTGACTATCACACAGTACCATGCAAATACAATAGACGCCGGAGAAATAATATCTGCAAAAATCAAATAAATAGTAGCTATTCATGTGAAACTCAAATTCTTTTATATGTCACTTTTGTACATATATGTACCTAATTTTAATATACGTCTGACCCTTTGTACTGTACATTTGGGATTTATTAGTACGCAATAATATTTAACCTCAATAAATTATTGATTGACAAAAAAATTATAGAATCTTAAAGACATTTAATTTTATAATTTTCCCAATAAAAAAATAAATCTAAAAACTTTAAAGTGTAATTTTCTTTTTTCTGTAACAACAAATTATTTAATTCTTTGAGTTCCCTTCGTTTGTATCACTTGGCTCAGTATCATTGTTTTGGGTGAGATATCTATCTATCTATCTATCTATATTTTTTTTCCTGTACATGGGTCACAATAGTACAGTACTAATTGATCAATTATATTAATGTAAGATTTGAGTCATAAAGCTATATTCTTTAGTGTTGTATTTAAATCTAAAAGTGTTATATGCAGCAAAGGATGTGTGACAGCACTTATAACACCTAGAGGGAATTACAAAGTATTGAGGTGAAAAGTTTAAGGTTTCAGTTAAGTTATAAAAAAAACCTCCTATGTTATTCTAAGGAATAATATGTGTATAGTTTCTATAGATTTGTATGTGCATGTAGTTTTGTTTTCAGAACATGTTATTTCCTTAAAAAGTAACTCTTTTTAATTGATTTTTATTAGTTATTTTTCTAAGCTTGTTTTATTTATGTTTTTAGTTATTAAAATGATATAAGGCAGTGAGGATTAAAATGTGCTCTACCATTTTATTTTATTTTGGGTGTCAATTATTAAGCATTGAGGGTTTTTTATAGGACTGAAAAAAGGGGGCTTTTTCTTTTTTTATTCGGTGGTACAAATTAGCTAAAGTTGGTTTTCTCTGAATTTCACAAGACTCTATTAGAATGGCATTAAAATCATTTAAATTGGTGACCCACTGAAATCAGTCAACTTTGTCCCCAACTGCAGTAGACACAGTGTTAAAACTGGATTGTGATTACAGGAATTACATTCTGAACAATTTCTCAACAGTCTATATAGACACCCAAACCTAGATCCGATTAATAACTGCCCATATTGCCTCATCTACAATTGACCACTAGGGGTCAGTGTTTTCCCGGTCCTCTGGGGCGGTAATAGCTAGTTCACTAGCACAGCTACAATCGAAACAGGAGGTAACAGCACATCCCATTACTATATGAAAGCGCCTGAGCCATTTATCAAAAGGTATCACTGCATATAATACAAGCTTTTTACATGCTCTTTTCTTTTATCATCACCTGTACATTGCATTATGAAACAGACCTGATATCAAATCATTACACATCGCTTTCAGAATTAAATACAGGTAGATTTACTGTTGAAAAATGTTTTACTATTTCCTAAAGTCATCTTGGGGGCTCAGTTGTTGATTAAGCCTCAAAATAAATCATTTGCCTTTGGCACACCTGTGAGAAATGATCAGGTGAGTGTGTTTTATTATATATATATTTAAAAAAATTGTGATTTATACAGCGCTGCGGAATATGTTGGCGCTTTATAAAATACTACTACTAAAATAAGTGATAAGAATAGAAATTAAAGAGTTTTTTTGTGTGCTTTTTGATGGTGTACTGCTTGCCTTCTCGTAGATCATTACTGATTGTCATTTAACCCTCTGACTGCCATCCTATGGCACTGAAAAGGTTAAACAGGGCATGTCACATTTGCTTCCTTCAATCAGCACGGACACAAGGTTGAGAGAATAAATCAGAAAATGATCTTCCACCGTTTAGATTGAGTAGCAATAAAATAAAAACTGCTTAATCTCGATTTAAAAATAATTCATTACGATTACTACGTGTATTAACAAATACATTATTTCGGTGTCATTTAAAAAATATTTAGAAATTCAAGACTACACTGAGAAATTCTATATTCTTATTTTTTTAAAAACCGTATCTAATAATAATAATAATGGATTCGAAATAAATATTCTGGCTATAGTTAGTTAAATACACATGGCAGGTCTTCAATCACAGATTATGGAAACTGTAATATTTTTACAAAGTGTATTTGAAAAGATTTAGTTTGTCTGTTTTGTTCCTAAAATGATAAGTTAATAAAGCTGAAAGCTGCCTGTGCAAACCCTGCCCCAGGAATGTTATTAAATATCTATACGGTTTCATGTAACCCTTTGCATTCAATAGTGCTCTCCAATGGGTTTATACCCCAAAGGGTTAAATTCGATTCCTTTATCGTTTCTTCCAAACACAGATCTTGCTAGAGATGGGCTGCAACTATGATTACAATGAAACTATTTCGATTAACTGTCCTTACATGAACGATCATTGTATCTGTTTATAAATCTGTGTTATTGTTTACTACCAACCGAATAAGATAATAACACAGTGATAGTGGGTAAGGTCTATTTACAGTGGATTCGTTAATACATATGTTATAAATTCATTCTGCATTAACGTAAACATTTTAAATAAGGCTCTGTACCTACTGCTATATTATATGGCAATATTCCCATTGCCCTCTTCAGGAATCGGATAGTCTGACATTTATCGAAACCATACAGAAACACTTAATTCAGGTACTATGCATAGATCGTACATATTAAAATAGCCAAATACAGAGAAAATGAATGTGGGGTTAATTTACAGAATTAAGGGCAAAGTAGAAAAAACATTTCAACTAAACTATTAAAAAATAATATTGCCATTCTGTTGTCAATTCAGTCTTATTTCCAGTGTTACTGAATAAATCCCAATCTGTGCTGGATTAGATCTAATTCAGACTATGAATAAATCAAGATATTTCAGCAGCAGCAGAGACTGATCTTCCAATGTACAATGGTTTACCTGGTAAAGTCAATGTTTATAGAATCGAGTTGTAGCTGTTTTGTTGCATTATTGTAACATCTGTTAGAACACAATAGGATTTGTGTGTGTGTGGAATAGAAGGGCTGGGTATCCTAAGGGTAACCTGCCACGAATTCTGATTCAATATTAGCAGAACATCTGAGAGTGGAAACTTTGTATGGACAAAATATTATAGGCACAGCTGGGGAATATAAAGCCAGCCTATTTTATAATCCCACTTATCAGTCTATATTTATTGTGTGAGCATATAACCAGGACAGCTGGCCAGTGCTATATAGTCCTGCTATTTACCTTATGACATGTAGCAATGGGGCGATGGGACGTTGTAGAACAGGGGTGTCTAATCTTAGCATTCCAGATGTTTTTGAACCACTTAAATCTTCAAGTATGGATAAGGATCATGGGACTTTAAGTTAAGAATCATCTAGGAGACCTATAGGTAGCTGCTACAAGTATAGATCAAGTTTTCAGTTCCATTGAAAGGATGTTTTATTACCTGGTGATACTGAGGGAGAAGGGGGTCTCCAGAAATCTTCATACTCAGAGGCTGTGGTATCACACACACTACCCTCACAGCTTGGGGGGGAGTCTGAGGACACATCAGTGACATCTTCAAGGTTGGAGGACACAGGGGAGAAGTTACCTTGGACCTCAGGAAGGACCTTGGTCTCTGTTAAAAGTACATTGCATGAAATACAACATAAGCCAAACATTACAGACCAACAAAATGCAAGCAATCACATCAATGGAATTAACCCCTTAAGGACCAAACTTCTGGAATAAAAGGGAATCATGACATGTCACACATGTCATGTGTCCTTAAGGGGTTAAAGGAAAATGTATCAAATTCAATTCTTCATAAAACTTGCATACTGCTACAATAAGCCATGCTATACAATATATAATAACAACAATAGTACACATAATCCTATTAATTATCAAGAGGGTATGCATGGCATTAAATAAAATGAACATCACTCAAATCAAAGGGTTCAAACATCTGCAACTAGACTGCGATTTCCCCCCAAATGGGTATTTAGGGAGGATAGAGAGATAGTGAGAGAGATAGATACACAGGCAATCATACACGTGTGATTTATGCATACTGGATGTGTATATATGAAATATAAGTATTTAAGAGGTTTATTTTTTCGTATCGGTTTGGTACAATTATTAATAATTATGAGAATATGAATATATATAATGGCAGTTTCGTTCATATTCTGGTCTCCTTGAAATTCGAGGGAGCAGTGAAACAGACAGGAGACTTGTATGACAAACCAGATGTGGTCATGTGACACGATCGCTATTACTGTACATTGCATTTAATTATTACAGATCATATGAGTCAAGATTTATAGAAAAATATAAATTACTATGTTTTGGGTTTTTTACATAATTTTTCCCGTGTTTACATTTTTTTTTTTTAAAGCCACAATAAAAGTGCATATAGTATCATCAATCGTAGTTATTATAGAAATCGCAATGTTTAAACTCTGCAAAAATTCGATTGTTTACATTTGTAGCCAAAACATTCGATTCGTTAAACATTCGATCTAACAATTTCTACATTAAAGATATAATGTATCTTGCCTAAAAATAATTCTACTGGGAAATAGAAATGTATGTAACATTATCTGCATTTGCTAATCTCCATTGATTTATTTGAGACAGATAATAAAAAAAAAACAAAAAAAAAACAAAAAACAGGAAAATAGAAATGTGGAATAATTTGCATTGAATTGCTTCATCCCTGGCCAGTGTTTCCCCAACTATACAATACAATTTGTCATTGCATAAAATGCAGCCAGGTTGTAGTTTAGTAAGATCAGTGCATATAAAGGTATTAATAAACCATCACATATATCTATTTAATAGCATGCATGGGATAAATTTAAAGGGTCACACAGCTTTATTTCGTTTTGGGGTGTTACATAAAATATAACATTTATGTTATCTGCATTATAATTAAGGACCTTTGAATCCATACTGAACATAGATTCACTGTATGGAGAAAGCCTCAAATACAGGGTAGTGGTGGATGACAGCCTGTGTAAAAGGGGTACAGGTAAAGAATTATTTAATATGGAACACTGCAGTGATTACAATGTGTCCTGTACAGATTGATGGCCCATATGGACTGCACTGATACTGTGTCCAGCGGTCCCTGACAGCTCATACCTGCACATATATGAGCCAAGATGATCTCCTGTCTCAGAGTGTAGTCATCCTCTGTGGATCTGGGCTGGTGGTAGCTGTGAGCCTTCTTGCTCTTCACTAGAAAGGATCTGGGCATAGCTGCTGGCTGTGTCTTCTTCTGCCTTTACCAAGGATCTTCCAGACACACCACACCAAGAGCTTCCACTGTGTCTTCAGAGTCCTAAATCTTGGTTGCAATCTGGCAAGAGATTTAACATCCATTGGTTAGGAACCTTTAGGATGGAGGGAGGGATTTTGGGCGGTGACACCTTAGAGTAGAGGGGAGGGTGCAGGGAAGGGGGCTGGATTCTTTAGAAAGAATATAGGAGCTCCATTGACCAGGTGGCATTAGAACAGGTGGCAACATAGTGACACGTTCCTGTGTTCCTAACTCCCAGACACCAGCCTTGCAGAGTTAGAAAGGGGAGGGGGATTAAGATTGCTTCGCAGCCCACCTGGGAAACTGAACCCTCCAAAGAAGCTGAGAATGAGTGACATTGTCATTTGAATTTCCATGTGTTACCAAACCCTGTTACTCAATCCCCCCCTATCTTTCATCAGGAGGCTGGGCTGGAGACACATGGTTCAGTAGGCTCTTGAGCAAGACCCTAAGCCCAGCGCAGGCAGAAGAACAAACAAGATAAACCCCCTTATGCAAGGCAAGTGTGTGCTCTGAGAGGTGTAGCAATGTCCTAACGACTTCCTAAGAAGATCATATCGGATTAACCCCTCAGCTGCCTGCTTGGCCATCCATGCCCTGATTTACCAGGCACCAGTATTAAAACCAATGAAATAATGCATTAAGACATACATCTTATTTAAATTAAAGAATACATTCAGATTATTATTGCAAATATGCTCTTAATAATACTACTACTACTACTAATAATAATGATAATAAAATTCATTATTATATTCACAATAATACTACTAATAATGTTTATTATTATTATATTCATGATAATACTACTACTAATGATAAGATTCATTATTATGTTCATGATAATACTACTGATGATAATGATTATCGTTACAATAATAATAATACTAATCATTTATTATTATTATTATTTTATTTTATTCTACTTTTTATTTTATTTTTAATTTCTTCTTCTGGTCACACAGTTAATATGAACTTTCCCTCCCCTATTCTTATTTTCTAGCTAGTTGTAAAGAAATAGAGATAATGTAGAGAGATATTATTTTATTATGTGAAATACAAGGTAGAGGGAGCAGGCCCAGCATTTACTGTTTGGCTATGGTCTGATGTGCTCTGTAAAGGAGCTGTGTTTAGCCACATCCTGATAGCTGAGTTCTGGATGTACATTACAGTGAGGGCCAGAGGGCCATGGAGAGTTGATGAAGCAGATCATAAGGGAAATGGGATCCTTGGCTTGCTGTCTGTCTCTGTTGGACAGGGAGAATGAGGGAGCCAGCCTGCAGATACAAGTCTTGTTATCTGATTATCACTGGGAGAGATCACTAGAATTTACAGTGCCAGCACACTATCACAATCACTCAGCTGCAAAACTGGGACAAAAATGCATGCTCCAGATTTAATTATCACATATAGCATTGCACGATAGGCAATCACACTGCTCAACAGCAGGCACATTCTGATAAGCTCTAATCAGGAGCTTCGTGGATAGGAATTGAGTGAACGTGCCAATATTTGTCCTGGACAGATCATAACTACACAGCCAGTTAGCAGTAGGGCTGGCTGGGGATGATAGGAGTTTATTGCCACACAAACTGGGCAGCCTATCACTAAGTGGCTTGAATCAAAGAGTTTAAACCTCTCCAGACCTGCAGGCAACCAGACAGGTTTAAAAATCTGATCCTTTTGTCTCCACTGGTTACTTTGAGTCTAAAGCTGCTGCAGAACCTCTTTGGGTCGCATTGAATGACAGATGTGCTCCACCAAGGGGCAGGAACCTACATTTTATCTCTGTGATTGACAATTTATACATCATCGAAAACACAAGGTTTTGTTGTTTTGTTTTTTTTAATCCAGAAAGCAAAAAGTCTGATGCTCACCCAAACCCAATTAACATTTATATCACACTAAAACCGCCGAGAAACCACTACCTTTGTTCTATGTAGTCAGACTATGAAATTGCCCTGAGTGCAACTCAAAAGGAAACCATATATTATAGCAAAATGCACATATCACTGTGTCACATAACATAACTGCAAGCTCTGTTGTTTCAAATTGACTGATAGTAAAAATGTCACTCACAAGGGGGAATGTGACATAGATCTGAAGTGTAAGTGATAATCTGTAAAATATTATAATGTGTAGAAACAGTGAACAGACAGTGTTCTATAGATACCTGAGAGCACACAGATACTGACATGGATAGGGGTTTACTAACTAAACAGCTAAAAGGGGGATTGCAACATGTTGGCCAAACCATACAAAACCTAACAGGGGGCGGTCCAATCACTAAAGTGAGTGAGTGGGTTTAATCAAAGCTGCTCAGTTCGAAATGAAAAATAACCAGTTTAGCTGAATGGCATCATTATTCCATCTAAGCTAAATATCCATACATCTTGAAATGTCATTTTATTAGACATTCTAATGTTTAGCAAATAATCTTCCAAATCGAACCCAAATGCAGTTTGGATCTTTTTTTTTTTTAACCAAAAAAAAAAAAAAAAATTCAAATTATTTTATTAGTCTTTAAAAAAAGACAAACAGATAAATTCCATATTGATTACAGAATGCGTGTGTGTAGTTTAGATGTGTTGATTAATTAATTAATTTTCTTTGCTTTTTTTATTCATCCGAAAAGTTATTTGACTGGAATCCAACACCGATAGCATAATATATAGGATATATATATATATATATGGTTCTATGAACAATAAATGGCACAATCTCACTGTACATGTAAATAAAAACGAAATAGGTCAGTTATTGAATGAAAATAAAAATACAATATGGGCCACATACAGTTTTCTGTTTTGTTCGTTTTTTTTTTAAATAAGGACCATAAATACGCACAGGCGAATTATTAAACACCTACAGGCATTAGTAATATCGTGGGGTAAAAAACTGCCTCTGTTTTGCCCCAACCAATAAAGTCCTGGTATTTTGACTGGGTATTGGGTATATAGGGTTGGGAACCCAAGTGATCATTGTTGAGAAATCAAAGTAAATTTCAATTTCAAATTTAGGGACAAAATAACCAAATTAGAAAAATTCTCCCAGTCAGCTGTGCTCCTAGATCGTCTACTTTGGTCTTAAATGTGAAATTCGCTTAGACTTCCCGACAAATCTCTCTAGGATATAGCCCTATAACCACACATAATTATAGTTAGTCCACCCATTGTACAGTGCTACGGCATCTGATGGCGTTATATAAATAATAAAATAATATGTGTACACTGTGTAAAGATAATTTCGAAGGCCTATATGTTCTGATATTTATTTACTACCCACAAACACATGGTCTATGTGTGCTGAGCCTGTACTGACCAGTATGCCTGGCTGACTTGTTTCTGTCTGTCCCTATACACTAGGTCTGATAGGGCATATCTGAGATATTCAGGTTACACAATATAATCTATTTATTGCTCTATCCACACTCCAGACCTAGAGAAGGGGTTATTTATATGGTTTCCATGGTGATTATACTCTATTAGAATGTTGCCCCAGAAGCTGGATAGGCTACACTCAGAGTACATGGGAGACTGATCACTCCAATCCACCTGCTGATTTTTTTTATCCTTGAGAATAGAGGCTGCTAGTGAAATCAGAGTCCTGAGATAAGCATGCTGCTCACACTATTCCCATTCATGCCCTGTCTGATTCTGTTTGCTGTTTCCTAACTCAGGATACAGTATCAAGAGACTTATTAAATAAACAGAGAATTGTGTTAAACTCTCACCCCAATTGTAGCATTAAGGCAAAGAGCAGAACTGCCAATACTCTCCAAGGCAAATGTTTTCAACTTGGCTCTTGTGGATTAAATGTCTTAATTTGCAATTTAATTCAACCCAGCCTATTTAGTGAATACATTCGGCAGTATTAAAATCATTGAAGTGCTGCCTGGCTTACTATTATATGACGATGCCTGGCTTAGTGTGATGGGAGTTGTATTCACAATTTGTAGGTTTATTTACTAAACCAGATTTGGCTGGAATTAAATTCACCAGAAAGTTTGAAATAAAAGCCCCAAATAACTAAGCTGCAAACATAGCCAATGTATAATTTCCTGGTGAATTAGCAGAAATTCACAATTCAGTAAATAACACTGTAGATGTTTAACCACTAAACAGTGATGGGTTTGTTCAACAAACACAATTATATTGAACTGAATGCAAATGGCAAGGTTTAGGTAAAAAAAATGTTTTTCTTTGGAAAACATTATACAGTGTACCTATTATCACAGTCTGAGTATTTCAGATTCAATTTTTCACTGTGGTTCTTCATTACTTGCAATGTGTTGTTTTTATTGAGAAATTAGAACTGTACATTTAAATCACTAAGCAGCGAGTTTTGGAAAGTTGACAAATGAGTTGCAAAATGTAAGCTGAAATATCAGCAATCGATAAAATATTTAAATCAGTCTAAACTGGAGGCTTTTTTTTGGTACTATTTTGGCATAAATTGAACCTTTAAATGTCATCCAGGTGCACAAAAATATTTCTGGCACTCAAAGCCCTATGTTTCCCATTTAACGGTGACAGTGGACTAACACGTTTTACTGCCCTGTCTGTAGATAAAATAAAAAGAGTATACTTTGTAAATTAATACAAAATAAATAATTTAGAATCAGAGTTTTAAACTGTGCAAGGACAGGGCCTGAACAATTATTAATATTATCAATAAATTAATATTAATTAATTAGAATCCCCAGCTACAATCTTCTAACTTATTTTGAACACTCTGCAATATAAATAATTTAAAACCACTGTTTGACTTAATCTCAACTCTGTTTATACCCAAGTGGAAATCTTTATTCAGTCAGCCTAATGTCAAGGTTACTTCTTACGATAATACTGGAAGTTAATGTGGGAAATGTATAGGTCATGCCATCTGGCTTAGCTCAGGACCCAGCCAAAAGCACCATATGGCAGACTTAGCAAGCATCATGTTCAACTGGGTACCTCCAGAGATGTGTACTCTGTTCCCTTACCTATCACATACCAATGCTTTGTTCACTGCAAATCACTTTGAAATGACTTATTTATGTACTCAGAGCATGTGTTCTATATATACATTTCAAGGTCAGACCATCAAGTTTTCACTAACATTTGTTTGTTCCAGGGTGTAGTCTAGAAAATAAACATGTAATGCAGAACAAATAAAAAAAAAAAATTCTGTACATTGTGCTTGCCAAATTTCTAGAAAATATATAAATGATATTACACTAAATAGGGCGGATTTACATGTATATTGCAATACCATGGGCATAGAGGTGTATATACTAGAGATATTGGTCTGCCCTGTGCATTCTACAATGCAGGCACATCAATCCCAGAATGCTATGAGCTCAGCTGCACACCAAGCATTCTGGGATTGAGCCATGTGCATTTTGGGGAGAGAGGTTAGGTCAGCACACATCAAACTTCAGGTAAATATATATTTTAATCTATTATTTTATTCTAGTACAATCTATAGATTGTCATATGTCCTTACTGGAAATGCCAGTGTCACCCCCCAGGTTAGTGACAGACCCACTTAAAAAATACATAGTATGGGCACCATGGATACTGTTGCACATATAAATACAGTTTATCTCAGTCAAAATAGTTTAGTTAATATTTTTTTGTTTCTCGTTTTCTTTTACACATCCAAGAGAAAGATGCACACAAAAATGTTATGAATGATTTATCCCCCTGTGCCCTTATTGACTTGCGAAATTAACTTTGCTTTCTTGTGAAATTAAAGAATGCATAATTAATTTATGCATTCATTAATATTGCCATGATCAATATCTGCATATTTTATATGTTAAACACCCATTAAATTGAAGAATCACAACAATCTATTCTACTGTGAAAAGGTTTGATTTTAATTCCTTGCATGCAATGTGTGATGTGCTATAATTATATTTGTTTAACTGCGTCCACTGATAGGGTTAAGACTTGCAGGGTTATTCACTAAGGTCAGAATTCAAAGTGAATTCAGGGAAAATGACACTTTCTAGGCCAGACTAGTAGAACTGAAAGCATAGCTGATTTAGCAAATTTTTCCAATCAGCTATTTTGGCCTTAATTTTGAAACTCCCTTTAAATTTTCCCTTTAGTAAATACTTCTGTTAATAGAGAATTAGAAAACAACTCCTAAAATCCTTAGCCAGTGTGATATTCCAGGAGGTTCCCACCTGACACCATCACCAAGCTTTGGTCCAGGCCTGCCGATTTATCTCCAAATTTACTAAGATTAGTACATATTAACATACTAGATTATGCAGTGTTCGCATAATCTAAACTAATAGCAGCATTTAAGTGAAATATTTTACAAATTAGTTTCCTTCCTCATCTGACTAGATGTAAATTTGTTTACAACGTTGATGTGATAACATTCTCAAATGACTTGGTTATAGCTTCCATAACACCTCCTCATTTTGTTTATTGGTGTATTAACCGTTTGAGACATTGAGAGGGAGCTGTATAAAGTAGGCAATCCTTGTTTTTGTTTTGGTTAACACTTTGCCCAAATATCCTGGATTGCTAATATCACCTGTAAAGCAAATCGGATTTGATTTGTATTAGTATCTATTACTAATCCTGTCATTGCTGAAGAGGTGTATAAATGAACACACAGACCAATGTAGGTTCCGAGTTAAAATGAAAGTCACCCACTACTCCAACATTTATGCATGTTTCTTTATATATAGTTATTGCTATCTATCTATCTATCTATCTCAAAAACAGCAATCATTAAAATAAAATGAAATGATCTTACCCCGAGCTTCTCGGCTAGTTTTGTGCATACTGACTTGGAGCTTTAGTAAATGTACAAAATAAGTCAATCTTATTTTTATGCAGGTGATGGTTTATTTTCTAAATAGCACTCAGCCCCCAAACCACATTTCCTGAGAGCAAGAAGCCAAAAGATGTCTATGCGTAAGGTAGGAGTCCGGCCATTCCTCTATACTCGTATCCTTTCTGCGTCTGGAGACCAGAGTCTGGCTCAGATAGAAAATATTGCTAAAATACTATATCTTAACTTAGAAAAAAAAGACAGAGAAAACACAACCACTGCATCCACCCCCTTCAACTTCCGTAATGACTGCTCACAGATTTAACACACAGATTGACTGAAAATATAAAGTCACTGGACTGGAACACTATCTAAATGTGTTGTACACTGGCAGTCTGTTTAAAGACTCTGTCAGTTCCAATGTATTCAATGATGCTGAACAGATTTATTATTTTAATGTACAGAAAAAATATTTTAAGAAGAATTTATAATAGCAGATAAGTCTAAATTGTGCTGGTTCCAATCCTCTCAATGTGGTTAACGTAACTGGCAGTCCAGGTACTTAATGGCCATAACACATCACTAAAATCCAATTTTTCCACGTTAAATAAGTTACTTGGTTTAGCAGTGACTCAATATATCTGGTGCTGTGTTGGTCATCCTGGCTATCGTGGAGATTGGGTTGCAAAAAAAAGGTGTTGGTCCATTCCACTGTCCTTTCTCGCCTTGACTACTGTAATCCGCTTCTCAGTGGTTTTACGTGCTCCCAACTTGCGCCGTTACAGTCCATAATGAATGCGGTGGCGAGGCTCATCTTCCTGTCCGCCCGCACCTCCCATGCCTCACCCTTCTGTCAGTCACTACATTGGCTTCCTATAAAATATAGAGCTTTAAAATTCTGGTTCTTGCTTTCAAATCTCTACATAATGCTGCTCCCACCTACCTATCCTCCCTTATATACAAGTATGTCCCGTCTAGGCCCTTACGATCTGTTGAAGACTTACGTCTATCTTCTGTCCGTACTCCCACCTCTGATGCTCGCCTTCAAGATTTCTCGAGAGCCGCACCGTTCCTATTGGAACTTGCTTCCCTCCTCCGTTAGATGCTTACTCAGTCTCCACTCCTTTAAAAAATTGTTAAAAACCCATTTCTTCATAAAAGCGTATCAATTAAACTGTTAATAGCTCCTGACTGATTTCTATTCTGCAACTGTCACTAGTCTAATACTATCCTTACCTTTTTGTGTCATTTTACCCCACTCCCTCTAGCATGTAAGCTCATTGAGCAGGGCCCTCAACCCCTCTGTTCCTGTGTGTCCAACTTGTCTGGTTACAACTACATGTCTGTTCGTCCACCCATTGTAAAGCGCTGCGGAATTTGATGGCGCTCTATAAATATCATAATGATAATAATAATGGAGAACATATGTTAAGTGAGGCTGGCATGGAGAGATTTTAGAAGGAAATAGATGAAGATGGGCATTATGGAATGATAAGCAAGACTGATATGAAAGGAAGGTGGGGGTAGGAGTGAATGGGCATGGGATGAGTGAAGCTGTCATGAATGAAGTCTAGGTTGAATTGGGTGAGGAAGTGCCTGGAGAGTAGTGTGAGACTGGTATAAAGATTGGCATCAAGGGGAGGCTGGCATAAAGGGAAGGCTGTAAATAACGGAGCATTGGCATAGAGCGCAGAAACCCCTAAAAAAATGAAACAATGCAAAGGATGAGTGCATTATATCCATCTATCAGTCACTGTGAAGCTGATTGGAGAAGGAGATATGGACCCTGCCAGACTGTATAATACATCTAGTGGGTTAATGACTCTTATCTGAACTATGATTGTAAAACTACATTGACTCACATTTAGGTGGGAATATTAGTTCTGCTTTTGATAGATTTCTTTTTAAAGTCATTATTCCATGTTACAGTAAACAGATATTCATCAGTAAATGGTTCCGTTGTATCGGTTGTTAAACAGCTATCAGGTTGTTTTTTTTTCCTTTTAACCAAAAACCCCCTGATTAGTGTAACCTGATTATCAGTGCCTTTGCAGAAAATACTCTACTATCTTGTTGTGGCAGAAGAAACATCTGTAACAGTAGTTTTAATACAGCATTATCTTGGGATCTAATTTTTAATTTCAAAATGTCCCATTACTAAATTGTTATGCAATCTGTCACAAAACAGACTCTGAAAAACACAATCATAAGACTTTTTTGTAGAGTCTTTGGGATTTCCATTCTACTCTGGAAAGCCGTGTTGATACATTAATCAGTCCACTGTGTTCCTTGTTCCACGGCCTGCTGTGATGTATTTGATCAAAACACTGGGATCCTCTGAAAACAAATATAAGGCTAAAGTGAACCTGTCATGGACAAAACTACTTTAAAAAAACAAAACTTCAAACTCCATCACTACATTGTACTAGTAGTTTTGATAGCTTATGTATAAATTGGGAGAAAAAAAACCATCTAAAAATATTTTTTTGTTTTTATTTTACATTTGCCTCAATTCCTCAGCAGAAGACACTGCTCTCCACCTATAGCAACCACAGTACATGTTTTTTTTTTTTAAACTTTATTTTGTGCTAATTGATTTCAAATGATGCTGTCACTTGGTGTTTTATACATAAAATATCTTTATGGAACAAAAAAATCTTTGCATTGATTGCACTGACATGCAATCGGAATTATTAAAAACATTTTTAAAAAGTGGACAAAACTGTTTTTGGTACAATATGCTCAATGGTGGAATTTCGAGCGGCTTCTGTGGTCAAATCTTGTCATTTTCCCATTTACTTGTGCAGTGCATAATATGTATCTATTATGCACTGCAAAAGTAAATGGTTGACTCATACCCTCTTGTTGACTCACATTTTTTTAAAACTAGGTGAGAGTGGCAGAATATTTCATTATATCAAACATTATTCTCTTATTTTTCTCATCCTTTCCTTGAGAGGACACGGTTATACTTTTAAAAGGTTTTAAAAAAGGCCCTATCTGATTGCTGTTCAGTTATTACTGTGCAGCTTTGAATATTTGTTTATGACTCGAGTGACCTCGTGTTTTAGGTGTTATTAATAAAATTTATGATGAATAAAAAAATACTTTTTCCTTCTCACTGCTGTCTCGCACCATGTGAGCATGTGTGTGTCTTGGAGTACACATCAGTGTGTAAGTTTGCGTCTTTGAGTATATAGTGTCTGCGCATATTTGTCTGTGTGTATAGTTCAGCTTGGGATGTCTAAAGTAAAGAGTAGAAAGGTATTTATGGTTAGAACGGTGTTACGGATAGAATAGGACATGGAGCACTGAGAATTCGATGAAAATAGTACATGTGGATTACAGTTGTAGTACGTAGAACAAGGAAATAATTTAGGTTTAGTTGTTTGTTTTAAGCTTAAGAAACAGGACTTCGGGTTTGTGCACTTTGTAGGTTTATGGCAGACTGGTAATGAGATGGGTAATATTGGATGACAGGTGTGCCTTAAAAATTGTTTGGGTATGGATGTCCCATTAACAAAAGAAACTTGTGGGGTACAATCGTGATGAATTCATGCTTTCATTTTTTACAGTATTTCATTTACTGTTCCCATACAAATTATATATTGTTTTTTTCAGGACAAAAGGGGCTTTCTTTACATACCATTATTTATATAATCTCATGTATTTTAATTTTAAAAAAATACAAAAATCTGATGAAAAATTGAAAAAAATACATGTTTTTTGACTTTTACTTGAAAAATCTTTTTACTCATCTACAAAAGCGAATGAAAAAAACTGCTAAATAGATTCAAAATTTTGTCCTGAGTTTAAAAATACCTAGTGTTTACGTGCTTTTTTGCTTTTTTTTGCATGTTATAGGGCTATAGGTACAAGTAGGATATTGCGGTTTCAAAACATACATTTTTAAAATTTATCAATAGTGACATTGTAACACTATTATCTGTCATAAATCTCTGAATAACACCCCACATGTACATATTTTTTTTAAAGTAGACAACCCAGGGTATTCAATATGGGGTATGTCCAGTCCTTCTCTGAAAAGGCCATGTTTGCATGAAAATGCCTGAATGCAATGATTATACTCACCAGAACAACTACATTAAGCTGTAGTTGTTCTGGTGACTGTAGTGTCCCTTTAACCGCTTGAGGTAATAGTGTTACACCCATTATGTGCATACAGGATGTCCTGCTTTTGGAGTAAAGCCAGATTGAATTAAAATGTTCCAAATAATGAACTTTGGGTGGCATTAAATTGGCAGAGAACTTGGCTTACGACAGAAGGCAACCATGTTGGATAATCAAAACCATACATGACTTTTTCTCTTTTTTTTTTTTTTTTTGACATTCTTTATTTGTATGTAGTAAGGTTACAAGACAGGTCAAATCATATCAAAAGACACGGTATAACAGGTTTTGTAAGGCCCCTAAACCTTATGGCCAACAATATTTGTAGGGTTTTATTCCTAGGTTTCCCCCTCTCTCCCTCCCCGCCGTATTAGCTCCCTTCCCCCCACCAACCCCCCCCATCCCCACCAGTCTTGATCCGGCCTCATTTCTCCGTTTCTTAGGCCTAGTGATCTTAGTAGACTTATGTTGGACCTGCCTTTTAGAGGGGAACACCATTCCCCGACCAACCCCGAGCCTATTTGCCTTATAGAGTGGGGTCCGCCGGGACCGCTGTGGTTTGCCTTTCGTCCGGCGTTTAGCAAGTGTTCCACCATGTGCGTGGGCATACATTGTAGTTGGCGAGGTGCAGGACCTTGTTTGGCTTGGTGGGAGTAAAGCTCCTCTGGCTCGCGCAGGGGGTGGTGGTCCCCTTGGGTCCAGATGCGGTCCCCGCGAGCCCCCCCTCGGTGGAATTCTGTGTCGTTCGGGTGTAATGCCAGAGGTCCGGCACCCCCCCCCTCTGATGAGTTGTTAATTTAACCGTGGCCGGGCTGTCTCCGGCCTGCCTGCTATCTGTGGCTGTCATGTGTTAACTCCAGTCAAGGTCCCCTTTCCTCCCCTGTCGGTCACCTTTGCTTCGTCATTGAGGCATGTGGAGAAAGAGAGAGAAAGAGTTAGAGAGAGTGAGAGAAAAAGAGGAAGAAGAGAGGAGGGAGAAAAAAAAAAAAAGGAAGAAGGAGGGGGGGGAAGGGAGGGGGTCCCGCGCGGCCGCAATCCAGCCTCCTCCCACGCTACTCCGCCTCCTCATCTGGCCTCAGACGGTCCGCCCTCGGCCGCCCCCACCTCCGGTCCGAGCTGTAGGAGATCCACGGTGTCCACAGGCGAGTGCAGCGGTCTTGCGTGCCCCTGAGTTCTGCCGTAAGAATTTCCATGTTATAAAGTTCATCGACTTTTTCTATCCACTGAGTAATGTTTGGGACAACTGGCGATTTCCATCTGGCGGGGATGAGGCTTTTGGCTGCGTTGAGAAAGTGTCTGATAAGGGTTTTCTTGTAACGCCCCAGAGGTATCTGAGTGTGGTTTAAAAGCATAGGGAGGGGCTCCATGGGGATGTCCTCCCCCAGGATGTCCACCACTTTGTCATGGATCTGTTGCCAGAAGGGGGCTATCCGAGGGCAAGACCACCACAGGTGTAATGCCGTCCCTTCGGCGATGTCACATCTCCAACACTTGTTGTCGGGGGTGACCCCCATGGCATGGAGTCGTGCGGGGGTCCGGTACCAGTGCGTCAATAGTTTATAATTAAGTTCCTGCATTTTAGAACTAAGTATCCCCTGGTGGGACAGGACGTGTATTTGCTCCCATTGTGGTTCCGTTAAGGTGACACCTGTGGCTTGTTCCCACTTTGAGTGGAAGTGTGCCGGGGGACCCGCATCGGCACCCAGGAGCATGGCATATAGGGTCGATATCCCGCGTGTCGGGTGCGATCCCCCTTCACATAGCGTTTCAAAGTGTGTGAGGTCTCGGTGGATCAGGTGTTTCCCCTGAAGTGTGGCATAGTACCGGCGTATCTGGTGGTACCTAAATCGTAAGATCCCTGTCTCCCTACTCTGGCCCAGCATGTCTTCCAGCGGCCTTAGGGCTTTATTAGCACACCATGCCCGAAGGTATTGTTTCGTCCCCTCCCCCAGTCCCTCCATATCCCCCTGTGTCAGGCCTCCCGCCAGGTCTGGGTTGTGTATCACAGGTGTCAGGGGGGCCGGGTTCGTGGTGAGCTGCAGCTTGAATCGGATGGTTGTCCATGTTCTCAGTGTCGCGCCTATGAATGGGTGGTTCCGCAGGAAACCATCGCATGGGGTTTTGTATCCATACCATCGATGGAATACGCCCCCTGGCCTGAAGCCGCTCCATATGGACCCATTGTTTGTCCGAGTCCAGGACATGCCATTCTATAATTCGTAAGAGGTGTGTCGCCTGGTAGTAACCGAGTAGGGACGGTAGGGCTGTTCCACCACGATGTCTCGGGAGTATCAGTTGTGTCTTTCTTACCCTCGGCGGTCCCTTCGCCCAGACGAATCGCAGTATAGCCGAGCCCAAGGTGTTGAAGTATGTTCGCGGGATCGTGATCGGAATGGCCTGGAAAAGATACAGCAAGCGTGGCAACAGATTCATCTTTATTGTGTTGATCCTCCCAAACCACGACACGCATAGGCGTCCCCATCTGAGCAAGTCCGCACGGAGCGTTTGGAGAATAGGGAGAAAGTTTTCTTGATAGAGTTTCGTCAGGTCTCTAGTTAACCAGATCCCGAGATATTTTATGCGCTGGTGGCACCATTTAAAGGGGAACTCTCCTGTCAGCCGTTCGACCAACTCGGGGGGTATAGAGATGGGGAGGGCCTCCGACTTGTCCGCGTTCAATTTGAAGTTAGAGATCCGTCCGAACCGCTCAAAGGCCGCCAACAGGTTGGGCAAGGTGATCAAGGGGTTGCTCACGAAGAAAAGGAGGTCGTCCGCGTAGGCCGCCACCTTGTGCGTGCCGTCCCCCAGGGTGACCCCCGCAATGCCCCCGTCCCGTCTGACCGCCTCAAGAAATGGCTCCAGAGAGAGGGCAAACAGGAGGGGGGAAAGCGGACATCCCTGGCGCGTCCCGTTACGTATCCGAATCGGTGTGGACAGGACCCCATTAATGCGTAGTTGAGCAGTCGGTTCCGCATATAGCGCGGAGATCCACTGCAGTATATTCGGTCCGAACCCCATTGCCTTGAGCGTTTCAAGGAGGTATCGCCAGTCCACCCGGTCGAAGGCCTTCTCCGCGTCAGTGGAGAGGAGCAGGCCCCCGACCGGCGAGTTCCGTTGCATGTGCATGATGTTTAGCGCTCTGATTGTATTATCTTTGGCTTCTCGACCGGGTATGAATCCGGTCTGGTCCGGGTGGATCAAGGATGGGACTATGCGGCCCACGCGCGCCGCCAGGACCTTCGTAAACAGCTTGAGGTCTGCGTTTAGTAGAGAAATGGGTCTGTAGCTCGCACAGGCCGCTGGGTCTCTACCCTCTTTCGGGATAACCGCGATCGTTGCCAGTAGGGTGTCCCCCGGTAGGCGTGCCCCCTCAAGGAGAGAGTTCATGCCCGCCAGCAATTCTGGTAGGAGGACATCCCCGAAGGCCTTGAGGTATCTGGCGGGGAGGCCGTCCGGTCCCGGGGCTTTGTTAAGTTGTGTGTTCTTCAGGGCTGCCGTCAGTTCCTCGATCGTAATGGGGGCATCAAGGTCTTCCCTTTGTTCTTGCGTGAGAGTCCGGTGTACGTGGTTATACATGACTTTTTCAACTCAAACTCACTCACAGTGCTTTCACTTAAAGAGACCTGGCTGTCCCCCTCTGATAGCGCTACTCCTGCCTCTTTATGTTTTGGTGGGCTACAATTCTCTCACACTCCCAGACTCAACTGTAAAGGAGGCGGCGTAGGCATCCTTCTCTCCCCTAAATGTACCTTTCAACCAATCATAACTCCCCCTGCCCTATCCTTTTCTTCTTTTGAAGTTCACACTGTCCGCCTATTTAAACCCACTTCTTTAAGAATTGCTATCATCTACCGCCCCCCGGTTATCCTAGATTATTCATTGAGCACTTTTCTTCCTGGCTTCCTCACTTCCTCTCATCTAGCACTCCTTCCCTTGTACTTGGGGATTTCAATATCCCAATCAATAACCCCAATTGCACTGATGCCTCTCGTCTGCTCTCTGTAACCTCCTCCTTTGGCCTTACGCAATGGTCCAATTTAGCAACCCATACAGCAGGAAACACTCTTGATCTTGCCTTCACCAACTTCTGTACCGCCTCTAATATCTCCAATATTCATTTTCCTCTATCTGACCACCATCTGCTGACTTTTGACATTGGCATACCTAAGACCCAGTTGACACCACCGTCTGAACATCACTCTCACAGAAACCTCAAATGTCTTGACCTAGAGCATTTCTCCACTAATCTCCAAACTCTCCTTTTACCTATCTCAAACCTCACCTGTCCTAGTTCTGCAACCTCCTTCTACAATTCCACCGTCTCCTCTCAACTAGACATCCTTCTGTTAGTCTCTACATTGGCTTCCTATAAAATATAGAGCTCAATTTAAAATTCTGGTTCTTGTTTTCAAATCTCTACATAATGCTGCTCCCACCTATCTATCCTCCCTTATACACAAGTATGTCCCGTCTAGGCCCTTACGATCTGCTGAAGACTTACGTCTATCTTCTGTCCGTACTCCCACCTCTGATGCTCGCCTTCAAGATTTCTCGAGGGCTGCACCGTTCCTGTGGAACTCTCTTCCCTCCTCCGTTAGATGCTCACCCAGTCTCCACTCCTTCAAAAAATCGTTAAAAACCCACTTCTTCATAAAAGCGTATCAATTAAACTGTTAATAGCTCCTGACTGATTCCTCTTCTGCAACTGTCACTAGTCTAATACTATCCTTACCTTTTTGTGTCATTTTACCCCACTCCCTCTAGCATGCAAGCTCATTGAGCAGGCCCTCAACCCCTCTGTTCCTGTGTGTCCAACTTGTCTGGTTACAACTACATGTCTGTTCGTCCACCCATTGTAAAGCGCTGCAGAATTTGATGGCGCTCTATAAATATCATAATAATAAATAATAATAATAATATGCTGATACTAAGAACAGATTCTAAATTATTAAATTTAGGCCAACAAAGCTACTCTGCTATCCATTCTCCACAATACCAAATTTCACATTTTAGGTAGAAATAGTCCAAATGATACCTAATTAAATGTCATTTTTATGAGATTTTTAAAATTATAATTTTTTACAATGTTGGCCCAAAATTTAGAATTTACTGCGAATGTCTGACAATCCAGACTTTAATAAATACTATTATTTATCAAGTAAATTATTTTGCCTTGGTTTTAGGTCACAGTTATAATTTTAGAGGTTGTTGATTGAAAATTAAAATGTTTATGTGTAATAATTTCCTGCCCTAAAATGACTCCCCATTTACGTATTATACTCCGCCTCCACCAATAGAATAATCAATTCTGCAATAAACAAGTACACATCCTGTCATAAGTATGACTGCTCTTAATTACATACAGGTGAGGTAGATACACAACATTACATTTTTACATCTTACTTTTTATTTATTTTACATATGTTGAACTAGGAGGAACAAGATTTTGGAATGTGTATTGCACGTAATACTAAATGATTTCCTGAAGAAAAAAACAAGCGCCTTTTTTTGTTTGTTTGTTTTCTTAAACATTTGGATTTTAGCAGAGTATGACTAATGAATCCATTGTTTAAAATTCTAACTTTTTTTAAGCTCTTGTACTAAAAAAGAATGACTGACTCGTAGTATGTTAGTCCCAAAACTAAAATAACCTTTGGTGGTTTTTGGCAATGAAAACACTGCAGATACGAAAATAGTATCACAAAGAAGACTATGACTGTTAATTTCCTCTGGATTCGGGAAGCCGTTAAATTGGGTGTAGGTGGGCGAAATAGCCTCTTTGAGACCAGGTAAACTAAAGCAGAAAGGGATTTAGGAGACAGAGCTTGAAATAATCTTAGACAATTCTCTTATGTCATCTGTGAGTGACTGTGTGCCGTACTGCACTGCATTGAAATAAAATAGCACTAAATGGGCGTATATAAACTATATTAGTCAGGCTAGACGTGTGGGAGACATGTTTCTAGAATATATTACAAATCTTAGTGAGTGACAATGAGTTAAAATTCCAGGTAAGGTTGTACAATTTTAATTACTAAACACTCTCTTTGCTGTAATAAATGCCTTGTAATTCTATATTTCTCTTTTATGCAAAAACTGTATCTAAATAACTTTGGCATCGGGGTTGGAGCAGTGGCGGATCCAGAGCCTGATCTCGGGAGGGGCACTTGTAGATTATTTAAATAAATAATCCAGACACAATAACCACTACAGCTCAGTGTAGTGGTTATGGTGTCAATAGTGCCGGGACCCCCTCCCACAGTAAGTAGTCAAACCGTTTAAGAACAGTTTGACAACTTACCTGAGATCTGCTGGGAAATGGGGCTGTAGTAGGGCATAGGAGCAGTGGTGTGTGTGAGTGGTGCAATGTGTAAGGGGTGGAGTGTGTGTGTGTGAAGGTTGTAGTGTGTGAGTGAGGGCGGCAGTGTATGTCAGGGATGCAGTGTATGTGTGGGACAGTATGTGTGTGTAACAGTTGCAGTGTGTGTGTATGGGGGGCAGTGTGTGTGTATGGGGGGCAGTTTGTGTGTATGGGAGGCAGTGTGTGTGTATGTGGGGGCAGTATGTGTGTATGTGGGGGCAGTTTGTGTGTATGGCGGGCAGTGTGTGTGTGTGTGTATGTGGGGCAGTATGTATGTGGGGCAGTGTGTATGGGGGCAGTTGTGTGTATGGGGGGCAGTGTGTGTGTATGTGGGGGCAGTGCGTGTGTATGGGGGCAGTTTGTGTGTGTATGGGGGGCAGTGTGTGTGTATGTGGGGCAGTATGTATGTGGGTCAGTGTGTGTGTATGGGGGGCAGTGTGTGTGTATGTGGGGGCAGTTTGTGTGAATGGGGGGCAGTTTGTGTGAATGGGGGGCAGTATTGGGGGCAATGTATGTGTGTGTGGCTTTTTTTTATAATATAATTTTTTTTAATTTAATTAAAATATATATTTATGTCCCCCCTCCCTTCTTACCTTTACTGGGGGGAGGGGGGACATTTCCCTGGTGGTCCAGTGGGGGATTCCCTGGTGGTCCCAGTGGGGACAGTGAACTCTAGCCCGCGCTCCTGGGCTAGAGTTCACTCTCGCGAGATTTGGAGCGTTGCCATGGTAACCGCGGCAACGCTTCAAATCTCACGAGAGGAGGACCCGGAGGAGCTGCAGCCTTAGCTCCCGGGTCCTCACTCCCTCTTCCTCCCCCACCGGCCGTCAGCATAGTGCCTGCGGACCGGGAGATCTGTGATCTTCCCCCCGGTCCGCAGGCACATTGCAGGGCTGGCAGGGGAGGGAGAGGGAGACCGGCGGATTTCTCGGGGGGGGCAATTGCCCCGTTGCCCCCCCCCTGGATCCGCCACTGGGTTGGAGACGGTTTCTTAAAGGAACACTCCAAGCATCATAATCATTACAGAAAGCTATAGTGCTTATGGTGCCCTGGTAACGCCCCACCCATTCAAGTAGTCAAGTTATTACATACATTTGATATAATAACAGTGCATTCCATACCACATTATCTTTACAAACACCCATCGCAGGTAAGATAATGGGGTTTAGTTACAAAATCTGATCATACATTACATAAGTTTGTCACAGTGTCAAAGTACCCCATGTTTGGCAGGTCCGATTCTAGTGATTGATCTTATGACATTAAGTACTCCGTGGGACTGAGGAAGGATCTGGAACATGGGTAGGCATCCTTTGGCACCCTAGGTGTTTTGGGCTAAATCTCGCCTGATGCATTATGGCTGTAAGATCATTATAGGAGATGTAGTCCGCAACATCTGGAATTCCGAAGATTGCCTACCCCTGCTCTAGATCTACATATTTGGGAGGCTAACGTAGTTGGCGACTGACTGGGGAACATGCACACTGAAAAACTCATGTAAAGAGTTAAAGGGAATGTAAAATGTGCCCCCCTTTTTTGTATGCATTATGAAGAGAATGCAATAAAAATGGGGAAAAAACAAAACAGAGATAACATGCTAAGCTAAGCTTTTTAAAGGTTCTAATGCTACTGACACTGGCTCTGGAAGACTGACCCCTCCCTAACCTGACCAGGAAGAGATTCCAATAATCGGGAATCTCTCATTGTGTTTTACAGAGTTTGTTTTTCCCCATAAACCTTTATATCATTGGATATTAGGAGTTATGGATTCATCCCCTAGAAGCAGTTATATTCACAACCTCAGACTACGGAATAATACACTTATTAGCCAAACTGTGTCAGATTACATTCAGCCTACCAGGTTCACAGTTTAGTAAACTGAGCTGTGTGCAGCAACAGACACAGCCACAGATCGTACAAACAGCTGCAGCTCAGCTCTTTCTCTGATTGACAGCTTTGAGGGGCTGGATAATAGCTGAGCATGTTTTTTTCTCCCCCTTCCTGTTTTACACAGCACAGACGTGTACTGTGTCTATATACAGATATATATATCCTTAGAGACATCAGTATTTATGTCATACCTTTAAGATGTACCTTTCTTGTTTTTAGCTAAGTGAGTACACACTTATATATATTTGTTTTTTCTATTCTTTTTTGGATTCACTCGCATCATTGTGCTTTAATCTCTATTATTCATAAAGTTGTTTATTATTTTTATTGTGTCTGTAGACACTGAGGTCTTTTCCAAGCCCTATATATTCTAGTTTATAATTAATAATGTAATTCTTGCTCCCCTTTTGACTCCTATTTTCCTTGTGGGTACACTATTCTTCATGCTTGTTATCTATTTCCACTAGGGGTTATCCCCCTGCCTTTAGTGTACCTTGGCTGTATTCGAGAAGTTCTCATGTTTACATAACACTCCAGCAATACGCCAGTCTCAGAATTTTGCTCTGACAGAATCAGGATCCAGTCCAGTTTACTAAACTGCAAAACAGTTGTGCATAATTTGACAGCACTATGGCTTCTACATTTATTGAGTATTTCCTATCTAGACCCTATACAATACCAATACCTTCCAGCCTTAAATGCTGCCACTAATCCAAAATAACATCACCAGTCCTAACTTCTATTTCTAACTATAGTTCATCTTAAATTATACTAACATGTCCCAATTACTATGTGAATCACACTTCTTGCCCAACAAACCGTAACACCAGTGAGGAACACACTACAAGAGGGTTTTTACAATAACAATTACCCCTTTGCTCTTTGCGGTGTAGATATATCAAAGACTTCTTTTAGTCTTCATAATAAATAGAACACACATCAATATCTGCAATAAAAACACTAAAATAGTGTAATACAGTAAGGAGTCAGCTTCAGGATAACATTCTATATTGCACTCACAAACACTCATTGATAGTAGGCCTTTAAAACTCCTCAGATACAAGACTCTTCTCTTCTTTGTTCTCATATCCAAAACATACATATGGGGTAGACATGTGCAATTCGTTTCGGGCCTAATATGAATTAGGACGAAATTCGGGTACTTCCGAATGTCCGAATAGCCGAAGTGCCGAATTACAGAGGTCCCGAAGTTCTGAAGTACAGTATTGCCTAAGTACTAATATACTTACCCACAGGGCCGGACTGGGAAAAAAATTAGGCCCGGGCATTTTTCAATCAGAGCGGCCCCCTAAGAAGGGGGCGGGGCCAGAGAGTGTGTGTTTTGTCATCACTAATGACAACACGCCCCCTCTCACAGTGAGCATGTTGGTTCAATGCCCAGAGCCCTGCTGAAGAGCTCTGGCATTAGAAAAAGACCCTGAATTTGTTCTGCGCAGCGCAAGCAAATTTAATAACATGCTTGCGCTGTGTTTGCTTTTAAATTGTCTCTGGTGTCTCCACAAGTGGGATACCAGAGGACAAAATGGCCAGGAAAGTGCATGGTGCATATGTTTGTAGCCTGCTTGTGGGATTGCGTGTGTGTAGAGTGTGGTGTGGTATTGTATAAATAGGTCAATTTAATTTGTGTTTGTGGTGTTATATGTGTGGCTAGGGGCTGTAGTGAGTGTGTGTATAGGGGGCATACTGTTATAGGGGATGCAGCGAGTGTGTGCATACGGGCTGAAGTGTGTGTGTATAGGTGACGTAGTGTGTGTAGGGGTTGCAGAGAGGGTGTGTTTAGAGAATGTTGTGTTTGCTGACAAGGAATGTAGTGTGTGTGTGTGTAGGAGATCTACTGTGTAAATGACCCAGTGTGTGTGTGTATGTGTAGAGGATTAAGAGTGCATATAGGGTAAGGGATCTAGTGTGTATCTGGAGCGTAATGTGTGTAGTGGTGCAGTGTGAGGGGTGCTGTAGTGTGTGTGTGTATGTATATATTATATTCGGACTTATTGTATGTGTGAGGAGCGCAGTGTGTGTATGTAAGAGGGGTGCTGTGTGTGAGGGTGTTTTTATCTGCTGTCACATTCTAGGTTTCTAATTTTCTTTGTCTGTTAACTCACTGAGGGTTATTTTATATATATATATATATATATATATATGTGTGTGCTGTATATATGTGGGAGTGTGCTGTGTG
>OW240919.1:56532975-56571679 GCA_933207985.1 Pelobates cultripes
AGATGTAAACAGCTATATTGAGATAAATAGCTGTCTAATATACCTAAAGGATAATTTTTAAGACTAAGGAGAAATTGCTCAAACCAACAGGATTTTTCCACACAGTCATGTGTTTTTAAAAAAAACAATTCATACAAAGAGGTTACAATGCTGAACTTTTAAATAAACATATTAAAGATGTCGCATTTTTAGATACATCTCCTCTTTTAGAATATTTGGGGGAAAAACAGATAATCAGATCCCATTCAATTTTAATTATTCAAGCAATATAGGTACTATAATGTAGGTATAAGATCATTAATAAAAATTAAACATTTTTGCCCCCATAAAAACAAATTTGGGTTTAGGACCTATAAACTCTTGTATTTCATCCTCTTGTTTCAAAATGTGCCAAACAGATTTTAACTAACAGTTTTTAGAAAAATACATTTTGGATAATCGTATTTTCTTAACTAATTGGTCAAAAAAAAAAATTTTTGTGCTATGCGTGTAGGAATACAGATATATTGAACAGAAATGTACTGAAATTTAGTTTTTCTGTTACAAAGAAAGATTTTAAAATTAAATCTTTAATCATGTGTCATTCGAACAATATAATATATCTACTTAATTGCACCTAAAGATACCAATACATAGGAGAAACATCTAGACCTATAAAAATCTCAATTAGTGAGCACATAAGAAGTATAAAGAAAGGGTTCACCAACCACAGTGTATCCAAACATTATTTAGAGAAACATGGTTCAGATCTGAAATATTTAGAATTCTGTGCAATAGAAAAAGTTAGTTTCAAGAGGTGAAATGGATTTTCGAAATGCACACCTTAACACCTATGGGTCTCAATATTGACTTTGAGATAAACGGCATTCTATAGGTCCATAAAGATTACTTCTGATTTACCATTGTCTTATACTTATGTTTTAAAGTTTTTTTACACCCGCTTTGTATTGCTCTATGCTTTTTCCTATATTGAACTGGTGTAAACATGCTTTTATGAATTATACTGATATAATCAGACATTATGGGCACATAAAATATTGAATTTGGTTTATGTATGTGCTCTATGATCATTTATATATATTTTTTGATGTAATTCTCATATATATTCTGATGTAATTCTCTTTTATATATTCACTTCAATGTGCTGCATGAACCTTTGGGCATCTTTGCCCTTTTTCAAAATGGACAAACGGAACTTTGAAGTCAAATCACTCCCACTAAATGACTAGGAGTTAAACCATCTCCTACCGGATGCTCAACGACACCTACGTCACAGGGAGTGACGTATCGGGATTATGCCGACCAGAAGAACTGGAGACCAATGCTCGGCATTAAGAAACCGTCACAGGAAGTGACACAAAGATGGACGAAATGGAACTGAAAAAAGGAGACTATACGAGCATTGCGGACATCTTGGGGTGGGAAAGAGACTATTGGGAATGGCGGCATACATCCGGCCTTGACCATATTTGGGTGTTGGTGGTTTTTACACACATATGTTTAAATTGTTTAGCTTATTTCCTGGCATATATTTGGCCATACTTGTTCAGTCTGTGAAATATATGCACCTTAGGAAGACCTTTGAAAGGTTGAAAGGCGTTGTTCTATTTTTACTTTGTTTATTAACAAGTTATTAAGAAACAATCACCTTTTAATACCTACCCTGGAGTTCCTGTGTTGTAGCAGTGCCGAGTTCATAAGGGCGACTGTAACGGAGCTCCTTGTACTCCGACTGAGTACCCTCCATTGACGGATGCTCCTAGCGCTTTCTGAGGACTCCAAGCGCTGCAGCAGACACCACAACCACCGCAGACTCCTCAACCGCCGTATCTTGACTGGAGTCTCGCCGTCTTCCTTCCACCCTGGATCAGCTTCTGTCCTCCAGGACTATGTGGGAAAGAACTCTTCCTTCCACCCTGTACGAACCTCCAGCATCCAGGACTGTGTGGTGAAGACCCCTCCTCCAAGGAGAGCGTGTCAGGAACAAGCTCTTAAAAGAGCTAAGTGACTCAAGCTCAGGGGAGCATGCAGAGCATAGCAATCCCCAGTGTGATTATAACAGCTCCCTCCAATAACGAGACAAGGCTACGTTTAGAGGGATCAAGAAGAACTGTTGTTTAATGGCACACACTCTGCTTTTATGAGATTCTGCCCATGCAAGGGAGACACCCACATAATTAGCAGTATAACCAATCGGAACAATATACATTCGGGGAAATTCCCATCCCACAGATAATCACATAACATAATTAAAACAGAACAGTAAAAATACAGTTTTTATACATGTACTATAACTTCCAAACTACACATCCAATCTTCATAAAAATTACATATTTGGAATCAATCCATTAAGGGGAGCAACATATTAAAATGGCACAAATCAGACAAGGGGTTCAAAAGTTAGCAAAAGTGTATTTTGGGGCCTGGCTGGCAGCATGGTTTTCTGGCCCAAACCGGTTTTACAGAGGCCTCTATCCTGGACAATGGGGAAAGTAATCCAATTATCCAGGGATAGAGGCAGACTCCATTAACCACATGTTAGCAAAAGACACAAAAAGACACAAAAATACATAACTCCTATTGAACTGAACAGAACCCCCACATTCAACCTATCCCCAGATGGCTTGGATCTGAGCGCTCAATATATCCAAACAGCGCTCAGATCCCACAAATACAGTCAAATCGCCATACACACTAGGTCCATAGTCATGGGGCAGAAGGCTGGCAATTAGGCTTCTCCATAACACAGGGAAGCAGGGCAATTTGTCAAATAAAATAACAGTTACAAATGGCAGTTTGTAACAGTGACTACTTGAAATTCCACCATATAACTCTTTGTTGAGATGAAAAGCGCCATAAGTACCGAGCCAACTTTCAATGGGCTCTAAAAATTGTGAGTTTGAAGAAATATATCCAGATTACACTAATCCAAAATTAGCAATGGCTGCTCTCCGGTCTTAGAAAAAAGTTTATTGAATCACAGTAAAAACAATGACCAACGTTTCAGTCCCCGCTCGGGACTTTCCTCAGGGTCAGGAAAAACAGAACAACAATTACCATAGATACAAGTTACAAATATATACCCATATAATCAAAATTAAAACTCACCCAGGTGCACTACTGCCATCACCAACGGAACCACGGGGACTTCCGGGTATGCGCGCGCACCCGCACGCATACTCCTCCCACCCCACGTGCTGACGTCATGCATCCGATCACCATAGAAACATATACACACTGATCTCAACCCCGTGGAATGCTGCATAGGGGGAGATCGTGGTTATAAGTATGCATGAGTAGTTAGTGCTATTAAAAAGACTAAATACAAATAGTTAAACGACTGTATGATACTAAAATAGGGTATATAGACACCCAAATTGCCAGTGTGTAATTATAGTGTTGACAGTGTGAACTATAAAGTGCATAATAGTGTTATTTAAATCACCTAATAAAGTGACATGAGTGCAAAAAAACATTATAGCATAAAGTGCTAGTATATAATATGATGTAATTGAAATTACAAAGTGCTGTGTATCCTCAAGTACATAATATACCTGATGGAATCAATATTATGCATACATAATTAAAAGATAATGACATATAACACATACTAAAAAAAGAATGCATATAATTAATGCATCCCCATACTCTAGTTCCTAACAACAACTATATATATTATACTTACAATATTAAAAACAAAAATTGGTAACAAGCTATACTTTAAATGAAGACATTGTACGGAATATTTTCATTCAATCCCATAGGAGATACTGTTTTTAATTGATGTATCCAAAAAGCTTCCCTTTGAAGCAGCATTTTACCTCTATTGCCACCTCTACGAGGAAGAGGAATGTGGTCTATACCCACAAATTTAAGGCATGCCAGTGAATGGTTCTTATCCAAAAAATGTTGGGCTACCGGTTTATCCGAATGTCCGTCTCTATACGCTAACCTAATGCTCGAGTGGTGACCTCTGATCCGTTCACAAAGTTGTGTCTCCGTCTTGCCCACATAGTACAATCCACACGGACACATCAATTTATATACCACAAACATCGTTTTGCAAGTGATGGTGTGTCTGATATCGTATACTTTGTTGGTGTGTGGGTGGCTACATTTTTTTGCTGGTATCATGTGTCCACAAGTCACGCACCCCAGACACCGAATGCACTCCCGTATATTTTGTTTCATATCCTTCGAATAACTTTCAACTGGATCCGTGTGCACCAGCAGGTCCTTCAGGCTTTTGTTCCTTCTGTAACATATCAGCGGGGGTTCTTTAAGAACCTTTGGCAACGTGTCATCCGTCGCAAGCATCTTCCAATTGTCCTTAATCACTGCTGATACCAAATTAGAGGAATTGTGGAAAGTTATAGGGAACATTATTCTCTGTGTAGGGTCTCGCCTAGATTGTACTGGGGCTGCCTTGGCCTTTACCAGTGCATCTTCCAACATTCGGGTTTCATATCCCCGTTCCACAAATTTATGTGTCATGGTCATCAACTGTGTCTCCACTTTATCCTGGTTTGAATTGTTGCAAATTACTCTTTGGAATAGAATTTTTCAACATAATAGGATGTGCACTACGTGCATGCAACAAAGTATTGCGGTCCGTGAGTTTCGTGTATAATGTATACTGTATCTTATTAAATTCATAAGACAACTCCAAATCTAAAAATTTGACTTTTTCATCACTGATGTTGGCCGTAAATCTGATGGGCGTTGGTAGCACTTTTAATTCATTCACCATCTCATGTGCCTCAGTCAACGTCCCTCGCCAAAGTATTAATAGATCATCTATATAGCGGTAGAAGCTAATGATGTTTTCTCGATAAGGTGTAAGTATATGTTGGGTCTCATATATATACATGAACACATTGGCGTACATAGGGGCCATAGAAGACCCCATCGATGTTCCTGCCACCTGTAGGTACCACTGATCTTCGAACCTAAAGTGGTTATTGTAAAGAATCAATGACAAAAATTCCAAAACAAATTCAACAGGTGGGCCCCGATACAACGGGGATTCACTTAATACCTGTCGCATAGCCTCAATGCCATCTGTATGGGGGATTACTGTATACAAGCTACTAACGTCCATTGTAATAAATATAGGAACAATATCGTGGAGATCCAAATTGTTAATCCTATGCAAGAGGGTCTGTGTATCCTTAATACATGTATTTAACACCTCCACTGGCTCCTTGAAAAGATAATCTAGCCATTGGGCTATAGGTTCCAGTATTCCTTCAATGGCCGAAACAATAGGACGGCCGGGAGGTCTCTGCGTATTCTTATGTATCTTAGGGATACTATAAATTATGGGAGTACGAGGATGCTGTTTCTCTAAAAAACGATACAGAGCTAAATTGATATAACCTGACCTGAGGCCCATTCCGAGTACATCAGATATTTTCCTTTGTATCTCAACCGTAGGGTCACCAGATAAAGAGCAATACGTATTGATATCCGCAAGCTGTTGTTTGAGGTCATCGGCATAGTCCGTATAATTTAAAAGAACTATGCCACCCCCTTTATCTGCTGAACGAATGACTATCGTGGGATCCTTAGCCAAATTATCAAGGAGACATCTTTCCTCTTTAGTAATATTCTGTGGTACTTGTCTACGTTGTGAAAAGATTTGTTGTGCCATCTTAGACGTGGTGTTTAAAAAAGTCTTAATCGATGGTTTGGTGGTCTGTTGATCAAATGTGGACCTTGGTCTGAATCTGTCTGTTGTCATATGGGTTGGTTGAATCTTATCTTTATTCAAGGTGTTAAAATATTCTTTTAATCTCATGTTCCTCCCAAATTGGAATAACTCAGTGCTCCATTTAAAGGGGTTTGGGTTGCTAGTAGGTAGACTGGTCCCTTACTTAGGATGTTGATCTCCATATCACTAAGTTGTCTATGAGACAGATTGAAGAGAGGAATTACCTCCTGTGGGGGGGTTTGCCCCTTGGTGTTATTTTTGCCCTTGCGCCCTCTCTATGTATGCTTTTTAATTTATTTAATATAGGTGAAAGAAATTTCTATGTATTGGTTAGCAATGAAATATTGAGGGTAAGGTAAACCAAAATATTTATTTCTGTGTGCACAAATCACCTTACTTATCTCCAAAGTGCACAAGACATCCATAAAATAAACATCTAAAATAAAAAGTTCTTAGTCTATGTAGTCCTTTTAGCAAAACGCGTTTTGCCTCTCTAGGAAGCTTCCTCAGTTGCTGTAATTGGACTTCCAATCTGTGTGCTTTTGAAGCTGTCCTAAATTACCGCTTCCAGGTGTCCTGGATTTCAGCTACCTCTGGTTCTGGTTTTGCGTCCCATTGATGGGACGCATGTCTCTTACCGTCTTACGCACTTCCAGTTTCTTGGATGCAACCTTGCATTCCACTGTGGTTATTTCCTCTTCGCAAGTCAATAGGGATATTTCCTTCCTTTTGGAACACCGCGTTCCACCGTTATACACTGCAGTAGTTTGTCCATGTAGTCCATAAAAGACTCATATCATAGGAAAAGAAAAGCAAGCAGAAAATATTAGGGATGTGCATGGGCAAAAAATTTGGTTTGATTCGTGACTTCGGCACTTTGGCAATTCGGACATTCATAAGTATCCTTCTCTTGCCACCACAACCACTTATACATCTTATACATCTGTAGGGCACCCTAACCACCACAACCACTTATACATCTAGGGGTGGGGTAGGGTTAGGTGCCCGGACTGCCACCACAACCACTTACACATCTATAGGGGTGCCAGTGTCTAGATTCCTGTCATCATTCATTTTTCCCTCACTCTTGTTTTGCCGCTTTTCAGAAATCTGAAGCACTTCAGCACTTCCGAAATTCGGTACTTCGGCACTTCCAAAATGATAAACTAGAATTCATATTAATTTTTATTATTATTTATATAGCGCCAGCAAATTCCGTAGAGCTGCATTAAATAAAAGTATCCTAAGTTCCATGAATACCTTTTGTAGTCTCTGATGCTGTGATATCTTTAAAATATTGATTAACTATAAACTAGATTAACTATAAACTATAAACTATTAACTAGGGGTAGGTGTGTTTTTTTTATTAAAAATCAGATTTTAAAAAAAGGACTTTTAAAATTAGTAGTGTGTTTTGTTAAAAATGAGGTGCTTACTAACCACTACTCTACCCCAACACTTAGCCAGGAAATTGACCTTAGACTGGTCGTATAGGCTGCCGCAGTCCCCGAACGCACCTCCTGATGTCACCTGCGATGTCATAATCCGGTGCTCCTCTCTTCAAGACAAAGGACACATTATGACAGCAGTCCGCGATAAAACACCTTACCTGTTCGAGAATTCACACCTCACGTTTTATCAAGACCTTACGAGATCCACGCTTCAGTGGTGTAGATCTCTTAGATCAATCACTGGTCAATTGCGAGACTCTGGCCTGACCTACCGATGGGGACCCCCAAGGACTCTGACTGTAACTTCACAGTCTCACGTCCATTATGGACTCACCGCAATTTCTGCAGGATCTGGGACTACATGCTATGGATGGTGACAAGATACCCACAGTTGCCCGGGCATGGGACCCCAATCACGTGATCCCTTTTGTTCCTAGGGGTGCTCTGCTGGCCCAAACGGGGACCTGACTCAATCAACTCGCAGTACCACGGAGAACCAGACCCTCTGATGTTAACAATTGTTTTATTGTTTGATATGTTTCTTTAACAACCTGTTTTATGTACACCCCCACCGCCCATTTCCACCTAAGTGTCTGGGTCAGTTGGACCAGTAAGCTCCACATAGCGCTTTCCAGCACACACCACTCTAAGCCTTAAGCAAGATACACTGTTTAATCCCCCCATACGCTGCCCCGCTGGTTAGGGGAACCTTACCGTGACATACTACTTGTCGCCTTTCGCACGTTGAGCCTACAGCAAGGCCCAGGCAGCAAGTCACTGATTGACAGTTCCTAGCTACCGACACCAATCAGATAGGTGCATTGACCGACAATCTGCCCCACCTGGGCCACAGCACATAACTGATACAAGGCGACACCTCCACAGCATGGTTTACTTATATCTTACTAATCATGGGTAACTCAAATAGTGGTCATTGCTCATCCTGAATGTTTGTTTGTTTCTTAGTACCTATTGTTAAGCTGTTCCAAACTCCTTAGAGCTGTACAGAGCAACCATAATTCTTTAAATCCATATAGATTTGACTTTACAGCTTCTCTTGCAGGGAAAACCGCTTGCTTGCATTGTATGTTTAATTGTAATGTAAAATGGTACACGTTACTCAAAACACTTGTATTGTACTGCTAATATGTCTCATGAAAATTACACATGGGAAAAGTTATCAATCTGTTTAACTGTCCGCATATGCACCGCAAAAATAAAGAATTAAAAAAAAAATACAGACATTGATGAATTCCGTGTACAATGTCTGTATTTTGGAGTCCAAAAGACCTTTTACACAGCTTGATTGGTTTGCCCTATTCTGTGTGGGACCGTTTGGAGTATCATGAATAACCTTAATGGGGTAAAATATGTTCTCTTTAACATCAAGATGGAAAAAATCATCAATGTAGATCAATGTGAGTGAGTGTCTATGTGAAACGATACATATGGAACAGGTTTTAAAAATGTTTAATATGAAAATGTTTTTGCTCAAGCCAGAAGTAAGGTTTTGTTGTTTTTTAAGTATGTAAACCTTATTTAAGACGCAGCTTAAGAAGCAGTGTTTTCTAAAAATAAATGTAGATTGAGGCCAAAGTTTGAATAGGTTTTATATACTTCCTGTGGTGAGACCATTCAAGAAGACTACATCATAATTCCGTTACTGAAACCCTGTCTAAATCTTTACCATCACTGCTCATCCTGTCCTGTCTTTGACCTCACCTGTATGTACAAAAGATTTACCCCAAAAGAAAGACAGCAACAACCTTAATAGCACGATACAAATACACAAAAATAAGTTCTGTGCTCGAACCCACACTACTCCTGGGCGACAGCAATGGTCATAGTGTACATCCGCCCTAATACATACAATAAAAAAAAAAGAGAGAGAAATTTTTTTTACCTGCGCACTATTCCAAATCCCTGTACATATTTGTATAAATAGTGGTTTTTAGTTCCACTCCAATGGCCATTAGATGTAAACAATGTTACCATAAAAGCTCGCTAAAACTGATGATTACAAATCTGCAAATGAACAAAAGATAATTTAGTGCAGACTATCTGAATTATATATTGGGTATTGGGGAATGATGGAAAATAACTCACATGGACCAGAGCCCTATCACCCCTGGCTCTGGGTTTGCAAGGCTCCACGTGACAGGGAAAATCACACACTGTATGGATAAAATCTGTATGATGTGTTCTGTAATCAAGTGATTTTAGTGGTGGGTCTGGCTGGTAGAGCTACCCACATAAAAGCATGTATACATCAGTAATAACTCCACAATAACAGTCACTTCTGTCTTTCGAATGTCCCGATCACATGATAACTTCCGGGTTCACCTCTCCAATGACGTCTGCGTGATGTGTTTCGCCCACCTTCCTGGGCTTCTTCCGTCACCTGAAGAAGACCTCTCTAAAGGTTGAAACCAGTTGTGCTTATTGTGATTTTGGACTGTGGCATACCAGTTACCTTTATGTTAGGTTTTTGTGTTTATTTGAAATAAATATTACTGATTTTTATTCTAATTGGTTTTGCATCTCCCATTTTTCACTACTGAGGATTGAGCTACCTTCAACACTCCAGTGGAATTCCAGCATCACACCATAAAGCTGTAAGTACCTGAGCCAGTTATATAGACAGGCTCAGAAAAATGTGAGTGTGATAATCATAAGATTCCAGTTGTGACTGTTCCATATATCATTGAAATTATATTGCCCTATGAAAGTATTCTGTATTTTATTTCTGCAGTGATATATGCCACAGAACAGAGGGTATATAAACATAATTTCTTCATCTTCTTCATACACTTTTGGGCCACTGTGATATATTTGTAATACAGTGTACATTGTTTCATGCGCTATATACTATTTTATATTTCTTGTTTCTATTTTTGGTGGGGTTCACGTGATTAATCCCACAGTGTATTCTTGCTGCAATTTGTTTAAGTGCCACTTTATGACACACCAATATTGTAAATTCCACATTTAAGCAGCAGAACAATAAAAATGAAAACCCAAAAATTATTTAGTATAATAAGTGGTGCTATACGTTGGAACGTGGGACTGGGCCAGCAGCCCAGGCAGACCAAGAGGGGCAATATATCATGGGAGATTTAAGAAATTATCTGGAGCTGTGACTGTAACAGACACTACATGCAAGAGCTCTATAGTAGGTAAATCATCCAATACCCATACTTGGTCTCCAACCCCTAACGCTCAAAACCGTCCCAGAGTCCCAGTCTGTTCCACCACACCAGCCCCAGGCCGTAGTGAGAGCTGTTATGCAAATTCCACTGTTTCGGTGACTTGCGGCATCCGGAATATAGCCCCAGGAGGGTTGATGACATTTTCTCAGAGGGTATGTGGTGTGCTTCAGGGGGATCCTGTTGTGGCCCTCAACCTGGAAATCTGGTAGCGGGCAGTGAGCACCCAAGGAATCGAGCAGGCGCCGGGAGTTTGGAGTGATCATCTTATTTGCTGCAAACAAGGTCTTGTGATGTCTTGAGGAACAGGTGGTAAATTAAGTGCCAGACTTTCACTCCGTGGTTTCTCCACAGGCTGGCATAGTCTGCACTCCAGCTTCCTCCAGAACTTGGCAAATATTCTGTTGATCCGTGAGGCAATCAGTTCCAGCAGGCCTTGTGGAGTAGTGGTAAGCATGGTGTCTGCCATCTTGCGTGATGCTGAAGGGTACTGCTTGGTACCGGGCTACTGCCTCACCTCCAGATAGTAGACAGAGATTCAGTAGGTAGATGCCGGGATGACCCCTACCACCTCCAAGTGCTCCAACCTTGCAGCTCTTGGGTAGGGGAGTAAGGATTACAGCTCCATTAGGAGCAGATAGGGTGATCCCCGACACGGGGACCTGAGACAGTGCTGGACAAATGCCTCCCCTGGTTGGCATTCGGCTGTACGAACCAGCGGCCAACCAGGGGAGCATTCGTTAATGATTTCCCTTGCGGTTTCAGAACGTTCTAACGTGCGTTCTAAATGGCAAATCAGGGTGGTCCCCGTTTGGGAGACGAATGGGTCCGTTCGTATGAGCTGTCCCGAACGGGGAACAGGCAAAATACATGAAATACATACAGATGCACCAAAAAACACAGAGGGACCACACAATACAATGGGAAAACACACAAATAAGCAGTGGTCATGGTACTTATTGGTGGTGGCCCGACACACCGGGCAATGCTGCAAAACGTAGCACCAGGATGCACTGAGTGTGGCCTGTACAATGGGAAAACACACAAATAAGCAGTGGGCATGGTACTTAGTGGCGGTGGCCCGACACACCGGGCAGTGCTGCAAAACATAGCACCAGGATTCACTGAGTGTGCCCTGTACTTATGTGAGTAATTTTTCCCAAGCTTAGAGTAGATTATAGTATGATGTTTGGAGTTTATACAAGGAGCTCACTGAAAGTGCTGCCGTTCAGCTTGGCAGTCAGAACCCGCCCCAAAAATCATGAGTTTAAGGTTCAATATGTCAATGTCCACAGAAACCAAATGCTGGGCCCTCTACTCGAGGACACAAATCCAGACTTGTTCATTGCAATAAAAATCATAGATTATTACATCAAGAGCGTAAACAAACACATAAATACAAACAGTGCACAGAGGGGGCAGAGCAGGGGAAATGATGATGCTATTCCTCCCTATCTGCTACTTCTTGCGAGACAAAGGGTATAAGATACCATTCCTGCTAAGTAGTTTAACACCGAATACATTTCTGTCAATGTAGACAGATATGATTTTAGCACACAAAAAGATGTAGAATAGTGGCGCTATATAGTTAGTGAACTTGTGATTTTAGCTGCTATATACACTCCGTGGGTACTCCTTATAACCCACCATACATAAATAAACACCAAGAAGAACAGAGAAAACTTTGGATTTAGGTAGATATTTTGTATCACCCAGATCCTTAGTTTCTCATGAGTGTAGCGCTAAATATAAAAATATAAAGTGGAATTTTCAGTGAAGGAATAGTGCTAAAACACGCACTTACCCTATATGTTGTGCTTTAGTTTTCTTAATGGTATACCAAGAAAAGAGAGCATAAAAAAAGTACAAATAATAGTGTAGTATATTAAATAAATATTTCATAAAGTCCTTTAGTTATGGATGATAAGTTGAAATAAACTCACATTTTTTAGAGCCGTTTACAGTTATAAGGCTCTAAACTTCCAGGTGTCTGTGTCTTTTTCAGGGTAGATCACACGACCCGTCTCTCAAGGTGAAAAAGAGCGTAAATTCCTCTCCACGTTGCATAGAAAAAAGACACAGATATCCCCAATCTAAATGTAGTATTTTAGATACTGATATGGATCAATGTAAATAAAATACAAAAATGCTCACCTTCTTTAGAGCCTTTGGTAACCGGCTCTAAGTATTTTAGCCTAGTGTCAATTAACAGGGATGACACTGCCCCTTCCTGGAATCACTTGCGCAGAGTATAATTGAATAGTGAATAAAATGTATATATTTATTTAAGAAACTATTAAAAATGTATACATACTTCTAGAAAATAATAAAAACAATTAAATATAATACAAATGTATTAGGTGGTCTGCTAACAGGTCCACCTAGTTAGCCAAAACGCGTTTCACCGGAAAAAAACGGCTTCCTCAGTTTATTAAAAAATGGGTTAACCCTAGAAGGACCTGGCACCCAGACCACTTCATTAAACTGAAGTGGTCTGGGTGCCTAGAGTGGTCCTTTAACCACAGATCGGGGCTAGTACCCACGGCTGCCTTCCCGGGCATGGAGCCCTCAGAGGTAAACCCTCTCACCACAGCCCTACACCTACACATACCACTTTCCCCAGGACACCTGGACATACCACCTTCCCCAGGGCGCAAGTAACGGCCCCATGGAGTGCCGAGGGCCGGCGGTGTGGTGCCTTCCAGACCACACAGCATGAAGATGCTATATGTCACCAGTTGGAGGCGGGAGCGGACCTCAGCCATAAGACACAGCAGACCTGTTTGCGGTGTACCCCTAGAAGCCTCCGACGAGACAGTGCCGGACAGCACTCTAACAGAGGAGGACTCATACAAGATGGAGGTCACCAAACCTCCTACACTCACTAGATGCAATTTAGCCTGATAGTTTTATTTTGATTTTGACCTGTTGCCTTTTATTTTATTATTTCGTTGCCTTTCCAATGCTCATGCCAGTTAAAGTTGTAACTATACTGCAGCGACAGGCAGAGACATAGGCTTACCTGATTTACCATGCTTGAGGTACCTAGCATTAATGATAACTCATACCCACTGTACCCTGGCAGAGAACTCCAGCTTTATAAGTCTCTCAGTAACGTGTTAACTCATTTAGCTCAATCCACCAGAGCTGTATCTCGGCGGTTTGTTTCCAGGTCACTGTACCCACACATAGAGCTTATATTGAATCTCTTTAACCTTTAAAGAAACACCGCCTAATGCAGAATTACCCCTCCCTACATGGCCATCAGTGGCATGGGAAGAAAGACGCAGGCAACATCCTCAATTACTTAATCTTACATCTAGCTTCCAATGCTGCAATGCCCCTGTAACAGAACCTTCCATTAATGGACGCTTCCTAGCCTGCGCCGAGGACCACAAACACCGCACCGGACACCACAACCATTGCAGACTCCACAACCACCATAGCTTAACTGGAGTCTCACCGTCTTCTGTCCACCATGGATCGGCTTCTGTCCTTCAGGACCGTGTAGGGAAGACCTCTCCTCCAGGAGAGTGTATCAGGAACAAGCTCATAAAAGAGCTAAGTGATTAACGCTCAGGGGAGTATGCAGAGCATAGCAATCCCCAGTGTGAGTATAGCTGTCCCCTCTAATCACGAGACAAGACTACATGTTGAGGGTCAAGAAGATCTGACTGTACTGGCACATACAGCCTCTTTTATTCACATTCTACAAACATAGTACTGCCCACAGGATTTTGAAGAACAACCAATCAACACATTACAACACAGCTAACACTCCCATTCATTACAACAGAAATCCTCCCCTCTGTCTGTGATACAATTATCTCAACACAATAGACTAATTTAATTATCACAGGCAGGAAAATACAGTGTTATAAAACATATCACAGGGACCCCAAAACATGCAATAACCACATAAAAAAGGGAGATCTGGGTGAACCACATATGCAAAATTCACCCAGATCCGTTCAGTAGTTTGGAAGATACGGTTTAATGCAGATTCCGCAGAACATATACAGGCTATATGAAAAATAATTACTGTTAAATGTGTCCCCTGTTCTGTAGTTTAAAACTACTGAACAATGTCCTTGTGCACCAAATACTGGCGAGATGGCATCGTGTAGAAAAGTCACAACAGTGTCTGTGAGTTAAAATGGCCTCCATCCATTGTTCTCACCATGTGCCTCATCCATTGTTCTCACCAGGTGCCTCTGATACATGAAATGGTGGCCACCCAGTAACTCCAAAGTATGGTCCCAGATGGTTCTTAAAGGGCCAGCAGCAGCATAATAAACTACAGTATGCCCAAATTTGTTCCTTAAAGGGCAATACATCCCAGGGCCATAGTCGCAGGGCAGGAGGCTGGCAAACAGGCCCCTTCAAAAACCAGTGGCGAGGTCACTTTCGCCACAGCCCCCTCCTGTTGGAGATAGCCTGAGGTTATACAGTCTGTTGAACAATACTATTGATAATCGTTTTCACTTACTATAGAGTCTCGATAGATATGCATGTCTTGTGAACACATGCCTGTGTTACAAGCTCTAGGAAAGTAGCACTAAGCATGTTCCTAATCTTGTTATACCCAGTTCAATCTAGTATGCTAATCTTGCATATGGTTGGATATTGTCTCCTACATTGCTTAACTTTGAAATGTGCAGTTTGTGCGTAATGCTGACCAGCTAGCATCTAATGTAATTTCTTGCATTCTCATCTCTTATTTCATAAGTATCTAAGTTTAAAACCAGTCTTCATGTCATTATATAAAAATTGCCAATGTGTGTTCCCATGTCACACCTTACTACATCGATGTTCATTACTATATCGCGTGTACATGCTGTTGGGGCATGGCAAATGCTTCTGTTACGGTTTTCTCCTTTTGCCCTCAAAAATAAAGAATTTTAAATAAATAAAAAGTATTCAAGGTTTTTTTTTTGTTTTGTTTTTTAAATTTTGTTATGCATTTAGAAAAGTGAAATGAGAACAAACTGAAGGCCATTTATGAAAGAGGAACATCTTTAAACACAATTGTGGGTTCATAATTGGCAAAAAGTTATCCTATTATGTATGTTCTGGACAGGAGTTCAGTAGTTACAACCTCTTTTGCGACCTCAGGATCAGTTCACCTTGGTTTTACCTGAGACTGTATGTCTGGCTCCTAAATAATTTTCAAAGTAATAAAGAGGAAACATAACAAAGTTGAAGTGCACGTGTTGTCGGATATGAGACCTAGGTGGCTGGCCAATATGGATGTTGTTAGAGGTTAAATTCAGGTTATTGAAACGATTATCAGCACAACACAAAACTATATAAACAGATTAGAAACCTACAAGAATGTAAATCACACCAATGTAACGGTCTTCCAAAATGTAACTGAAACGTGTCGGTTATTGCCTCATGTTAAGCAGATATACCAGTCATCACTGAGATTCTTCAAGCTAAGACACATATATATCAGGAAGCTGGTGTGAGAAACTGGCACATTTTTGTCCATTTTCATCCAAAACAACATTCAAGTTACATGGGAATACTCTGCAGCCTTCCTGTTAAGCTATGTAGCCAGGAGAGTCATTTTAATAAAGTCGTTTAACTCCCCATAACTTTTAAACTATTTAGACCTATTTGTAGTGCCATTTATTCCTCTCTCCGTCCAACAAAGATACCAACCAGCAGAATATTTGGCCATTTATAAAGTAAAATCTTGGATGGAGTTGATCTTGATTTGATTTGTGCAGATACATGATTTCTTGTAAACTAGGAACACCTTTACTAACGTTTACTAAGTCGTTAATATTGACAAAACTCACCCTCACTTAGAGGGGCATTACAGAACTTTGTCACCTGGTCATTCAGGATTCGGTAGTCACAAGAGCACAATTTATCAGGTTCCATCACCCACCATCCAAATTCTTTCAGGCTATTAAATTCTCCACTTTGTGTGATCCTTTTCAAGGATTGTACTCTCATTTTAGTTCAATCACCTTCCCCGTCCAACCACATTTCCCTCAGATAGGAGCATGACTTTGCAAAACACTTAAAAGATGACTGGTCCGACATATATCCTAATATGATGTACTTTATCCAATGACAAGTCTGACATATATCCTAATATGATGTATGTTATCCAATGACTGGTCCGACATATATCCTAATATAATGTACTTTATCCAATGACTGGTCCGACATATATCCTAATATAATGTACTTTATCCAATGACTGGTCCGACATATATCCTAATATAATGTACTTTATCCCATGACTGGTCCGACATATATCCTAATATAATGTACTTTATCCAATGACTGGTCCGACATATATCCTAATATGATGTACTTTATCCAATGACTGGTCCGACATATATCCTAATATGATGTACGTTATCCAATGACTGGTCCGACATATATCCTAATATGATGTACTTTATCCAATGACTGGTCCGACATATATCCTAATATGATGTACTTTATCCAATGACTGGTCCGACATATATCCTAATATGATGTACTTTATCCAATGACTGGTCCGACATATATCCTAATATGATGTACTTTATCCAATGACTGGTCCAACATATATCCTAATATGATGTACTTTATCCAATGATTGGTCCGACATATATCCTAATATGATGTACTTTATCCAATCTACCTTGATTAGCAATGGTTCAACCAAGCATGGTTTCCACTTGCTTCTGGAGCTGTGGGGTACAGCTAAATAGTACCTACCTGCACACCTGGTGGTCCTGTCCCAAGATTAAGCCTTTATGGGAACCCCTGTTTTGTAAATTATGATTATTTTATTATTTATATAGTGCCAGCAAATTCCGTAGCGCTGTACAATGGGTGGACTAACAGACACGTAATTGTAACCAGACAAGTGGACGCACAGGAACAGAGGGGTTGAAAGCCCTGCTCAATTAGCTTACATGCTAGAGGGAGTGGGGTATAGTAACACAAAGGGTATAAGTAGGAGTAACAAAATAAATTATGCAGTTGCTTTAAAATCACCCTCCACCCAGATTTGTGGGTTAGGTACAGGGACCTAATTCTCTTATGCACTGTGCACAAACTTATTTACCAAGTATGCAAATTTCTGAGGAATTTTCTGGTAAAACACGGAAAGCTGCTCCGCCTTTGCAAGCCCACACTGAAACTAAGATTTGGTATTTGATGAGAATAACAAAATTATAGCGATCTTTGGGGCTGTGTCTGGTGAAGAACAGGCGGAAAACGAAGGAGTGTAACTTCAGCAGAAATTGGGGTGAATGTTTCTACATTGTGGCCGAATTGGGATTCTTTCAACATCTTCTCATTTCTTCCTTTAGTTCTTACTTTTTTCATCTCTCGTTTTTTCTTACCTGACTGTCTGCCTTACCTCTCCACAGCAGATCATTTTTACTTTTTGAGTTTATCGGGACTGGGTTTTGCCCCTAATTTTATTATTTTAACTGGTGTCTCGTGTTTATAGGCTTTGCTGCAACTTTGTCTTGTATTGCATGGAAACTTGTTACAAAGTGTACAACTTCCTAAGCCTTTAAATAGACCTTTTTAAATGGTCCTGTGTTCCTTTCTATCCAGAGACTGGTTCCCTCTATGCACCTCTATTTCTGGACGGTCACAAAGCGTCACATACCAATTTTCTTTTCAATATAGCTCGACCTTCCTACCACTTCTCCAAGTCATGAACACAAAGAACAATATTCTCATTCACTCCTCCATCTTTCACTTTCACTCTGCATATCCCAAAATAAGCTCTGTAGTAAGCACACAGGCCACAGAAAACTTCATATGCTCTTCTATATTTCTTGTACTCTTCCTCTATCAAGTTCCCTACCCCTATGCCTTGTTGCTGAGCGCTGTTTCTTGGGGCCCCAGACCTCCTGTATGCGGATTGCTGCAGCCCCGCCTTCTTTTATGATGTGCGCAGATGTATGCTATTTGAGATCTTACCATTTGAGATTGTCTGTCTGTGCATTAATTACCCCTTTATGTACAGGTGGTCCTCACTTTGCGACCTACCTGTTTTACGACGGCTCGCACTTACAACCAACTCTCTAGCATCGGGATTCAAGGGATTCCCCACTTTAGGGAGCTATAGTATGTTCGGGGAATTTTTCCAAACATAGATTCACGGAATTCCCTACGCCAGTGAATTGGTCTATGTTCGGGGGAATTCCCCTGAACGTAGATCTGCTCTCTTGCGCATGCTCACTAGCGCATGCTCACTTACCGACCAGTTCATAAGAACGGAACCCGGTCGGTAAGTGAGGAGTGTCTGTACAAGGTAATATAGGATCATTCAAGTTAAGACAGGATTAGTATAGTGATGTTCTAATAATATAGATCCATAACATATTGTACATTCTTATTTTAAAAATTAAATGACCCTGATTTCAACTTTCATTCAGGTATCTCTGCTTAGACTTAGAAGAAGCTTAGACTGTGTTTTCCTATTCCCTGAATTGCACATTAGATGAGAGGTCTAGGATAACATTGTCTCATAGAGTGACTGGTTTTTCTTACATTCTAGATACACAGAAATGTAACAACCCTAAGTACTGGGTATACCTGGACTTTGGCTCAGGTCCCAGAATATGCATTTAAGAATGCCTCCTAGCTATCTCCTTCACCAAGATTGAAACACACTTTTTTAAAAGGCTAATTACCCCACCTTTATTTATTTTTTTTTATTTTTTTCACACAGTCAAGTTGCATTGCGTAAATATTTGTTTAACAAGCAGAGAAATCAGCACTAGTACATTCTGATTTTTTTAAAATAAAATAAAAATAAACATGGCTACAATGCGACAGGTTTGTTATGCTGCCTAAACCTATGGATTACTATGTGCCATAAACAAATATAAAGGTGCACTATATACGCAGATACTATAGTAATAAATGTAAAGGCTCAAATAATACAACATAAGCATGTAGACGTAGTGAGTGAAGTGAATTCATAGTAACGTGACCTTACTGGAACAAGCAGACAGACACACACAAAAAGATACACTGGGGAAAAAAATGGAGAAAAATAGATCAGTAACTAAAGCACAGTACTGCTATACAAGTGCATGAGAATGTCCCCAATAGCCAGCTAACCTAACAAAGGAAAGACAAATACTATGGCAGTGAATAGTTGTGGAGGCCAAGTACCCCAATAGCACTTAAGCCTAAGACTGTAAACAGTCAGGAAAAGTAACCAGCTAGCCTCCAGGCAGACTTGTGGGCAATAACATTGTGATTCCAGTCGAATTGCTGCAGGTGTCCCAGGTATGGATCTGTAAGGCTGCCATATGGAGTTGCATTGCTTGGGGTGCACCTGCTTGATATGTCTTTGAAGCCTTCCCCTATGGACTCTCCAAGATTACAAGCAGCGTAAGAAGGTAATGCCCCTGGTTACCCGCTACCCATAGAAAGTCAGTGAATCCTGCCCAGATCCTCTCAGTGATGTTCCAAAAAGCACAGAGTCTCTACCCATTCTCTTCTGAGACATACTGACAACAACCCTTGGAATTACTAGCAGTGATGGAATTGGTGCATGGGTTGCAGGTTGTGGCAAACCTAGCCACTTGAACTATAACTAGAGACTGTGCCTTTAAGGGTTGCCTACAGGTCTGGGGAGATATGCGCTTTATTCTTATGTATGTGCTTGATGTATTTTCTGCAGAGACTGTAATTACTGTTTAGCCGAAGGCCAATGGCGGTTTGTATGGGGATTCCCGTTCGTTTCACGAACGGCACTTTGGAGGGCCGTTCGTGAAGTGAACGCGATACCCCCTCATAGCCCACACACTTAGAGGCGTGTGGCGCTAGTTAACCGATTGCAACATTGTTGCAATCGGTAATTAGGGGCTCTCCTGGGTGGCCGTCGTTCGACTACCGACCATGCGGCGGTCGGCCATCTTGGATCCTTTGTTCCTCAGCGGGTCCGTGTTGTCGAACGCATAGTATTACCAATAGCTATTCGACGGCACGAACACCGCTGAGCCTCCAGGACGTTCGGGAGTTTCAGAACCATGTTCACTAAAAGTAATCGGTTCTTTTCGTATGTTTTGAAAGAAATGTGTTTTCTGTGCGGCGTTCGGTTATTCTGGCTGGGATCTGAGCGGCAATCTCACGAATGATGCGCCCAGACCCCAGCTATCTACTGAACATCCATTCGTGCAAATCCACCGTGTATTTTAAAAGTTATAGATTTTTGTGTGAATTGCCGGTTCTGCTGCACGAGGGAATAATCCCCTTAACGGTGCATTCTGGGAGGATGATCCCTCTCGTGCAGCAGTGCCTGATGGGAGAAATATGTTGTACTGTAAGTCCCCCATGTAGTCCCCTCTGGGAGTGCCCCTGGGGAGGGACTCAGGAAACCCCTTGCATGGGGACTTGTATAAATTGTCGTGCCGATTAAAGGATTTTTCAGTTGACTCCCAAAACTGTGTCTCGTCCGGTTATTGGGAGGTTGGGGATATTGCCTTGTTGTTTTCAGCGCTTGACTGTGGATTCGTTTCTGGACCAGCGGAATTCGTGGATTTATTATTGGCGTTCCGCTACAATTTACTTATCTCCCAGGATAGAAGACTCTGAAACTGGTTTGGGCCAGAAAGCCATGCTTCATTTAGTCACAAAGGACTTTTTACTAACTTTTGAACCCCTTGTCTGATTTGTGCCATTTTTGAATATGTTGTTCCCCTGAATGGATTGATTGTGAATATGTAATTTTATGTGAATGTGATGTATGGTTTTGGAGTTGTGAAAGTTGGGTAGAAAGTATGTTTTAACTGTATGTATAATTGAGTTTCCTCTCAGGATAAGGGGAGGGAATATGTGGGATGTAACTGTGATGTGATTGGTTGTTTTATACCTCCCTGTGGGCGATCCTGTATTTGCAAGACTGTAATAAAAACCAGGCTGGGTGTGCCAGCACCTGAGTTCCTGTTTAACCCTCAAAGTGAAGTGTCGCCTCATTATTGGGGGAAGGATTTATTGTATGCTGTTCCAGTTTGACTGCTAGGAGGGTAAACCTATTCGTATGGTTTCCTATTCAACTGTCTACAGCATTCATATGCTTGGGAGAATTTATTTGTTTCTCCGGTTCGGTGATTGTGGTGTCTGCCAGAGTGCTTGGAGTCCTCGGGAAGCGCTAGGAGCATCCTTCAACGGAGGTACCCAGTCGGGGTGCCAGGCGATCCGTTACACAGGTCTTGCCCAAAAGCAATCAAATAACCATAGAGGGGACTCAAGTGATGGCCAGACTGTATCTACACAACGGGAGTGGAGATGGTAACCATCCTGGAATAGTAGATTATATGCACTGCAAACTGGAAGAGGGTCAAGTCAAGTCTTAAAGAACCCAACGCACTGCTGAGTCAGAGTGTGTGGAAAAGGATAACCCCCACCCACCGGTCTAAGGTGAGGGGGTTGTTAAATTGCAGGATCAGTTCAAGAGCGGGGAATAGGCCACTTCCCCCACTTCATCTAGGTTTTTAGGCCTTAATTGGAGAGATCAAGGGAAACACCCGACAATTCTGGCAGTCCACAGTAGGTTCAGAGTGTTCTCTATGCAATAAAAGTACATTTTAGCTGCAGAAGGAAACTGAGAATCTTGTGCTGTAAGCTTAAAGGATCACTGTAGGATCAGGAACACAAACATGTATTCCTGACCCTATAGTGTTAACACCACCATCTAGCCCCCCTGGGACCCTCATGCCTCCATAAATATAGCAAAATCTTACTGCATTCAAGCCAGAAGTTGTAACTCTGCATGCTGTTTACCTCAAAACAGCATGATTCAAACACAGCCCTGGCCAATCACAATGCTTCCCCATAGGATTGGCTGAGACTGACAAAGAGGCAGATCAGGGGCAGAGCCAGCATGATTCAAACACAGCCCTGGCCAATCAGCATCTCCTCATAGAGATGAATTGAATCAATGAATATCTATTAGGAAAGTTCAGTATCTGCATGCAGAGGGAGGAAATACTGAATGTTTGGATGCATTTTAGGCAGCCATGACCCAGGAAGGGTCTCTAACAGCCATCTGAGGAGTGGTCAGTGAAGTTATCACTAGGCTGTAATGTAAACACTGCATTTTCTCTGAAAAGACTGTGTTTATAGCAAAAAGCCTGAATGTAATGATTCTACTCACCAGGACAAATTCAATAAGCCGTAGTTCTAGTGACTATAGTTGTCCCTTTAAGTTTAGATATTAGCTGAGGAGCTACTCCAGCCTGTGTCATGTTTAGTAAGCAGTCAAGCCCACCCTCTTTAACTTTTTAACAATCAGAGCAACAATTACGTCTCAAAGTCTCATTCCACTACAATTGGAGAACAACTGATGTAGCATCATTGTTGGGCTGGGGGGCTTTTGAATTTGGATTTTCGGATGTCATGATTAATTTTGTAATGTTACTCTTCTGATTTAATGTCTATTTCTCGATCTCCGATATATTGTATTTCTGCAGTATTACAACAAAAGTTGATCTGTATTTGTACTACCCTTGCCCAAACTAATAAACACAATTTAAAAAGCAAATCACAGGCCATAGATAAGAAAGCCTAAGCATTTTACATAGTATAATGGGTACATGATCCTCTCCGCAAACAGAAAGCAGGTTTTGCCGATAAACAATCGAAAGATAAAAATTGTTTTATTAGTGGGTTTCTCGTAACCCATAGTAGGCGTAAATACGCATCACTATAAAGCATTATAGTGATTTTCATCAAGTAGGCAGATAAAAGAAAAGAATGAAAGAGGCAGGGCAAAAAGGAGAGAAAATCTAAATATATAGAGTATTTTTAGCTAATCTTTCTTTCTCTCTTTCTTTTCTCTCTCGGTCTCTTTTTGGATGGAAATTCTTTAACCTGTCATTGAACTTTTAGTTTCACTTTAGTAAACAATTCTAATTTTAAAGTGTTACTCTTTAGTCATATATAATTTTCCACATTTTATGGACTTTTCAGTGCGTTTTTAAAATCCTGCAGATTAATCAGACATTCACCTTGCCCAGCGGAGTCTGAATCCTGATATCTGCGCACATTCGATAGGTAATTTAATCAGCAGACGTGTGGATAAACACAGACTGAACTGAGTCCATGAAAGGTTTAGCCTTCCAGGAGATAGTACAGCCTTTCCACTCTCAGGCAGAACCCAAGCTTCACCAAATGGCTAGCTGGAGGCGCTATTAAAAATTTACAGGGAAGAACAAAGGTGTGTTCCAATGTCTCCTGTTACCCATTCTACAGTTACTTCAGAAAAACAAAGGGTATTAAAGCTACTTCATGAATAATGTGTTATGTAATACGCTGGATGAATTTTTAATGCTTCCCTGGTATTAACATTAAGAAAGACTTTTTGCAATCTGCAAATGTCAGACAGCCTCCCCTACAGTAGTTTGTTCTGATTCCGGAGAAAAACCAATTCTACAAGATTTAATAACACAAACGCCATATAATGCAGATTTAGAGGATCAGTTCCTGCACGGTATGACACCAGCAGGAAATACAGACGTAGGCGCAAGACAAATTATTGATGACTGTAGTGACACGCTACACCCTGAGATATATTTTACACTTTGCTTTTATCTCATTAAATAATGTGGTGGAAAGCCAGAAGATGCACATGGACAAGGGCAAGTTAACCTTTTATGGAGGAAATAAAACCGTGTCTCCATCAAGGGTTCCTCTCTCTCAGCACTGGATATCTGGAGTGATTATAGTGGTTATAACTGTCTCACCCATACACAAGCCAACACTAATTTGAAGGGTAAATACGAACTGGTTTATTGAGAACAAGACACACTTTTATACACATGACCCCAACGTGGGGTCCACGGCTTGAAAAATGTAAATCCCACCCTGGCGTCTCTGAGTCTTGGATATAACTAGATAAGTAATCATAAGTTAATTATCCCCCAGAAATCAGGGTGCCATTGCCATGTACCCCAAGTCTTATATCCCCTGGAGTGCTCTTCCCATGCGCCTCAATGGGTCAAAAAAGCGATCTTGTACTCACACTGTTGAGTCGCCACCTGGTTAAAGTTTTAGCTGGCCAATGTGACTACTAGGAGACTCACAGCTTTTCTTACGAGGCTCGTTTATCGGGTGGGTTGGCGCTCTTTGGGGCTGTACCTGGTGAGGGACAGGGGGAAAACTAGGGAGTGTGACTTTAGCTCTTAAGTGATAAATTGGGGTAAAAGTGTCAGAATTACAGTTCATTCACATTGTCTAACCAGCAGTAATTTACCCACCATTGTCAAAATTGACTTTAACTTAAAAACACAGACCCTGATTTTTTGTATTTATTTTTTTAGGCCTCTAATCCTTTTGGTGACATGATGATAATATTTTAATTTAGTGAAATGGCAGAGCTTTATTTATTATGCATATTAATCTCACAATATTTTCTAATGAAACAATATAGATAACAAGTGGGACTAGACCTATCCTTTAAATGGAAGTGTTTATTTAAAGAGACACGCCTAGCACTATAACCGCAACAGCTTATCTACTGTCCCAAACTGCCCCAGTGATGTTAAGAGATTTAGCACAGCCAAATGTGCTACCCAGGGCAAGTTCAACCATAAGGCGACAAAGGCAGCCACCCAAAGTGCACCAGCCTGGGGACGCAATCATTGGGAGGGCACTGCACAGTGCTTACCTCCTGCCAATCACTTCATGTAGCATGGTCAAGCACACTGTGCGGTCTGACAGGAAGTGCTCACTGAGCGCAATGAGCAGCTTTGTTTCAGGTCGGGTAGAGGATGCTCTACCACGGTCCTCTCGGCCACTCTTCATGAGGGTAAGAAGGACGGAATGAGGATGAGACCACAAACGGATGGGGAGGGAGGTGAAAGAGACCACAAACGGATGGGGAGGGAGGTGGAAGAGACCACAAAAGGAGAGGAAGATGTGGAAGAGACCACAAAGGGACAGTGGGGAGTTGGAAGAGACCGCGAAAGAGAGACACAGGAGGGGTGTGGGATGTAGGGGGGAGAAAGAGACACAGGAGGGGTGTGGGATGTGGGGTGGGGGGGGGTAGGGTCCGCATTAGGATGAACTTCAGCAGCAACAGGAATCGATGAAATGGATTTATTGGCAAAGGACAAGTATAAAAACAATATAGTTAAAATAATCTGCATGGGAAAGTAGAACAGACGTGTTTCGACTATAGGTAAGTCTTTCTCAATGTCTCTGATGATTCCTGTAGATGCTGGTGTTTAAATAGCCCACCAAACTTCTTCTCCGTATGTAACAGCTGAGCGTGGTTTCAATGGGTATTGGCTTTCAACGTCACTCTCGGTCCACTGAATTAGACATCTTTTCCTCCTAAGGTGCTGAATGGTGCCGATATCGGCAGATAGTTCCACCTGTATTTTACCTATAGTCGAAACACGTCTGTTCTCTGCTTACAGGACTACATACTTTCCCATACTGATCATTTTAATTATATTGATTTTATACTTGTCCTTTTGCCAATAAATCAATTTTATAGATTCCTGTTGCTGCTGAAGTCCATCCTATGGCGGACCCTACATTGTGAGCTGTCCACAGGTGGTCTCAAAATGCATCTTTGTTTGTGTAGCCAAAAGTGCTTGTACCGACCCTGCTGCTAACCATACAAACAGGTTGTCCATATAATGAGGAAGTGAGACTTTCTTACTATCTACCTGTTTTTTACATTTATTTTTTGGTCTAACCATTTGAAAACAATTTGACAAAACAGGGAGTTTACCTATAGCCTCATTCTAGAGTTCTTTAAAAGGCTACTCTAACCCTTTTCTGTCAGAGCCGTCGCAAGGTTCAATCAAATGCTTCTCATAGCTGACCATTTGATTGGACCTGTTAACCATCTCAGTGCACAAAAAAGGATAGAGGGAGTTAAAAATAAAAAACTAACGAAGGATTTAGAGAAGTAGGGAGGGGAGAAGCCCATTATGTCTGTTGCCAGCGCCCTCTTCTCTTTGACACCAGATGAAATGTTTGCAGAGTTCCAGGGTGCCTAAGGAACATGTGCCTGTGGTGCAAAAAGCCCCTAGCACAAAAGTGCAAATATCTCCAAAATGTGCAGCATTTCAAGCAGAAACGCTGCACATGCAGACTCCTACCATCATGACCATTTCTAAAAGCAGAAGTGGTCATGATGGTTTGAGTAACCCTTTAAGAAATTATACTGTTGTACTTTACTCTATGAAATGGTCTAATTATTTGTACTTATGCTTGCTTTATACAGTATCTTACTTTTTTTCCTCAAAATTGTTTATTTTTGGTAGTTATCACACGTCACAGAAAGAAAAATCATAACTTTAAAACAATATTCAGAATCAGTTGTTTTGTACACATCAGGGGTCCAGAAGTACAACTGAACCGTTAACAATTCCATTGCAAGGTATGGTCCGAATACATGGATGTGATGTGGATGACCAGGACCTAGTGTGTGTAAAAAGAGTGTAGAGAGAAGTGTAATGGTGATATAACTCGAGGTTCGTCTCTTTGAGAGCAGGGCTGGTGCTGTACAGAGAAGAGATGTCTCAGGCCAAAGCCGGACTGTGTCTCATGTCATGTGTATTGAATTATCACAGATGAAAGCCTATATTCTAGAGAATATGATAATTAAACACGGAGTAAATCATTAAACTATAAAGGAAAGAATTAAAATAAAAGCTATAACGTATCTTGATTTTCTAATGGTAATCCTATACATGTAATTGTTGCTTTTAAGAAAACCATGTTTTAAATGTCCCCATTATAATGATGCTGCATTTGTATAATCATGGTGCCATGTTGAAAATAAAAAGTCCATAATGAAAGTTTACTGTTAGGGAGGCTATCATCTCCTCTGGTGTCTTTGAGTATTCTTATAATGAAAAAATCTTTATGAAATACTTAACCCCTTAATGACACATGATGGAAATATTCCGTCATGATTCCCTTTTATTCCAGAAGTTGTGTCCTTAAGGAGTTAAGTTGCCGAAGTCGCCACTACTTCTGCCACTAAACAAGATATGAAAAAGCTGCATACAATTTGTGCATGATGTACACAGCGGTCACAGCAGTGCTCCCGTGAGAACTTCAGCTGGGTGAAGGTGGCAGAGGTGAAGTCAACAGATGCCACAAAGCTCTGGAATGGTTGTGCTAGAAAATGGAGTATGGACAATGATGCAAAAGCATCACAATTTAAATATTTGCTGAATTCATTGATGGACTGGTACCAGTACCTGTTCACTTTCTTGACCCCCAATGAACACCATAAAGAACATACAATCCACACAAATTAGTCAATCACATCTGGCCCCAGGCCCTGCACCAAGGTACGTTAGTATGTGGACCTGCTTGTACAAGAAAACATTCCTCAGTTCTTCCAAAACTTTCTTTGCACCATCCTGTGACATCAGCCTTTATGACAGGTTCCCAGTCTATTACAAGATTTCATTACTGCGACACATAGCCAGACCCTTTTATCAAGGGTATGTGACCCTCTATTTTATTATATAATTGTTTGTTCAGATTTTCTTGTATTTTTCTTTTTGTCATTGTTTTTTTGTTTTTGTTTTGAGGGCCTAACCTTTATATCTTGGGTCTAATGTCTGCTGCATATGTTTTAAACAAACCCCCATGTTCACTGGTTTGTGAAACCTTTACCAGAGGAAGGAAGGACACTGTTCAAGACATGTTTTACTGTGGTTTAAATGTCCTTGTTTCTTAAGCTGTCCTTATAAATTGTTCCTTCAGGTAAAAGTTTCATTTTTGTATGGTATTCAGACTATATCTACCTAGCTTTACTAATTTTGATAGGGTTTCCCATATGTAGTACTTACATGGTTACCAACACAGTGCACTTTTATTATAACATGTGGTTTACAGTTTTTATTTTTAATTCTGCTACATCATTTGTCTTTGTTTAATGTAAATATTATATATCAGACTATATATATATATATATATATATATATATAATGTGTGTGTGTGTGTGTATACACACACACACACAATTTTGTAAATAGAACATATGTATTAATCCAAAGAAACATAAAAATTAGAGAAAATTTAACTATAGACCTAGTTCATACAGGTGTCATATACCTCTGGAGTACCAATGGAAGATCTTTTAATTATGCCTCTAAATTTACTAGTTTATTAAGGTTGATTTAAATATTCTGAATGATAAACCAATTATCTTGTTATTCTGTGTACATTCTTAATGTTATAGGGTAAAAACTATTCTTAAAGGGATACAATATAAATCAAAACAACATTAGCTCAATTAAAGGACCACTATAGTGCCAGGAAAACATACTCATTTTCCTGGCACTATAGTGCCCTGAGGGTGCCCCCACCCTCAGGGACCCCCTCCCGCCCGGCTCTGGAAAGGGGAAAGGGGTAATAACTTACCTTTTCAGCTGGTAGGAGCTCTCCCTCCTTCTCTCCTCCGATCCTCCCGCGGCTGAATGCTTGCAGCAGCGGCAAGGCTGTAGCGGCATTCAACCCGTCACCTAGGAAACATTTGCAATTAACCACTATGGGCCGCTGCGTGCTCTCACTGTGAAAGTCACAGTGAGAAGCACGCAAGCGCCTCTAGTGGCTGTCAATGAGACAGCCACTAGAGGATTAGGGGGAAGGCTTAACCCATTCATAATTATAGCAGTTTCTCTGAAACTGCTATAATTATGAAAAAATGGGTTAACCCTAGAAGGACCTGGCACCCAGACCACTTCATTAAGCTGAAGTGGTCTGGGTGCCTAGAGTGGTCCTTTAAGCAGTTTTGGTGTATAGATCATGCAGTGCTCAATTCTCTGCCATTTAAGACTTAAATAACTTTTTTCTGTTTATGCAGCCATAACAGCACCCACACAGCCTGCATTAAAAAATGGTTTCATTTCAAAGATAACTTATTTTAGATGTTTTTATCTCTTGCTCCTGTGGTGTCTAGAAGGCAAGTAACAGAGCAGGAGATAAGAAATTACAGATTGTGTGATAAAGGAATTGGAAACATTAGATATTGTTTTACAGGAACTGTTTAGGAAGGATGTGTAAATCACATGTAGGTAGGTGTGACTAGGGCTGTATAAACAAACCGATTTAAGTCCTAAATGGCAGAGAATTGAGCAGTGAGACTAAAGTGACATAATCTATACACCAAAACTGCTTCATTAAATTAAGTTGTTTTTGTGCAAATAGTATCGCTTGATCCAGTGGCGGATCCAGAGCCTGATCTCAGGAGGGGCACTTGTAGATTATTTAATTAAATAATCCAGGCACAATAACCACTACAGCTCAGTGTAGTAGTTATGGTGTCAGTAGTGCCAGGATTCCACCCCAGAGTAAGTAGTCATACCGTTTAAGAACAGGTTGACAACTTACCTGGGTTCTGTTGGGATATAGGGTATAGGAGCAGTGGTGTGTGTTAAGGGTGAAGTGTGTGAGTGCGGCAGTGTATGTCAGGGTTGTAGTGTGTGTGTTAGGGGGCAGTGTATGTATGGGGGCACTGTATGTGTTTTTGGGGCAGTGTGCGTATGGGGGACAGTGTGTGTATGGGGACAGTGTTTGTGGGGCAGTGTGTGTGTATGGGGACAGTGTTTGTGGGACAGTGTGTGTATGGGGGCAGTGTTTGTGGGGCAGTGTGTGTGTATGGGGGCCCAGTGTGTGTGTATGGGGCAGTGTTTGTGGGGCGGTGTGTGTGTGGGGCAGTGTATGTATAGGGACAGTGTTTGTGGGGCCGGTGTGTGTATGGGGACAGTGTTTGTGGGGCAGTGTGTGTGTGTATGGGGGCAGTGTGTGTGTGTGTGTATGGGGGGCAGTGTGTGTGTGTATAGGGGCAGTGTTTGTGGGGCAGTGTGTATGGGGGGCAGTGTTTGTGTGGGGCAGTGTGTGTGTGTATGGAGGGCAGTGTGTGTATAGGGGACAGTGTTTGTGGGGCAGTGTGTGTATGGGGGCAGTGTTTGTGGGAACTAGAGATGTGTATAGGGACAGTGTGTGTATGGGGACAGTGTTTGTGGGGCTTGGTGTGTGTGTGTGGGGCAGTGTGTATGTATGGGGGCAGTGTGTATAGGGGACAGTGTGTGTGGGGACAGTGTTTGTGGGGCAGTGTGTGCGTATGGGGGCAGTGTGTGTATTGGGACAGTGTTTGTGGGGCAGTGTGTGTATGGGGGGCAGTGTGTGTATGGGGATAGTGTTTGTGGGGCAGTGAGTGTATGGGGACAGTGTGTGTATGGGGACAGTGTGTGTATGGGGGACAGTGTTTGTGGGGCAGTGTGTGTATGGGGGGGCAGTGTGTGTATGGGGACAGTGTTTGTGGGGCAGTGTGTGTGTAATGGGGGGGCAGTGTGTGTATGGGGAGGCAGTGTGTTTATGGTGGGCAGTGTGTGTATGGGGGTGCAGTGTGTGTATAGGGACAGTGTTTGTGGGGCAGTGTTTGTGGGGCAGTGTGTATGTATGGGGGGGCAGTGTGGGACAGTGTGTGTGGGGGACAGTGTGTGTGTAATGGGGGGGGCAGTGTGTGTGTGTAATGGGGGGGCACTGTGTGTAATGGGGGGGGAGGAGGCTTTTAAATAATAATAAAAAAAAATTATTTAATTAAAATAAATATTCTATGTCCCCCCACCCTTCTTACCTTTATTTAGGAGGAGGGGGGACATTTCCCTGGTGGTCCGGTGGTTACAGTGAACTCTAGCCAGCGCTTCCGGGCTAGAGTTCACTCTCGCGAGATTTGGAGCGTTGCCGTGGTAACCGCGGCAACGCTCCAAATCTCGAGAGAGGAGGACCCGGAGGAGCTGCAGACTGAGCTCCGGGTCCTCCCTCTCACTCCCTCCCTCCACCGCCGGCTGCCAGCACGGTGCCTGCGGACCGGGGAGGGAGAGATCTGCTCTTCCTCCCCGGTCCGCAGGCACATTGCAGGGCTGGCACTTGGGCAATGCCAGCCCTACGTTAGCCGGCAGGGGGGAATCTCGGGGGGGGCAATTGCCCCGTTGCCCCCCCCCCTTGGATCCGCCAATGGCTTGATCAGATTACAAGGGGGGTTTAAAAGGCTATGTGTGTTTCACGAGCTATCCATGGAACCATGCAAAACCATGGAAGCCATGCAATAGATTATAACCCACCACCCGATAGCACCGACGCAAAACAATAATATTAACTTTAGCTGTTTATTAATCCAGAATGGAACCCCCACCTGACTTGAGCCTTCCTAACCTAAGCAGTACTTAGGCTAAGAATAGTAGAAGGTATTGGTTGGATTTTCTATTTTTCTTATATTTCGCTATCTCTTACATAGACACCTCCTACATGCTCATAACAGGTTTAGGTCCCCGACTTATTTAAAACAGGCTTTATCAAACCTGGCCTCTCATAAATATAATGTACCTATATTTAAAGGATCACTAAAATAAAAGATTAAAACTCACCTTATTTCCAGTGCCGTGCATGTCTGGCCAATCAGGACCTCCTCATAGAGATACATTGAATCAATGCATCTCTATGAGAAAAATTCAGCGTCTCCATGCAGAGAGTGGGGATGCTGAACGGCAGGGCTGCTTACTGCGCAGACCTGAGCAAGGAAGCCCCTCCAGTGGCCATCTAAGGAGTGGCCACTTGGAGGTGTCCATAGGGGCAATGTAAACACTGCCTTTTCAGAGAAAATGCCTGAAGGGAACTATTATACTCACCAGAACAACTACATTAAGCTGTAGTTGTTCTGGTGACCATAGTGTCCATTTAAACTTATTTGCCTGTTACAAGAAAAAAGTACAATGTCTGTATATTATGGATAAAACTACAATGTTAACCCCTCTATGTATGTCTGTCAAAGTATTGATTGTGCAACTATCTTAAGGGACCACTATAGTGCCAGGAAAACACTTGTTTTCCTGACACTATAGTGCCCTGAGGGTGCCCCCACCCTCAGGGCCCCCCTCCCGCCAGGCTCTAGGGAGTGGAAGGGGTTAAATTTACCTCTTTCTCCAGCGCCGGGCGGGGGACTCTTCTCCTCCTCTCCTCCTCCTCGTCAGAATGCGCATGCGCGGCATGAGCCGCGCGCACATTCAGCCAGTCCACAGGAAAGCATTCTCAATGCTTTCCTATGGACGCTGGCGTCTTCTCACTGTGAAAATCACAGTGAGAAGCGCGGAAGCGCCTATAGTGGCTGTCAATGAGACAGCCACTAGAGGCTGGATTAACCCTATTATAGAAAAAAGGGTTAAGCCTAGCTGGACCTGGCACCCAGACCACTTCAATAAGCTGAAGTGGTCCGTGTGCCTATAGTGGTCCTTTAAATCTTGTACCTCTTAAACGTATAGTTGAAAATAAAGAATTGTAAAAAAAAAAAAAAAAAGGCTATGTGTGGATGACTAAGTAAAATATTGTCTGTAACCATTACATTGTTATACTCACTCCATTTTTTGTTTACTTTGTGTTTCAAATAAAATGCTCCAAACACTGAAATTCATTTTGTTTATTAATTTAAAACTTTTTTTTAATAAATAGGCATTAATAAACATATAACACTCTACATTGGTTGAGTACCAATACATATACAAATAGCCTTACAAGTAAGAACCAGGTATGTTTTAGAAATAGGAAAAAGATCAACTTTACCATCGTTGGGTCACTCAAGATCTAAGCTGATATTTAAGAATCGCCCGATTATAATTCAAAGTTGGGATAGTGGAGTTTGGAGACTGCGAAATGATGAAAATGCGTTTTATAAAAATAATTATTTAATTAGCAAACTCCACTATCCCATTTTATTCCACCGGTGCTATGTAGCTATATTTCAATCCCGTAAGGACCACTGACTTGCTATGCAAAGCGATTTGAGGAGCTAATATTTAAGGTATCCAGAGCTATCTCCTTAAAGGTGTATGTAATCTTTATAATTAATGGAACAGAGCAAGGAAACGTATATCAAATAAACAAGGTGTATTTCTATATATGCATGCGTATGTTATTTTGAGGCTGGCCACTAGCAGGAAATTCTTCTTGCAGCATAGAGTCTTAACCCTTTGAGTATGAATGCACAACGCATAGTTAAATATAGCTCTCTAACACAAAACTAGCTATGGAGAGCAGCATGATGGGTTACTGTGGTCTAGCAAGATTTTAGCATTGAACTACAAAGGAACATCCTGCACCTCTGCAGTAAATCGGACTTTGACCAGACAATTTTTACCCGAAATAGAGTTAGTGGGAACTACTACACTCCAAAAATAAAGAATATATGTGTGTACACTTTAAAGGTCAATTTGATGAGTTCTATTTATTCCTCTTTAAACATACCACTTTATATAAAGCATTCATAACATCCATAACATTTATATTTTAATATGGAAAATTCCATATTTCTTAGATGCTTCAGAACCTCTTGTTAAGAAGTTGACATTTAGTGCCGTGCAAACTTTTCCCAATATAAAATTTTAGGAAATCATTAACAAGTATTCTATTTATCTCATAGCTTGCAATTGTTTCTTAATGCAGTCATACCCATAATTGGTTGAATTTATTCTCAATTATATTGCTAAAGCAAATATGAAACCTCCTGTCTTGCCATAAAATTGGAGAAACATGGTCTGATCACTACAAATCACCAAATAATCTACCTACAATCCATCTGACCTGTTTGATAGACCTACCTCCGCTATCTGTAAGGCGTAGTGCAGGGGTAGTTACATACATAAGTGACCCTTGTCTGAAATGGTAGTCAGGAGAAGTTAATGTGTTTGTGGCCCATTGAGGAAAGGATTTCTAGCAGAGACATGAGGCACAGCTCACACGCAAAACTCACGACTAATGAAGGAAAAAAGAATATGAAGATTAAAGAAGCTGTTTAAAAATAACTAGATAAAGAAAAATATGTTTCCATGATAGACTCTAAGCGTGTTGTTAAAGATTAGTCTTTATGAGTCATGAAATCGCTGTCTATTGAATCTAGAGGGAAAAGCACACTTCAAAATAATAGATATTTAATGCAACGTCCGTTGAAGCATTTTAGATCTTCCCCTGATACGTTGCTACCAGAGGATTGTCTTGTAAGGCTGTTAGGATACTTTGCATTGCTGCCTTTGTGTCTTTGCAGTGTTGTACAGCTGTAGTTGTTGTCTGTTGTTGCAATGCTACTGCACTGTGCTTGCTTTTATTTCCTTAGGGTCTGAGGTTATGTGGACAGTTTTGCTCAGAGTCTGTGAGACGAGCTTGGTCAATGTAGATGCTACTTTCAAAAAGGTCATGATGCTTTGGTTTCGGGCAGTCTGTTAACTCTGAACGGAGAATTTTGCAAACAGCGCTGTCCATTCTGGTAAACGAGTAACAGATTTCCATGTGGAAATTCACATAGTGTTCTCACTTGGTAAAAAAGTTTGATTTGTCAAACAACTGGTTTGTGATCATTTGAGACCGTGCTGGGTTTCTCGATGTCGCCTCAAATCCACCTTTCTCTGGAAACCTTTACCACAGAGGTCACAGCCAAAAGGTTTGAACCCTGTGTGCTTCCGACTGTGAGTGATGAGATTGGAACTCTGACTGAAGGCCTTCCCACATACCTGGCATTTGTGTGGTTTTTCTCCTGCAAAGAGAGAGGAGACAATTTTAAGTTTCTTGTATGCAATTACAAAATATATATATACACACGGCATAACAATTATGTGATTTAATAATTATTCAAAATTATTAAATGCGTTCATTGACTTGTCTCTTAGACATCACACAGACCAGAAGTAGCCAATTGGTAGATACATGGCTGGTATAGAACTACAACTATATATTCCACTATTCCACCATAAATCTGACATGGCATCATAGTAGTTATAGTCCTACAACAGAAGTAGTGAGCTATTTACTTTCACGATATATGGACAGATAATCCAAAATTAATTCTCAATTATTTAGGCAAAATGAAAGACAACAGACAGTTTACGTAATCATGCAAAATCAGCTTTTTACACTCTGATACTTTATAAAAAATATGAAGATTTGAGCATTCGCTGCAAGGAAAACATGCTATAACTTACAGGTCTAGCATCAGACCCCTGTGGCAGTGAAAGGGTTAGTGCTCAGTCCCCCATTGTATGTTGTATATTCATTTCAATAATGCAGCAGATTGATGAGGGGGAGGGAGGGGTGTGGGGTACTCGCTGCATCTGTCAGCCGTGCTCACCTGTCATTTCCGAGGCTTTTCAAATCATGTCCAAATCAACACAATAGTGTGCAAATCATCTTATAGAAAAGCCCTTCTGAGCAAACATGGGGAGGATCATATTAGAGCAACAGTGATTGGATTGCTAGGATTCAGCTAATGAACAGATGCTGCTAATGAAGGCAAACCTCTTTCTGCGCGTATTGTTTGTTCATGGGGAGTTTAATACAGTGGTGATGGACCGGAGGTCATGACATTGATAGGACGGTGAATAAAGCAGGATGGGCTTTAATAAATGTTATGAACTGACAATGCTGCTGCAAATCGCTGTCTGAGACAAGAAGAGCTCATGTATCCAGTGTTTGTGTGTGTGTGGGTGTGTATATGTGTATCACTGTTTTAATGGTCACACTATAAGCTCATTTGGGCAGGACCTTCTTCACCTACTGCTCCAGTCTGTCAATCATGTTTTTTTGTAGGATGTAGTGTCTGTTTTGTTTACGTATTGCACAGCACTGCAGAATATGTTGGCGCTATATACACTATTGTATATGTAAAGGTGCATGCTGCAGTGTATCAATGGTTTTAGTATGCACCCATGATATATAGTTTACATACTGCAACTATCCACAGGAAGAACTGAAACATGTTCGTCTTTCTGACTATTAAGCTTCGCCCCCACAGATGTATCTGCAGAATGTTGCTCATTTTGCTGTTCGAGTATTATAGTCCAAAAAGAGAGTTAATCTGCAGGAATGTGTCTTTGGTCTCCATGGTAACTGCTCCACTGTTCTATCATTGTACTAGTCTCTAAACTCTCAGTAATCACAATAAATAAACACTACGACTACTGCACCCTGCCCTCAAACAGAATAGTTTGACAACTTACTTGGGGTCTGCCAGGCATCTATCACCAAGTCTGCGGAACCAGAAGATCATACAGGGCTGCTTGCTCAATGACTGAGGGTGTCAGCCAATGAGTATGGCCCTGCCATTCCTAAACTGCTAGGGCACTCCTAGAACCATAACTACTACAGTGCCACTTGTATGGCACTTATAAGGTTACATGGCACTTGGAATTTTTCTCTAACCTCAGAGTGAAGTACAGTTTTTAAAAGCAGTTTTCACTGTAAATCGTTTTTTGTTCTTTTAGAAAGAGAATACTATAATGCGCAAGGTAAGTTGGCTGCCATTGATTACAGGAGAGCACACGCAACACTGACCTGTGTGTATGAACGTGTGTTTTTTCATATCTGATTTCTGGTGGAACCTTTTTCCACAGTACTGACAAGGATAGGGCCTGGTGTCCGAGTGGATAAGTAGGTGTGTGGAGAGTGTGGACGACCTTTTAAAGCTTTTGCCGCAGATTTTACAATCAAAACTTCTTTCCTGTGGAAAAAAAAGGAAAAAAAGAAATTATAACAAAAACTACTACCAACAGAAGTAACAAAATGTGTCCTTGTTGATCCTTAATTTACATAATACATGTATACAACAACCCCTAAATGTCTGCCATGGCTGGTATTAGTATTATTACACACTGTTGCACTGGTTTAGCAGTTTAGCTATAACATCTATTATGTATCGATATCCCATCTGTTACAATCTCTTAAAAGTAGTCCGTCATAGAGAAAGGTTAATAATGGGTCTATTCATCAAACCGCAAACTGTGGAGACTTGTCAATCCAAAAATTCTATTTAGATAAAAATAGCAGAATTGTAAAAAAAAAAAAAAAGCTACCAAATGGACAGAAACCCTGCTCTCCGTGGGAAATGCTGGGCTGTGGACCAAAACATAATTTTCTTCATGGAACCAAGAAGAAGATGGGTTACGTGCCATACCGCAGTGTTCTATTACCTGAGAATGGACCGCTTTATGTTGCTCCAAGCTGACCGCATGACCAAATGTTTTCCCGCACATTTCACACGCAAAGGGCCTTGTTCCACTATGGGATCTGCGCACATGAACTTCCAGTCCGTGGGGAGTAGAAAAGACCTGGACAAACGGAGAATAATGATGTCAGCCAAATGTACTGGAAGTGGGTCAGGTACTGTCTCTCTCCTACTCATACTGAATGCTTATCTTCGTCATATATATGGTAATAAATAATAAAATACTCCTAAAAAAAGCTTGTATAATATTGTGTCGTTTTTTTTATCGTGAATATAGTGTGTTAATGTCCTTAAATGCATGCAAATATTTTTTATTTTTTTTAAGAATTAATTTTAAGCTTTTCCAGTCATCAAATAAACGTACAGATGTTATTATCATATGTTGTTTAGATATCAGAAATATACACTGGGTCATATAATGAATCATTGCACTGAAACTGGATCCCAGTGGGTTTATCCACTACAAAGTCAGATGCACTGAACTGACAATTTAAATACAACATTTTAGGCCAAAACCTCTGGGTAAAACCTTATTGCAGGGATGAAGATTTCTTTTTGAATCATCTATAAATACAGTTTCCAATAGCACTTTCCCATCAATTTACATTTCAAGAAATAAATCCCATTGCATTCTAAACACAAGATTTTCTCATCCAACCCATTATTGGTTCTTAAGGGCTGTACTTTATCCCTTGATGACCTGTAATGTTGTAGATTTTTTTTCAGGATTGAAATTGTTTACCTTATTAAATGGACACTATAGTCACCTGAACAACTTTAGCTTTATGAAGCAGTTTTGGTGTATAGAACATGCCCCTGCAGCCTCACTGCTCAATCCTCTGCCATTTAGGAGTTAAATCCCTTTGTTTATGAACCCTAGTCACACCTCCCTGCATGTGACTTGCACAGCCTTCCATAAACACTTCCTGCAAAGAGAGCCCTATTTAGGCTTTCTTTATTGCAAGTTCTGTTTAATTAAGATTTTCTTATCCCCTGCTGTGTTAATAGCTTGCTAGACCCTGCAAGAGCCTCCTGTATGTGATTAAAGTTCAATTTAGAGATTGAGATACAATTATTTAAGGTAAATTACATCTGTTTGAAAGTGAAAACAGTTTTTTTTTCATGCAGGCTGTGTCAATCATAGCCAGGGGAGGTGTGGCTAGGGCTGCATAAACAGAAACAAAGTGATTTAATTCCTAAATGACAGAGAATTGAGCAGTGAAATTGCAGGGGAATGATCTATACACTAAAACTGCTTTATTTAGCTAAAGTAATTTAGGTGACTATAGTGTTCCTTTAACTTTTCATTATGCTAAAAAAGAAAAAC
>OW240919.1:56571779-56588690 GCA_933207985.1 Pelobates cultripes
ATTAGAATGGCATTGAAATCATTTAAATTGGTGACCCACTGAAATCAGTCAACTTTGGCCCCAACTGCAGTGGACACAGTGTTAAAACTGTATTGTGATTACAGGAATTACATTCTGAACAATTTCTCAACAGTCTATATAGACACCCAAACCTAAATCCGATGAATAACTGCCCATATTGCCTCATCTACAATTGACCACTAGGGGTCAGTGTTTTCCCGGTCCTCTGGGGCGGTAATAGCTAGTTCACTAGCACAGCTACAATCGAAACAGCAGGTAACAGCACATCCCATTACTATATGAAAGCGCCTGAGCCATTTATCAAAAGGTATCACTGCATATAATACAAGCTTTTTACATGCTCTGTTCTTTTATCATCACCTGTACATTGCATTATGAAACAGACCTGATATCAAATCATTACACATCGCTTTCAGAATTAAATACAGGTAGATTTGCTGTTAAAAAATGTTTTACTATTTCCTAAAGTCATCTTGGGGGCTCAGTTGTTGATTAAGTCTCAAAATAAATCATTCCCATTGTACAGCGCTACGGAATTTGTTGGCGCTATATAAATAATAAAATAATAATAATAATAATAATAATTTGCCTTTGGCACACCTGTGAGAAATGATCAGGTGAGTGTGTTTTATTATATACATATATATTAAAAAAAATTGTGATTTATACAGCGCTGCGGAATATGTTGGCGCTTTATAAAATACTACTACTAAAATAAGTGATAAGAATAGAAATTAAAGAGTTTTTTTGTGTGCTTTTTGATGGTGTACTGCTTGCCTTCTCGTAGATCATTACTGATTGTCATTTAACCCTCTGACTGCCATCCTATGGCACTGAAAAGGTTAAACAGGGCATGTCACATTTGCTTCCTTCAATCAGCACGGACACAAGGTTGAGAGAATAAATCAGAAAATGATCTTCCACCGTTTAGATTGAGTAGCAATAAAATAAAAACTGCTTAATCTCGATTTAAAAATAATTCATTACGATTACTACGTGTATTAACAAATACATTATTTCGGTGTCATTTAAAAAATATTTAGAAATTCAAGACTACACTGAGAAATTCTATATTCTTATTTTTTTTAAAACCGTATCTAATAATAATAATAATGGATTCGAAATAAATATTCTGGCTATAGTTAGTTAAATACACATGGCAGGTCTTCAATCACAGATTATGGAAACTGTAATATTTTTACAAAGTGTATTTGTAAAAGATTTAGTTTGTCTGTTTTGTTCCTAAAATGATAAGTTAATAAAGCTGAAAGCTGCCTGTGCAAACCCTGCCCCAGGAATGTTATTAAATATCTATACGGTTTCATGTAACCCTTTGCATTCAATAGTGCTCTCCAATGGGTTTATACCCCAAAGGGTTAAATTCGATTCCTTTATCGTTTCTTCCAAACACAGATCTTGCTAGAGATGGGCTGCAACTATGATTACAATGAAACTATTTCGATTAACTGTCCTTACATGAACGATCATTGTATCTGTTTATAAATCTGTGTTATTGTTTACTACCAACCGAATAAGATAATAACACAGTGATAGTGGGTAAGGTCTATTTACAGTGGATTCGTTAATACATATGTTATAAATTCATTCTGCATTAACGTAAACATTTTAAATAAGGCTCTGTACCTACTGCTATATTATATGGCAATATTCCCATTGCCCTCTTCAGGAATCGGATAGTCTGACATTTATCGAAACCATACAGAAACACTTAATTCAGGTACTATGCATAGATCGTACATATTAAAATAGCCAAATACAGAGAAAATGAATGTGGGGTTAATTTACAGAATTAAGGGCAAAGTAGAAAAAACATTTCAACTAAACTATTAAAAAATAATATTGCCATTCTGTTGTCAATTCAGTCTTATTTCCAGTGTTACTGAATAAATCCCAATCTGTGCTGGATTAGATCTAATTCAGACTATGAATAAATCAAGATATTTCAGCAGCAGAGACTGATCTTCCAATTTACAATGGTTTACCTGGTAAAGTCAATGTTTATAGAATCGAGTTGTAGCTGTTTTGTTGCATTATTGTGACATCTGTTAGAACACAATAGGATTTGTGTGTGTGTGGAATAGAAGGGCTGGGTATCCTAAGGGTAACCTGCCACGAATTCTGATTCAATATTAGCAGAACATCTGAGAGTGGAAACTTTGTATGGACAAAATATTATAGGCACAGCTGGGGAATATAAAGCCAGCCTATTTTATAATCCCACTTATCAGTCTATATTTATTGTGTGAGCATATAACCAGGACAGCTGGCCAGTGCTATATAGTCCTGCTATTTACCTTATGACATGTAGCAATGGGGCGATGGGACGTTGTAGAACAGGGGTGTCTAATCTTAGCATTCCAGATGTTTTTGAACCACTTAAATCTTCAAGTATGGATAAGGATCATGGGACTTTAAGTTAAGAATCATCTAGGAGACCTATAGGTAGCTGCTACAAGTATAGATCAAGTTTTCAGTTCCATTGAAAGGATGTTTTATTACCTGGTGATACTGAGGGAGAAGGGGGTCTCCAGAAATCTTCATACTCAGAGGCTGTGGTATCACACACACTACCCTCACAGCTTGGGGGGGAGTCTGAGGACACATCAGTGACATCTTCAAGGTTGGAGGACACAGGGGAGAAGTTACCTTGGACCTCAGGAAGGACCTTGGTCTCTGTTAAAAGTACATTGCATGAAATACAACATAAGCCAAACATTACAGACCAACAAAATGCAAGCAATCACATCAATGGAATTAACCCCTTAAGGACCAAACTTCTGGAATAAAAGGGAATCATGACATGTCACACATGTCATGTGTCCTTAAGGGGTTAAAGGAAAATGTATCAAATTCAATTCTTCATAAAACTTGCATACTGCTACAATAAGCCATGCTATACAATATATAATAACAACAATAGTACACATAATCCTATTAATTATCAAGAGGGTATGCATGGCATTAAATAAAATGAACATCACTCAAATCAAAGGGTTCAAACATCTGCAACTAGACTGCGATTTCCCCCCAAATGGGTATTTAGGGAGGATAGAGAGATAGTGAGAGAGATAGATACACAGGCAATCATACACGTGTGATTTATGCATACTGGATGTGTATATATGAAATATAAGTATTTAAGAGGTTTATTTTTTCGTATCGGTTTGGTACAATTATTAATAATTATGAGAATATGAATATATATAATGGCAGTTTCGTTCATATTCTGGTCTCCTTGAAATTCGAGGGAGCAGTGAAACAGACAGGAGACTTGTATGACAAACCAGATGTGGTCATGTGACACGATCGCTATTACTGTACATTGCATTTAATTATTACAGATCATATGAGTCAAGATTTATAGAAAAATATAAATTACTATGTTTTGGGTTTTTTACATAATTTTTCCCGTGTTTACATTTTTTTTTTTTTAAAGCCACAATAAAAGTGCATATAGTATCATCAATCGTAGTTATTATAGAAATCGCAATGTTTAAACTCTGCAAAAATTCGATTGTTTACATTTGTAGCCAAAACATTCGATTCGTTAAACATTCGATCTAACAATTTCTACATTAAAGATATAATGTATCTTGCCTAAAAATAATTCTACTGGGAAATAGAAATGTATGTAACAGTATCTGCATTTGCTAATCTTCATTGATTTATTTGAGACAGATAATTAAAAAAAAAACAAAAAAAAAAAGGAAAATAGAAATGTGGAATAATTTGCATTGAATTGCTTCATCCCTGGCCAGTGTTTCTCCAACTATACAATACAATTTGTCATTGCATAAAATGCAGCCAGGTTGTAGTTTAGTAAGATCAGTGCATATAAAGGTATTAATAAACCATCACATATCTATTTAATAGCATGCATGGGATAAATTTAAAGGGTCACACAGCTTTATTTCGTTTTGGGGTGTTACATAAAATATAACATTTATGTTATCTGCATTATAATTAAGGACCTTTGAATCCATACTGAACATAGATTCACTGTATGGAGAAAGCCTCAAATACAGGGTAGTGGTGGATGACAGCCTGTGTAAAAGGGGTACAGGTAAAGAATTATTTAATATGGAACACTGCAGTGATTACAATGTGTCCTGTACAGATTGATGGCCCATATGGACTGCACTGATACTGTGTCCAGCGGTCCCTGACAGCTCATACCTGCACATATATGAGCCAAGATGATCTCCTGTCTCAGAGTGTAGTCATCCTCTGTGGATCTGGGCTGGTGGTAGCTGTGAGCCTTCTTGCTCTTCACTAGAAAGGATCTGGGCATAGCTGCTGGCTGTGTCTTCTTCTGCCTTTACCAAGGATCTTCCAGACACACCACACCAAGAGCTTCCACTGTGTCTTCAGAGTCCTAAATCTTGGTTGCAATCTGGCAAGAGATTTAACATCCATTGGTTAGGAACCTTTAGGATGGAGGGAGGGATTTTGGGCGGTGACACCTTAGAGTAGAGGGGAGGGTGCAGGGAAGGGGGCTGGATTCTTTAGAAAGAATATAGGAGCTCCATTGACCAGGTGGCATTAGAACAGGTGGCAACATAGTGACACGTTCCTGTGTTCCTAACTCCCAGACACCAGCCTTGCAGAGTTAGAAAGGGGAGGGGGATTAAGGTTGCTTCGCAGCCCACCTGGGAAACTGAACCCTCCAAAGAAGCTGAGAATGAGTGACATTGTCATTTGAATTTCCATGTGTTACCAAACCCTGTTACTCAATCCCCCCCTATCTTTCATCAGGAGGCTGGGCTGGAGACACATGGTTCAGTAGGCTCTTGAGCAAGACCCTAAGCCCAGCGCAGGCAGAAGAACAAACAAGATAAACCCCCTTATGCAAGGCAAGTGTGTGCTCTGAGAGGTGTAGCAATGTCCTAACGACTTCCTAAGAAGATCATATCGGATTAACCCCTCAGCTGCCTGCTTGGCCATCCATGCCCTGATTTACCAGGCACCAGTATTAAAACCAATGAAATAATGCATTAAGACATACATCTTATTTAAATTAAAGAATACATTCAGATTATTATTGCAAATATGCTCTTAATAATACTACTACTACTACTAATAATAATGATAATAAAATTCATTATTATATTCACAATAATACTACTAATAATGTTTATTATTATTATATTCATGATAATACTACTACTAATGATAAGATTCATTATTATGTTCATGATAATACTACTGATGATAATGATTATCGTTACAATAATAATAATACTAATCATTTATTATTATTATTATTTTATTTTATTCTACTTTTTATTTTATTTTTAATTTCTTCTTCTGGTCACACAGTTAATATGAACTTTCCCTCCCCTATTCTTATTTTCTAGCTAGTTGTAAAGAAATAGAGATAATGTAGAGAGATATTATTTTATTATGTGAAATACAAGGTAGAGGGAGCAGGCCCAGCATTTACTGTTTGGCTATGGTCTGATGTGCTCTGTAAAGGAGCTGTGTTTAGCCACATCCTGATAGCTGAGTTCTGGATGTACATTACAGTGAGGGCCAGAGGGCCATGGAGAGTTGATGAAGCAGATCATAAGGGAAATGGGATCCTTGGCTTGCTGTCTGTCTCTGTTGGACAGGGAGAATGAGGGAGCCAGCCTGCAGATACAAGTCTTGTTATCTGATTATCACTGGGAGAGATCACTAGAATTTACAGTGCCAGCACACTATCACAATCACTCAGCTGCAAAACTGGGACAAAAATGCATGCTCCAGATTTAATTATCACATATAGCATTGCACGATAGGCAATCACACTGCTCAACAGCAGGCACATTCTGATAAGCTCTAATCAGGAGCTTCGTGGATAGGAATTGAGTGAACGTGCCAATATTTGTCCTGGGCAGATCATAACTACACAGCCAGTTAGCAGTAGGGCTGGCTGGGGATGATAGGAGTTTATTGCCACACAAACTGGGCAGCCTATCACTAAGTGGCTTGAATCAAAGAGTTTAAACCTCTCCAGACCTGCAGGCAACCAGTCAGGTTTAAAAATCTGATCCTTTTGTCTCCACTGGTTACTTTGAGTCTAAAGCTGCTGCAGAACCTCTTTGGGTCGCATTGAATGACAGATGTGCTCCACCAAGGGGCAGGAACCTACATTTTATCTCTGTGATTGACAATTTATACATCATCGAAAACACAAGGTCTTGTTGTTTTGTTTTTTTTAATCCAGAAAGCAAAAAGTCTGATGCTCACCCAAACCCAATTAACATTTATATCACACTAAAACCGCCGAGAAACCACTACCTTTGTTCTATGTAGTCAGACTATGAAGTTGCCCTGAGTGCAACTCAAAAGGAAACCATATATTATAGCAAAATGCACATATCACTGTGTCACATAACATAACTGCAAGCTCTGTTGTTTCAAATTGACTGATAGTAAAAATGTCACTCACAAGGGGGAATGTGACATAGATCTGAAGTGTAAGTGATAATCTGTAAAATATTATAATGTGTAGAAACAGTGAACAGACAGTGTTCTATAGATACCTGAGAGCACACAGATACTGACATGGATAGGGGTTTACTAACTAAACAGCTAAAAGGGGGATTGCAACATGTTGGCCAAACCATACAAAACCTAACAGGGGGCGGTCCAATCACTAAAGTGAGTGAGTGGGTTTAATCAAAGCTGCTCAGTTCGAAATGAAAAATAACCAGTTTAGCTGAATGGCATCATTATTCCATCTAAGCTAAATATCCATACATCTTGAAATGTCATTTTATTAGACATTCTAATGTTTAGCAAATAATCTTCCAAATCGAACCCAAATGCAGTTTGGATCTTTTTTTTTTTTAACCAAAAAAAAAAAAAAATCAAATTATTTTATTAGTCTTTAAAAAAAGACAAACAGATAAATTCCATATTGATTACAGAATGCGTGTGTGTAGTTTAGATGTGTTGATTAATTAATTAATTTTCTTTGCTTTTTTTATTCATCCGAAAAGTTATTTGACTGGAATCCAACACCGATAGCATAATATATAGGATATATATATATATATATGGTTCTATGAACAATAAATGGCACAATCTCACTGTACATGTAAATAAAAACGAAATAGGTCAGTTATTGAATGAAAATAAAAATACAATATGGGCCACATACAGTTTTCTGTTTTGTTCGTTTTTTTTTTAAATAAGGACCATAAATACGCACAGGCGAATTATTAAACACCTACAGGCATTAGTAATATCGTGGGGTAAAAAACTGCCTCTGTTTTGCCCCAACCAATAAAGTCCTGGTATTTTGACTGGGTATTGGGTATATAGGGTTGGGAACCCAAGTGATCATTGTTGAGAAATCAAAGTAAATTTCAATTTCAAATTTAGGGACAAAATAACCAAATTAGAAAAATTCTCCCAGTCAGCTGTGCTCCTAGATCGTCTACTTTGGTCTTAAATGTGAAATTCGCTTAGACTTCCCGACAAATCTCTCTAGGATATAGCCCTATAACCACACATAATTATAGTTAGTCCACCCATTGTACAGTGCTACGGCATCTGATGGCGCTATATAAATAATAAAATAATATGTGTACACTGTGTAAAGATAATTTAGAAGGCCTATATGTTCTGATATTTATTTACTACCCCCAAACACATGGTCTATGTGTGCTGAGCCTGTACTGACCAGTATGCCTGGCTGACTTGTTTCTGCCTGTCCCTATACACTAGGTCTGATAGGGCATATCTGAGATATTCAGGTTACACAATATAATCTATTTATTGCTCTATCCACACTCCAGACCTAGGGAATGGGTTATAGATCAGTCTTTTATTTGGAGCAATCAGCAGAGCTATTTATATGGTTTCCATGGTGATTATACTCTATTAGAATGTTGCCCCAGAAGCTGGATAGGCTACACTCAGAGTACATGGGAGACTGATCACTCCAATCCACCTGCTGATTTTTTATCCTTGAGAATAGAGGCTGCTAGTGAAATCAGAGTCCTGAGATAAGCATGCTGCTCACACTATTCCCATTCATGCCCTGTCTGATTCTGTTTGCTGTTTCCTAACTCAGGATACAGTATCAAGAGACTTATTAAATAAACAGAGAATTGTGTTAAACTCTCACCCCAATTGTAGCATTAAGGCAAAGAGCAGAACTGCCAATACTCTCCAAGGCAAATGTTTTCAACTTGGCTCTTGTGGATTAAATGTCTTAATTTGCAATTTAATTCAACCCAGCCTATTTAGTGAATACATTCGGCAGTATTAAAATCATTGAAGTCCTGCCTGGCTTACTATTATATGACGATGCCTGGCTTAGTGTGATGGGAGTTGTATTCACAATTTGTAGGTTTATTTACTAAACCAGATTTGGCTGGAATTAAATTCACCAGAAAGTTTGAAATAAAAGCCCAAAATAACTAAGCTGCAAACATAGCCAATGTATAATTTCCTGGTGAATTAGCAGAAATTCACAATTCAGTAAATAACACTGTAGATGTTTAACCACTAAACAGTGATGGGTTTGTTCAACAAACACAATTATATTGAACTGAATGCAAATGGCAAGGTTTAGGTAAAAAAAAGTTTTTCTTTGGAAAACATTATACAGTGTACCTATTATCACAGTCTGAGTATTTCAGATTCAATTTTTCACTGTGGTTCTTCATTACTTGCAATGTGTTGTTTTTATTGAGAAATTAGAACTGTACATTTAAATCACTAAGCAGCGAGTTTTGGAAAGTTGACAAATGAGTTGCAAAATGTAAGCTGAAATATCAGCAATCGATAAAATATTTAAATCAGTCTAAACTGGAGGCTTTTTTTTTGGTACTATTTTGGCATAAATTGACCCTTTAAATGTCATCCAGGTGCACAAAAATATTTCTGGCACTCAAAGCCCTATGTTTCCCATTTAACGGTGACAGTGGACTAACACGTTTTACTGCCCTGTCTGTAGATAAAATAAAAAGAGTATACTTTGTAAATTAATACAAAATAAATAATTTAGAATCAGAGTTTTAAACTGGGCAAGGACAGGGCCTGAACAATTATTAATATTATCAATAAATTAATATTAATTAATTAGAATCCCCAGCTACAATCTTCTAACTTATTTTGAACACTCTGCAATATAAATAATTTAAAACCACTGTTTGACTTAATCTCAACTCTGTTTATACCCAAGTGGAAATCTTTATTCAGTCAGCCTAATGTCAAGGTTACTTCTTACGATAATACTGGAAGTTAATGTGGGAAATGTATAGGTCATGCCATCTGGCTTAGCTCAGGACCCAGCCAAAAGCACCATATGGCAGACTTAGCAAGCATCATGTTCAACTGGGTACCTCCAGAGATGTGTACTCTGTTCCCTTACCTATCACATACCAATGCTTTGTTCACTGCAAATCACTTTGAAATGACTTATTTATGTACTCAGAGCATGTGTTCTATATATACATTTCAAGGTCAGACCATCAAGTTTTCACTAACATTTGTTTGTTCCAGGGTGTAGTCTAGAAAATAAACATGTAATGCAGAACAAATAAAAAAAAAAAATTCTGTACATTGTGCTTGCCAAATTTCTAGAAAATATATAAATGATATTACACTAAATAGGGCGGATTTACATTTATATTGCAATGCCATGGGCATAGAGGTGTATATACTAGAGATATTAGTCTGCCCTGTGCATTCTGCAATGCAGGCACATCAATCCCAGAATGCTATGAGCTCAGCTGCACACCAAGCATTCTGGGATTGAGCCATGTGCATTTTGGGGAGAGAGGTTAGGTCAGCACACATCAAACTTCAGGTAAATATATCCTTTAATCTATTATTTTATTCTAGTACAATCTATAGATTGTCATATGTCCTTACTGGAAATGCCAGTGTCACCCCCAGGTTAGTGACAGTCCCACTTAAAAAATACATAGTATGGGCACCATGGATACTGTTGCACATATAAATACAGTTTATCTCAGTCAAAATAGTTTAGTTAATATTTTTTTGTTTCTCGTTTTCTTTTACACATCCAAGAGAAAGATGCACACAAAAATGTTATGAATGATTTATCCCCCTGTGCCCTTATTGACTTGTGAAATTAACTTTGCTTTCTTGTGAAATTAAAGAATGCATAATTAATTTATGCATTCATTAATATTGCCATGATCAATATCTGCATATTTTATATGTTAAACACCCATTAAATTGAAGAATCACAACAATCTATTCTACTGTGAAAAGGTTTGATTTTAATTCCTGGCATGCAATGTGTGATGTGCTATAATTATATTTGTATAACTGCGTCCACTGATAGGGTTAAGACTTGCAGGGTTATTCACTAAGGTCAGAATTCAAAGTGAATTCAGGGAAAATGACACTTTCTAGGCCAGACTAGTAGAACTGAAAGCATAGCTGATTTAGCGAATTTTTCCAATCAGCTATTTTGGCCTTAATTTTGAAACTCCCTTTAAATTTTCCCTTTAGTAAATACTTCTGTTAATAGAGAATTAGAAAACAACTCCTAAAATCCTTAGCCCGTGTGATATTCCAGGAGGTTCCCACCTGACACCATCACCAAGCTTTGGTCCAGGCCTGCCGATTTATCTCCAAATTTACTAAGATTAGTACATATTAACATACTAGATTATGCAGTGTTCGCATAATCTAAACTAATAGCAGCATTTAAGTGAAATATTTTACAAATTAGTTTCCTTCCTCATCTGACTAGATGTAAATTTGTTTACAACGTTGATGTGATAACATTCTCAAATGACTTGGTTATAGCTTCCATAACACCTCCTCATTTTGTTTATTGGTGTATTAACCGTTTGAGACATTGAGAGGGAGCTGTATAAAGTAGGCAATCCTTGTTTTTGTTTTGGTTAACACTTTGCCCAAATATCCTGGATTGCTAATATCACCTGTAAAGCAAATCGGATTTGATTTGTATTAGTATCTATTACTAATCCTGTCATTGCTGAAGAGGTGTATAAATGAACACACAGACCAATGTAGGTTCCGAGTTAAAATGAAAGTCACCCACTACTCCAACATTTATGCATGTTTCTTTATATATAGTTATTGCTATCTATCTATCTATCTATCTCAAAAACAGCAATCATTAAAATAAAATGAAATGATCTTACCCCGAGCTTCTCGGCTAGTTTTGTGCATACTGACTTGGAGCTTTAGTAAATGTACAAAATAAGTCAATCTTATTTTTATGCAGGTGATGGTTTATTTTCTAAATAGCACTCAGCCCCCAAACCACATTTCCTGAGAGCAAGAAGCCAAAAGATGTCTATGCGTAAGGTAGGAGTCCGGCCATTCCTCTATACTCGTATCCTTTCTGCGTCTGGAGACCAGAGTCTGGCTCAGATAGAAAATATTGCTAAAATACTATATCTTAACTTAGAAAAAAAAGACAGAGAAAACACAACCACTGCATCCACCCCCTTCAACTTCCGTAATGACTGCTCACAGATTTAACACACAGATTGACTGAAAATATAAAGTCACTGGACTGGAACACTATCTAAATGTGTTGTACACTGGCAGTCTGTTTAAAGACTCTGTCAGTTCCAATGTATTCAATGATGCTGAACAGATTTATTATTTTAATGTACAGAAAAAATATTTTAAGAAGAATTTATAATAGCAGATAAGTCTAAATTGTGCTGGTTCCAATCCTCTGAATGTGGTTAACGTAACTGGCAGTCCAGGTACTTAATGGCCATAACACATCACTAAAATCCAATTTTTCCACGTTAAATAAGTTACTTGGTTTAGCAGTGACTCAATATATCTGGTGCTGTGTTGGTCATCCTGGCTATCGTGGAGATTGGGTTGCAAAAAAAAGGTGTTGGTCCATTCCACTGTCCTTTCTCGCCTTGACTACTGTAATCCGCTTCTCAGTGGTTTTACGTGCTCCCAACTTGCGCCGTTACAGTCCATAATGAATGCGGTGGCGAGGCTCATCTTCCTGTCCGCCCGCACCTCCCATGCCTCACCCTTCTGTCAGTCACTACATTGGCTTCCTATAAAATATAGAGCTTTAAAATTCTGGTTCTTGCTTTCAAATCTCTACATAATGCTGCTCCCACCTACCTATCCTCCCTTATATACAAGTATGTCCCGTCTAGGCCCTTACGATCTGTTGAAGACTTACGTCTATCTTCTGTCCGTACTCCCACCTCTGATGCTCGCCTTCAAGATTTCTCGAGAGCCGCACCGTTCCTATTGGAACTTGCTTCCCTCCTCCGTTAGATGCTTACTCAGTCTCCACTCCTTCAAAAAATTGTTAAAAACCCATTTCTTCATAAAAGCGTATCAATTAAACTGTTAATAGCTCCTGACTGATTTCTATTCTGCAACTGTCACTAGTCTAATACTATCCTTACCTTTTTGTGTCATTTTACCCCACTCCCTCTAGCATGTAAGCTCATTGAGCAGGGCCCTCAACCCCTCTGTTCCTGTGTGTCCAACTTGTCTGGTTACAACTACATGTCTGTTCGTCCACCCATTGTAAAGCGCTGCGGAATTTGATGGCGCTCTATAAATATCATAATGATAATAATAATGGAGAACATATGTTAAGTGAGGCTGGCATGGAGAGATTTTAGAAGGAAATAGATGAAGATGGGCATTATGGAATGATAAGCAAGACTGATATGAAAGGAAGGTGGGGGTAGGCGTGAATGGGCATGGGATGAGTGAAGCTGTCATGAATGAAGTCTAGGTTGAATTGGGTGAGGAAGTGCCTGGAGAGTAGTGTGAGACTGGTATAAAGATTGGCATCAAGGGGAGGCTGGCATAAAGTGAAGGCTGTAAATAACGGAGCGTTGGCATAGAGCGCAGAAACCCCTAAAAAAATGAAACAATGCAAAGGATGAGTGCATTATATCCATCTATCAGTCACTGTGAAGCTGATTGGAGAAGGAGATATGGACCCTGCCAGACTGTATAATACATCTAGTGGGTTAATGACTCTTATCTGAACTATGATTGTAAAACTACATTGACTCACATTTAGGTGGGAATATTAGTTCTGCTTTTGATAGATTTCTTTTTAAAGTCATTATTCCATGTTACAGTAAACAGATATTCATCAGTAAATGGTTCCGTTGTATCGGTTGTTAAACAGCTATCAGGTTTTTTTTTTTTCCTTTTAACCAAAAACCCCCTGAATAGTGTAACCTGATTATCAGTGCCTTTGCAGAAAATACTCTACTATCTTGTTGTGGCAGAAGAAACATCTGTAACAGTAGTTTTAATACAGCATTATCTTGGGATCTAATTTTTAATTTCAAAATGTCCCATTACTAAATTGTTATGCAATCTGTCACAAAACAGACTCTGAAAAACACAATCATAAGACTTTTTTGTAGAGTCTTTGGGATTTCCATTCTACTCTGGAAAGCCGTGTTGATACATTAATCAGTCCACTGTGTTCCTTGTTCCACGGCCTGCTATGATGTATTTGATCAAAACATTGGGATCCTCTGAAAAATAAGGCTAAAGTGAACCTGTCATGGACAAAACTACTTTAAAAAACAAAACTTCAAACTCCATCAATACATTGTACTAGTAGTTTTGATAGCTTATGTATAAATTGGGAGAAAAAAACCCATCTAAAAATAGTTTTTTGTTTTTATTTTACATTTGTCTCAATTCCTCAGCAGAAGACACTGCTCTCCACCTATAGCAACCACAGTACATGTTTTTTTTTTTTAAACTTTATTTTGTGCTAATTGATTTCAAATGATGCTGTCACTTGGTGTTTTATACATAAAATATCTTTATGGAACAAAAAAATCTTTGCATTGATTGCACTGACATGCAATCGGAATTATTAAAAACATTTTTAAAAAGTGGACAAAACTGTTTTTGGTACAATATGCTCAATGGTGGAATTTCGAGCGGCTTCTGTGGTCAAATCTTGTCATTTTCCCATTTACTTGTGCAGTGCATAATATGTATCTATTATGCACTGCAAAAGTAAATGGTTGACTCATGCCCTCTTGTTGACTCACATTTTTTTAAAACTAGGTGAGAGTGGCAGAATATTTCATTATATCAAACATTATTCTCTTATTTTTCTCATCCTTTCCTTGAGAGGACACGGTTATACTTTTAAAAGGTTTTTAAAAAGGCCCTATCTGATTGCTGTTCAGTTATTACTGTGCAGCTTTGAATATTTGTTTATGACTCGAGTGACCTCGTGTTTTAGGTGTTATTAATAAAATTTATGATGAAGAAAAAAATACCTTTTCCTTCTCACTGCTGTCTCGCATGTGTGTGTCTTGGAGTACACATCAGTGTGTAAGTTTGAGTCTTTGAGTATATAGTGTCTGCGCATATTTGTCTGTGTGTATAGTTCAGCTTGGGATGTCTAAAGTAAAGAGTAGAAAGGTATTTATGGTTAGAACGGTGATACGGATAGAATAGGACATGGAGCACTGAGAATTCGATGAAAATAGTACATGTGGATTACAGTTGTAGTACGTAGAACAAGGAAATAATTTAGGTTTAGTTGTTTGTTTTAAGCTTAAGAAACAGGACTTCGGGTTTGTGCACTTTGTAGGTTTATGGCAGACTGGTAATGAGATGGGTAATATTGGATGACAGGTGTGCCTTAAAAATTGTTTGGGTATGGATGTCCCATTAACAAAAGAAACTTGTGGGGTACAATCGTGATGAATTCATGCTTTCATTTTTTATAGTACTTAAAGGACCACTCTAGGCACCCAGACCACTTCAGCTTAATGAAGTGGTCTGGGTGCCAGGTCCTTCTAGGGTTAACCCATTTTTTAATAAACATAGCAGTTTCAGAGAAACTGCTATGTTTATATGGGTTAAGCCTTCCCAAATCTCTAGTGGCTGTCTCATTGACAGCCACTAGCGTCTTCTCACTGTGATTTTCACAGTGAGAGCACGCAAGCGTCTATAGGAAAGCATTGTAAATGCTTTCCTATGCGACCGGCTGAATGCGCGCGCATTCAGCCGGTGGGGAGGAACGGAGGAGGAGAGAAGAAGGAGAGCTCTCCGCCCAGCGCTGGAAAAAGGTAAGTTTTAACCCCTTTCCCCTTTCCAGAGCCAGGCAGGAGGGGGTCCCTGAGGGTGGGGGCACCCTCAGGGCACTATAGTGCCAGGAAAACGAGTATGTTTTCCTGGCACTATAGTGGTCCTTTAAAGGAACACTACAGGGTCAGGAACACAAACATGTATTCCTGACCTCATAGTGCAAAACCCACCATTTAGGTGGCTTGCCTCCCCGTTAGCCCCCCTTGAAAGTTAATAAAAACACCTTATTTCCAGCGCCACGTGGGTCCGCCGTGGCTCCGTTCCCTTGGTGACATCATTAGAATTGACAATTCTTAGGCTCAAATTGGCAAGGGGGCAAGGCCAAACACCGTTTTGGCCAATCAGCACCTCCTCATAGAGATGCATTGGATCAATTCTATGAGGAAAATTCAGCATCCCCATGCAGAGCGTGGAGATACTGAATGGCACTGCTGCCTACTGTGCAGCACTGAACCAGGAAGCACTCACTGCCTTTTCTCTGAAAAGGCCATGTTTGCATGTAAATGCCTGAATGCAATAATTATACTCACCAGAACAACTACATTAAGCTGTAGTTGTTCTGGTGACTGTAGTGTCCCTTTAACTGCTTGAGGTGATAGTGTTACACCCATTATGTGCATACAGGATGTCCTGCTTTTGGAGTAAAGCCAGATTGAATTAAAATGTTCCAAATAATGAACTTTGGGTGGCATTAAATTGGCAGAGAACTTGGCTTACGACAGAAGGCAACCATGTTGGATAATCAAAACCATACACAACTTTTTCAACTCAAACTCACTCACACTGCTTTCACTTACAGAGACCTGGCTGTCCCCCTCTGATAGCGCTACTCCTACCTCTTTATGTTTTGGTGGGCTACAATTCTCTCACACTCCCAGACTCAACTGTAAAGGAGGCGGCGTAGGCATCCTTCTCTCCCCTAAATGTACCTTTCAACCAATCATAACTCCCCCTGCCCTATCCTTTTCTTCTTTTGAAGTTCACACTGTACGCTTATTTAAACCCACTCCTTTAAGAATTGCTATCATCTACCGCCCCCACGGTTATCCTAGATTATTCATTGAGCACTTTTCTTCCTGGCTTCCTCACTTCCTCTCATCTAGCACTCCTTCCCTTGTACTTGGGGATTTCAATATCCCAATCAATAACCCCAATTGCACTGATGCCTCTCGTCTGCTCTTTGTAACCTCCTCCTTTGGCCTTACGCAATGGTCCAATTTAGCAACCCATACAGCAGGAAACACTCTTTTTTTTATTTTTATTTTTTAAGTATTTTGTTTTTGAGATTTTTCATATATCGGCCGCCCTATCCGGTGGCAGAGTGCATTACGGGGACTCAAAGGTGTACCCCAGGGAGCTGAAGGTGTCGTCCTTCCTCCCCAGCAGACGTGTGTATCCCAGGGAGCTGAAGGTGCAGTCCTTCCTCCCCAGCGGCAGTGTGTAACCCAGGGAGCTGAAGGTGCAGTCCTTCCTCCCCAGCGGCAGTGTGTAACCCCAGGGAGCTGAAGGTGCCGTCCTTCCTCCCCAGCGGCAGTGTGTACCCCAGGGAGCTGAAGGTGCCGTCCTTCCTCCCCAGCGGCAGTGTGTATCCCAGGGAGCTGAAGGTGCCGTCCTTCCTCCCCAGCGGCAGTGTGTACCCCAGGGAGCTGAAGGTGCCGTCCTTCCTCCCCAGCGGCAGTGTGTATCCCAGGGAGCCAAAGGTGTGTCCTTCCTCCCCAGTGGCAGTGTGTACCCAGGGAGCTGAAGGTGCCGTCCTTCCTCCCCAGCGGCAGTGTGTACCCCAGGGAG